>WEIT01008548.1:77664-121195 GCA_013389985.1 Dryoscopus gambensis | reverse complement strand
TTGCCTTTCATGTCTACAGTTCAAGTAATTAAGTTCTTTTAACTGTGAAATGAAACACCAATTTCCCTGAAAAACAGATTGAAGAGCACAAAGGAATACAAACCAGCTATGTAAACAGCTACATGAAGAGTTTGGTGTATGTCAGGTTTTTATATNGCCATGTTAGGGTTGGAGGATCTTGACTGCATTTGAAACTGCCAAAATGTGTCTGATTTTAAAATAGCACTTTCCACTGAAGATGTTTAAAGCCTTAATCCTTGCATCATTTCACTAATCTAGGTCAACAGATAAAATAGAATGAATACGTTGTGGAAACAAATCTGTGATCAAGCTACTAATACTCGTTATACCCTCAGCTCTCACCATAACTGTGAGTATAACATGGTGGAAAGGGTAAAGCCTATATGCAATGTAGTTTGTTTGCGTCTGGGAATTTGGAGGATCACTTGCTAAACTTCTGTCAAGTGTGTTTTGCAAGTTCACAAGCACTCCTTAGAAACCTCTAGAAGTTTGGTTCTTTTCCAGAGAAAATCAGGCTGTAGTGGGGGAAAGAATAATCAGTAGTGCTGATCACTAAACCTGTCCCTTCAGTGGCTGCCTTACAGTGAAAGACACGTGGAGAGAGTGCACGAGTGAGAGCTGGTGATGTCTTATTTTGTACAGATATGTATATAATTTCTCCTTGTGTATATTCTTACTTAGAGTCCCAGCTGACATAAAAAAACCAGACAACTTGTTATTCTTCCAGCTAGACAGAGGTATTCAAGTATTTTTATTACTACAAAATTAAAGATTAGAATGGAAACTATCTGGCTGAAACTTGCACCTTACATGCTTTTCTGACTATAATTAAAATAATCTGCACTTCAGAGGTTTGATTTCCATCAGTTATATGTACACACACCCTCACTGGATTTTTTCCACAGCTCAAAATTAGCAAAATAGGCTGGTTTTCCTTAATTTTAAAGTTATCTGAGTCTGTACAAGGCAAACAGGAGAAGATCAGGCCATGGGGGTGAGCCTAAAGCCTTGAAATCCTGGCATGACACAGGAAGTCATACAGTTTCTTCACCATTTCCACAGTGACCATTTTATCATATGAATCCTGGCCCTTGCAGATTCTTCTTTAATTTGCAGCTTCTCTTTATTTAGCTGATCCTTGACCTCAGCTGAGTAGTGATGTGCCTGCCCCTGGCTCCGCAGCTCCTGTCTCTCCCTTGTGGGATTGCCTTTGGTCCCCTGCGTGTGACTAAAACCCACATCTCTAGAGCCTTCCCTGACACTTCTCACACAACTCCTCCTTCACCATCAGAGGATGAGTTCATTTCTGCTGGCTCTTACCACAAACTGGGTGCCCCTGTAGGAAAGTAGAGAGAGAAGGGTGCAGAGGAGGAGAGGGAAACGAGAGGAATTAAAAAACAGTGAAGGTGGGGCTTGAGAGAAAATACTTTGTGGGGAGTGAAATGACAGAGCCAGATTCTTGATCTCACCCAGGTTTCTCATTCACTCATCACCTTACAGCTCCCACCACGTGCTTTCCTTTCCATCCGTTCCATGAATACAGTGCAATGGCTTTCACCTGCGGGGCAGTGTCTGGCACCTCTGGTGTTGCCTGGAGTGAGCAGTGCACTGAGTGTGTATTTAACTTTGATGGTTTAGCACATTGCTGAAGAAGGCCTTTATTTACAGGAATTGTTTCAGAGCTGCCTCCTCTGCAGCAGATCCTCAACCTGGGCTTCCTTCATGTGAGGAGTCAGAATGGGGAAGTTCTGCTGCACAAAACATCCTGCACGGGCACCACGGGTCACTTTTCCAATACACTGTATCCTGCAATACTGAGTCACGAGCATGACTTTTTTATTCAATGGATGGAGTCACTTGAAGACCTTTTTTTCATGAAAATTACTGTTTTGTGGCTCGAGTTTTACTTTATGCTGTTCTGAATGTTTCATACAGAGCAGCAGAATACATGTTCAATGTGGGTAATAAATATCAAATTCAGTTTTGGTCACAAGCCTTTTCTGTTTCATTTTCCTGTCAGAATAAAATTCCATTATATGGGGTTTAGTTGTAGAACAAGATGTCAATATTTGTAATGAGTCTGTATAGGCAGTAGAAAGAGGATGTGTCCTTTTTAATCATCAGCATTTCTTCACTGTACATCTCAACACCTTTCAGTATGAAGACACACAAGGACTTCTGCTGAGGCATGCTTTTGCTGAACCACCCAGGCAGCTTCTCTGCCAATTTGGGAGGTCTGCTCCCCTATGGAAACTCACCAGTTTTGGTTTATTGTATATAAATTTATACTTGATGGCTATTGAGAAAATGGCTGGAAGAACAGCCATAATGGAAATGGAAAAAAACCAAACAACAAAAAGCGCAAAGCTTAATTTATTACTCAAATGGAATGTCCTTCAGTAAGAAATCATAATGTCAGTTTTCAGTGAAATTACTGATGTCCTACTTCTGGTTGTGCATTCAGTTATTTCAGTGGTAAGAGGGAACAATCCTAATGGGTCAGCTTACAATTGCCTTGAAATATATATAGTGTGTTTTTAATTCATATTCCAATAACAGGAACTACTTGGTTTTTATTCTTTCTCTTACTGAAACTTGAATGCATTCAAGGGCTCTGCTGCAATTGGCTTCCTCAGGGAGTTGCAGCAGGAACTGCGTCCCTTCTGACCTCCATAGATCACACTGGGATCAGTGTATTTTGGGGGTGCAGGGGAAAATAGTTCTCTGCAGCCTACCTACTTGCACTCTTCCCTCCCTCCTTCCCCAAACTGGATGCCACAATTTTCCGTCATGCAACCGGGTTTTTTTGGTTTGGTTGTTTTTTGTGTGTTTTTTTGTTGTTGTTGTTGTTGTTGTTGTTGTTGTTGTTGTTGTTGTTGTTTTGCATGCTTTGGACAACAAACCAGGTGAACTATAGCTACTGAGCATAATGATTAATTCTTCAGCTGTCATTTTGGGGGTCTCTGAAATTTAAGGCTTTCAAGTTTCTGAGCCACATCTCTAACAGAGACTTGTTCTGGGCTAGCCACGCAAGCTTCCAACAAGGGAACACAAGGGGGAAATCAAATTATCTTTTAGAATTTGCACTCACGTAAATGGAAGGATGTCCAGCCTTCATTCAGGCTGTTTCTGTTGTTTCTGTATAATCAGCTTTCTGGGAATTTCAAAAAGCAAACCTCACCAAGAGCGTGTGATGGGAATGCACGATGCCTGTTGCACAACTCCCTTGCCCGCACCCAGCTCAGCCCTTGCTTGTGTCACTGCAGGCAATTAACAGTGCTCAAAACCACAGTGGCTTCTGTTCCAAAATGCCATTTGATGGTATCTGGACACTTGAGCATTCAGGAAAAACATTTGTTTATATTTTAAAGTGAGTTTATTCTTCAGCATTAGAAAATCCTGAAGTAATAAAAGGCATCGAGTGTGTAGCATCAACAAGAAGATCTTTGCTGCAAGTTTTGATCTGGATGGGATAAAAACGATTCTTTAGTATAATATATGCTTGAAATGAACTGTAATATATTTGTGTTCTGTTTTGATCCTAATGCTTTGTGGGGCGCTGTGCTGAAATTAATGTGGATACTATCAGTAAAGGAGATGATCCTTAACACCTTAATGTATGGGCATGTGCCGCAGTTTCCACATCATAAACAAGGGCGTAAGTTTTTCAGAGCTGCCCCAAGACAGAGAACTTTTACCTCCTCTTGTCCCAGGGTAAACAGGTTGCTAGTGTCTCTGAGAGCAGTGGAGTGCTTTCTCTGGCACTGGCCAGGGAGGGATGAATAATTACTGTCGATTTACCAGATGTGCTGTAGGCACACGTGCATCTTGACCTGATAGGAATGAAACTGAGTGTTCATCTTTACCTGCATGTTCAGTGATTTTGTTATTTATGTCAAAGAGGGCTTCAGGGATTTGAAGTAACCTTAGGCCTGGGATCATTGTGTAGACTAGCCTTGGTGTTAATTACTTGAAGCAAATCAGTAACTAAAATATTTATGAAGTTTCACTGTGGAGCGAGATAAGATTAAATGTAAATGGTTTGGCTGGAAACTTCTTGAGAAATATTAGTTTATTTTGCTGTGTCACAGAGGATCACAGGAAAAAGAGAACACTCCTGCCTGTGCTGTCTCTGCTGAGAGTTTTGGTGGGTCACTGTTTGCCTGGAGTGGTGAAGTATCCCTCTGCCATTCTGATCATATAGTAAGGGTGTTGTTCTGGTGGAAAAATCTCCTTGCCCAAGATAAGGGCTGACATAAACCTGAGTCTGGTTCTTCTGAATTCTTACAATAATAATCCCACTGAACACAGGCCACGTTGTTGCTGCTCAGCAAGTCTGTAGGTTTTTTCTGGATTTATTGCCTTGCAGAGATAAAGCCTGCTGTTTTTTCTGAAAAATTCCTACCTTAGCAACTGAAGAACACCTTAGAAGTTTTTCAATGTAGAGGGAGAAGCTAGAGGAGAAGTTAGGAGGAGCTAGCAGCAACCTCCCGTGATGTACCAGAAAGAGAGAAAACTCAAAATCCTGCACTTTGCATCACTTCACAAGCTTCTTGATGCAGCGTAAGAGAAACGTTTCTCATAACTTGTCTGGGGTTCACATAGGGAAGAGAACTGGGGGTCTTACTGCTGCTTTTGTTGATGTCAGTACCTTCAACTTTGCAAGCAGAGCTTATCAGATTCTGCCATGAACCTGCTGTCCTTCCTCTGCATGCATGTGGAAATTCAGCTTCCAGGAGAACTGCCATTTCAGTTTTACTGGGGAAATGAAATGGTAAAAGCCTGGGAATAAAAGACAGTGTCTAGAAGGTTACTTATAGCAGAGGATCCTTCTCAGAGCCGTGTTTAATCCTGCTGTGGATCAGGTGCTGGTCAGAACTGGGTTTGTGTTGAACCATCCGCTGATGTGCCAGACAAGTCTGTCAGCAATACCTGTGTGATGGCTTGGGCCTCAGAAGGCACAGATGCTATCATGCTTTGCAGTGCGAACTTTGAAGAGCGTGTGATACTGAATTTTCTAGATGGCTGGGTTTGGTAAATGATGCACAGCCTGTGTGGTTTCGTTATGGAACGACTTTCATGGCATGGTACACCACTAACATGAGGAGCATTGTTTTATTTATCTCAGCTGATGTTCCTCTGAAACTGCTTGGTGGGTAATTTTAATGGATGAGTGTCACGGTTTAGGAATGGTATTATTCCACAATTTAGTGTTCCCAGTGAAGCCACTCCAAACCATGCTCCGCTCACTCACTTCCTCCTCCCCCTGCCATGGGAGGGAGAGGAGAATGGGAGGCACAAAAGTTAAAGATCATGGGTTGAGGTGAGAACAGTTTACTGGAAACAGCAGTGAGATGAGGAAACGAACAGTTAGAGCAGCAGCATTAATATCAGAGGGTACAAGGAAGAGGTGAACGATTCACACACAACACCAGGCTGCTCCCTCCACCACACTACGCTGATCCAGGAGGGAGCCCTTCCCTTGTCCCCGGAAAAAGCCGTGAAGGGGTACAGAATAACCTCCAGGTCCTGGCCATGCCGCCTCCTAGCCACGGCAAAAATTAACCCTGTCCTGGCCGGAACCAGGCCGATGAGGAATGGAAATCACTGCGCTGGCAGGTACAACAGCTGCTCACCTTATTTGCTTACAAATGCCCCAGGCAATCACGTGTGACACCTTCCTGCAAATGAGGCAAATCCCACTTGGCGCTCAAGCCGCTGAAGAAAACTTTTATACTGCAACATTAAAGGCAGACACTTTGTTTTAATCACTTGCCAAAACAGCTGAAAACAATTATTAATTAATAGGAAACATTAACTTTTAACTTTGCAAGCTCTCCAAAGAAGTGTCTGTGACAACTTGCATCTGGATTTATGGATAATTTGGATACAGTGAAAATGGGCATCGTACTGCAAAGGTCGACTGCTTTAAATTCACTTTAAGTGTACACATAGTGCTCTTAAAATTAATATGTTTATAAACCTAAATTGGTTCAGTTGGATGCCTTTTGTTCTCTTTGTGGCTTCATTTGAAGCAACAACAAAAAGCTGTGCTTGTTTGTGTGTTTAACCAAAATGTTAAATGCAATTAAAAGCATACAAAAATGCAATGCAATCCAAAAGCATACAAATATTTTTTGAATAATAGAGGCGCCCCTTTCACAGTGTCTTTGGTATTTAGCACTATGGTTTGGCGAGTAGAAGGCAACTTTTTCACATCTCATAAATAAAATTTAAAAAATCTTTTGCTTGGCTTGTTTAATTTGAACCAACACAGTGCAGCACCCTCAGTTTTTCTTGTCTGCTTTGATAAGGCTGAGGTTAGTATGTATGGTTAGGGCGAGGTGGCATTCCTAGTATTTTAGATTCTGGATCCTACTTTCCCTTCTGAAAAATACTGCGTCTGAAAAATACAGCTCCCAGGAAATAAGAAAGGGGGTGGATGAATATTGCAGTCTGAGACAGAGGTCTTGTTCAATCTGACTATTTGGGGATTCATCCTGCAAATCTATTGCTTTTGCCTATTTTGTCCAAAAAAAAGAAAAAATTCCTTGGACTGTCAGAAACAGAATATCCAAAATATTTCAACAAGATCAAACCACAAGAGTTAGTTTGTTGTCTTAACTGAGGATCTCGAGACATCCCCATTATTTTAACAATGGGAGAGTGGCTTCTTAGCCTGTCTGCTTCTAGCCAGTCCACTTCCTAGTTATTGAGAAGTTCATGGGGAATCATAGGATGAGTTTAGGAACTGCAGATTCTTCATCAGTTAAAATATTGTTTCTAGCAAACATGAGAACTTTGCTTTATGCATGTGCTCCTAAGACTCTTCTCTTTAAAAAGGTGTGTTTTCATCTTTTATTTAAAATTCTGCCAGTCCTGCTAAACCAGCACCTTGCTCTTTGCCAGGTAACTCAATCTGAGCTCATCTTCTGTGCATGGGACTGAGTTTTAATGCCGAGGGTTGTCTGGTCACACCATGTAGCTTGGGTGACTGACAATTTGGGTAAATCCAGAGTCTACATCTGGATATAGAAAGCCAGGTACCAGACTTTGCCCGTGTCACTTGAAGGCCATCTGTTCCCCTCTTTAGCATGCTTACTTCTCAGTAGTGTATGGAACTTCCCAGTAGTGACTGGGAACCATCTTAGTTATCTTTTTTCTGATCAAGGCGCAACACACCTCACCAACTGTGGAAGGCAGATGGGCCTAGGTAGTCCTATATTTGTGGTGAAGATGAAAATTGTTACGCAGTTCAAAGTTTAAGCTGTGCCTTCAGATAATAATGCTTTGCTTTTCCTGGAATGTTTCGCACAAGTCTCATAAAGGAATAGAACTGGTCCTCATTTCATCAAATAGTTCAGACTTCAGTGGCTACTGAAATGATGCCTACAGCTCATTTCCCTTTCCTTTCTCCTCCCCACCCAGCACAGTGCTCCTGTTAGAAAGGGGGGGTTGCAATGGTGCACACACATGGATGCTGCAGCTTGAGTCAGATGTACAGGAATGAAGGGCAGTGCTGCTGCATTGACATCTCTGCTCTGGTTGATAGTGGTCAATAATCTCAGTAATAGTGATCATATAAATACCTGAGGATTTTATGGGCTGAACTATGGCAACTGCTCTGCTTCAATTGATGCTGGTACTTGCTGAAGTCTTACACATTTATCCTGAAATTACTTTTTATTACAGACAGCAGCTGTTTGCACAAAGAACCTCATAATCTCAAAGCAGTTATCTTTCTGCAAATAGATAATTGGGTCATTACCAGCTTTTTCTCAAAAGAAGGGGAAAAACTGACTAGTCTGATACTTCTCAAAGGCAGACTGAAAGGAAAAAAGGCGATTCCTGCAGTGGGTTGGGCATTTTCTGTATTTCTGTTCTCTACCAGCTGTTGCTTCCTACACTGCTCTGTCTGGAGACTTGTACTAAACATTGACCCTACCAAGTATAGCCTAACTGAACTGCACTTGTGGCATCTCCACAGCATTGTGACCAATCACAAATGAAAGCAGTAGGTTGCTTCTGGTTACTCACTGGTGTATTAGATTTCTAGTAGCAGTACCATTTTCGGGTTTGTAGGTTGTATGTGGCAGATGGAAATAATTACTCTCAGCGTGCTCTGGAGTGTTGCTAACTGAGCAAGAAAGACAGCGTGGCTTCCCTCTCCCACCACCCACAGTTTAGGATATGCCTAGTTGGAGTGCTACAAAAATCTGGATTGATTCCTGAGTTTCATTTTGGTGTTTTTCATTATTTCCACAGAAGCAGTTGGGGGATGAATGTAAATTCCAAGTGTCAACCTCCAGGGAAGGTGTGAATCTGATCTGTGATGGCCCTTACTGAGAATGAATTCAGAGTAGTATTCCTTTTAATACTTGATTTTTGCATGGGCTGTGGTGATTTGGGGTTTGTTGAGACTGTAAGGTTCCATTCTGCCAGTATTGGTTTGTACCTTTTAAGCAATACCCTTTCCAAAGCCCTCAGTGCTGAATCAAGGGCACAACTCCCATGTAGCAGAAACTTCCCCCAGCTCCTGAGTTTCCTAAACATGATCTGAGAGTGCAGCATCCCCTGATGCTTCTGCAGGTAAGAAGTTGTTTGGATTTGGTCTGTTCCTCTCCAGCTCTTTGGATCTGCCAGCTCTGTGAAAAAAAAGGGATGCTAAAATTTTAAAATTAGAAAATAAAACATGATTTGATATGTCAGCTTCAGAGGACAACTGCTGATTACGGTACATCTCGCTGTGCTGTCCTGGTTTTGACTGTTTCCTGTTACTGTGGTAGAATGAAATTTGTGTTATCCTCTGTTATCCTATGCTTACAGGACATGGGAACCAGCAGGTTTCCATGTATAGAAATCCAGCATTAAACAAGTAATTTGGTAATCTTCTGCAGTTGTCCAGAAGGTAAAACGTACTGTGCTGCCACAGAGCAGTCCTCAGAGCACTCTTTAAATGGACAAGCTGTTTCTCTTCACTTGGCCATCTTGCTTGATACAAAAGTACCCCCCAAGCCTCCTTCATGGCTTTCATCTGTATCTGTGGAGCATTTTGCAAATGAAAGTTGGGAGGTTTGCCATCCTTGTAAACAATATTGCAAACCCCAATTCCAGAACAGGGAAATGCCTCCACACAGACGAAATTCAACAGATGCTGAATTTTGCAGGTTTTTGATATCTCACAGCATAAAAGCCATAGTATGAACATTCAGGGAAGGCCTTTTCCCCACCAAAACTCTCAAGCAATCTTACAAGTGAAGCAAAGCTGCTCCCCTGTCCTGAAGAGAACACCAGGGAGAGGCAGGGATGTGCAACAATGAATGAGAAGGTTTGGTCTAACTGGTCTACTGGTCTTTTTTCTCACATAAGATCAGCAGAATGCTATTTGTTGCAGTCTGTTGTTGAAGTACCAATATTTGTTCTATTTGTTAAACAAAGAAATGTTGATTTGGTGAAAATCAACAGAGAAGAGTGCAGGAAGCTGCTGATGTTAAAAATCCTCACATCATGCCGAGACAATATTTTTATCCATTTTTTTTAAGGTGTCACTTTGCAAGGTTGCATGCTGATGATAATGTTTTGCTGCTACAGCTGGAGGAAATGAGACTGATGAAAATTTTCGGTGTGAAAACCTGTAGAAGTTGACCTCAAAGAGAGAAATGTCCATGAATGCAGCAGAGATGTTCTGCAGGGATGTTTCAGCTACCAGGAATACGAACTGTTGTGAGCATCTCCTCTCTCAGATTTGCATAGATGGAGATGCATTGATTCAAAACAGAAGGATTTGGATAAGCAGATGTTAGCTTCAGTCAGAGCTGAGTAAAGAGGAAAAAAAAAAAGGTAGGTCATGTTCAAAACAACGAAAACTCACCAGCTTAATTACATGCTATGAATGATCCTACTCTTCAGTCAGTGAAGATGGAAAAGTCCTTTGTTAAATGTTACTGGTACACATGAAACTGCAGTCTTCAAGCCTGTGCCAGCTCCTTCTGAAATCACAACAGTGGATACTGTAAGCTGCATGGCAATGTCTTTTCCTGAAATCGTGTGCTTTAGCCTACAAGTGAAAATTGATTGGGTCAAACGAAAAGGTTTGGATTTGATCTGTGATTTGGTATATGGTTTGTCAGCTTCTGTTGCTGTTCTGCCTTGTCAGTTGAGAAATACTAAAAGCTTTGGGCAAGATGAGTTAGTGAAAGTAATGCAACAGCTTTGATAATGTAACTTTCATGATGGCTAAAGGATGGCTCAACACCAATTATACATGATAAGTAATAAGAGTAAGCTAAAATTATAGCCTGACAGTGCTTAGGAGGGGACTTGGAGGATGTGTGTAATACATTTGCTTCCTTCCAAAACTTGTTGGACTAGCAGCCTGACTACAGGAAAATCACTGTAATTTAGCTTTTGCTGGCAGTATCAGCAGTGGAATCTAGGGCATAAATACATTGCTTTGTGTATATCTTAGCCCAGATCTAACACGGGAGCAAGTGAATATGGGAAAGCTTGCGCTGTTGTTGCTTCTCCTTTTTATTAAACAGGAACAGGGACAGCTCAGGCTTGGGTGTGCTGCAAAATGGACATGCACTTAAAAACATTACCTTTATTTCATGCAAAATATTTTATTGAAGGGAGATACAAGCCCAGGTTTTACCCAGTCCAAAACAGAGACGCTCAGGCAGATAGCAAGGCTGCTCTCAAGCAGCGACAGAGGAGGCAGATGGGGAAACTCATGCTTCAGGTCTTCAGGCTTGGCACAAGAAAGCAGCTCCCATTGCACCCAGCCCCTGTCCAGGATGAAAGCAGTGATCACAGCAAACCTGGACTGTCCACATGCCTCGCATGTGACAGAAACATCTGTATTTCCTTCAGCCCGATCCCTGGGAAGCATCTGACACAGCTCATGAGCTTTGATTTGTGTGTCTGGGGCACAGCTTGTTTCTTACAGTAGTCAGAGACTACAGACAAGAAGAACTGTGGGTCTTGGTTTTAAATTTTGGAAGAGTAGAGTAGGCAAGCCTTATACTTGCATTGGCTACATTCAGTTCCAGCTCCTGTGAGCTAAGGACACATTTTGCCAAATGAATTAGCATAAGCAGACTCAGCCAGCCCTGAGTGTGTCACTGACCACTTTGGTGGCCCTTTTTGCCACACTTATAAGAAACCCAGGAACTGCTGCAATCTGGAAAGACAAACTTTTGAGCTTGTGCCAGCAGGCACCTGTTAACAGGGCTTTGTTGAGGTCTCTGACCTCCAAACGCAGATAAGCTGCTCTTGCGGGTTAGGAGATTTGAAGCTGCCGGGCTGAAATCCAGCACGTTACAACCCAAGCTCTTTACCTTTTTGTTGGTTAAGAGGTGCTTGAACTATTTGGCAGGTAGCCAATGAGGTCTGCCGGGTCTGCCATGGGGCAAGGAGTTACTTTAAAAGACCCAGTTTCTAATTAATCCAGGCCTTTGTAACTCTCTAAGTAGCTTGCCCAAAGTCACGTCGGTGCAGGGTAACCCTTGCCGTCCAAGTGTGAGACAGGGCAGATGAGGCCTCCGCTTCTGCGGAACACTGAACTTCAGTAGAGATCATTAACACTTTGAAATTACTGGGAGAAAAATTCTAGAAAATTATCTGTGTGATTATATCTTGAAGGGCAGATGGCAGAGCAGAGCTAACTGACTGATGTTTCTCTCTTGGGCTGGAATTCAGCATTGCCCCATGCTCTCTGCTGAAGCTGTTTTTTGAATAAAATAGAACTTTGCATGGGGCTGTTCTTGGTGTGGCTTCTGTTTAGAGGAGATGAGAATGAGGGAGAATCCATGACCAAAAATTAGACTAATTTTTTTCTTCTTTCTGCATTTCTGATGGTAGCTACTGGATGTGGGGAGATTGCTTTGCTGCACCAATCTGGAAGTGTTACTGTAGCTTTGACCGAGGTTGCAGGAGATGGTCCTTGCTGCCAGATGTGCTTTGGCTTTACTAACCCTTGTGATAATTTCTGATATGCTCTTGGTTCGTGGCGAGTATCCCTCAGAGGTAATTGGTACACTCTGGCACTGAAGTATGTTACGTGTGAAAATGTGATGATGTGGTAGCTCTATGGCAGAGCTTTTTGGTGTATTAGGGTCACAGTGAACACCCCTTTTCAGTAACTGGGATGGGGTTTGCTAGCAAAAGGCCTGATTGACATGATACTTCTATGGACAATTGATCAAAGCTGTGAGAAGCAGCACAGCGCTGGCAGTGCCAACCCCTCTGCTGCTGGTTGTGACTTAAATGGTGATTATCTGCAATAAAGAGTGAATCAGTGCAAACCCTGGATATGCTTGCCTGTTGCTTTAACAATTCACCCTCACAGGGGATTTCAGATGCCTTAAATTTTACTTGCTCAAAGAAAATTCATTTAAAAAACCAGGCTGATAACCAGGCTCAAGCAGGAAGTTTATTCTTTTCATTAATACAGTCTCTGTAAATACAAGCAGGAAGTTTATTCTTTTCATTAATACAGTCTCTGTAAATACAGTGTGTTTGTTAATATGGTATAAATTGAGCTGAGATAAAAGATCTAAGAAATGGAACTCCTGCCTGAGTCCTGTGTGGTGTATATTTAATGAATTTTCACTTAATTATCCATTAATATGTATTAATAAAATAAACGTGGCAATTGAACAGCACAGTACTAAAATACTGTTCTGAAAGAAAACCACATTGAGTAAACTAAACCAACTGCATTTCTTACTAACCTACACAATGCATTTCATTTTAAAGGAGAATTTATAGTATTTGAAATATCCTACCACATACTGAAACTTTTAGTGTAAACTGCCACTTTCTGACTATCACATATTGAAATACTTGTGGTGCATAGTGAAATTTATGTTACATTGTGTAAAATATATAGTGAAACTGAACTGATGTATAATGAGACACACATGCGCCTGCAATGACTTATCAGTTCCATTATTTTCTAACTAACATTATTTTCATGATCAAGTTTTTCTGGGTCAGAGGAAGAAAATGGTGAAGACCAGGACTGGTACTATGATGGAGAGTGTAGACCCAAACTTGTACAAAAACCTAATCAAGCTGACTTATCCTTTGTCCTTTCCTGAGATAAATTCTGAATGTGAAGTCTGCTAATGGTTACAGCATGTCTCTCTTTCTCTGCCAAAGCTTCATTACAAACATCAACATCACCCCAGCAAGGGAAATACCACCAGCCACAAGTAGAGAGGCTGGGTGCCCAATTCTCAGCAGTTTTTACCAGAACAGGGCTGCCGCACAAGAGACCCTGGTGAGGTATGTGGGGCCTTGCAGGAGCACCCAAGCACAATTTGCGTCATTCAGACCCATTCAGGTTTTGTGGGAGGGATAAGCAGAAATCTCAAACCTGACCTGCTTCATCCACCAGCGCTCCAGACCTCCTGTGAAGGCTCAGGGTGGATGGGCAGCATCGCTGGTGGCTGACCTGCAAAACATCCCTCTGTGCTGCTTAGATTTGTTTTTTCTTTCTTAAGTGAGGTCCTGACTATGCAGCCAAGCATCCCTGCTGGGCAGGGCAGGCAGGCTGGCTGCTGGGTGTGCCCTGCTGCCGGCAGAGGAGGGCTGTGGCAGCCAGTCCAGCAGCTGCTGGCCTCCTGCTGACCTGGGCTGCTCCTCTGCAGCGCTGTTGTTTGCAATTCGCAGGTGCTCTCCAGCTTCAGCAGTGGCTTGGGCTGAGGATGGTGGCTCCTGGGCTGGCTGGCTGGCTCGGGAGGTGGTTTTATCCTGGCTGACTGTGATCTTTGCGGGTCCCAGCCAGTGCAAGGCTGCAGGATCTCTCCAGCCCTGCCGACTCCTGCCCAGAACTTGCTGCTTGGACCACAGACCACTGTCTCCGAGAACTTGCCAAAAAAGAAACTGAGGTCCTACTGCTGCTGAGCCAAAAGAGTAGGAAATAAACCACAAGTCTCACAGCTCCTTGACAGTCCTATTCCAAGCTCCACTAGAGGGTTCTCTGTTATTGGAAGGTTATCTTTTACCTGGTTTTGCAACCATGCCAGGATGACCAAAGCATTTAACACTGGGAAAGCAGTAACTGTGGTGAAGTTCTCTCTTTCTGATCTGCCTCAATAACACTCAAGTCAAGGTGTGTTTATCCCATCCTTGCACTGGACTATTGGCCTTTTGCTAAACCAAAACAAGCTAGGCCATACTGAAATTGAAAGAAGACCTTCCTACTTCACAGCTGTTGTGCAATCGATGCTCATCAAGGATGGTTAAAGGCACAAGACAAAACACACCCTGCATTTGAGGGTAAGGTGCGTTAACCTTTCCACTTGGAATGCCTAATTGCTCAAATATTGCCAACATTGTTCAAACTGCCAGATATGTTAGGGAACAGGCAGAACTGGAGGGACAACTCTATATGAGGGGTATGACAAATTTATTGGGCAAATTGTATGGGAGTGCTTAACCCTTCTTTCTGTTCTGTTTTTTGTAAGGACAGTTGCCAAGTAGAGTTGGTCATGACTAATTCATGTGAGGAAACAGCACAGAGAAGTTAAACAGCAACAACCAGTTTAATTTCACTTGTTACCAATAGGGCCTAGCTTAAGTTTCAAAAGGAGATGAAAGGTAAATTTGCCATTTGCTGTCTATGTTTTAAAAGCTGCAAGAGAGCTTGAAGAGTGACACGCTCTATATTACTAATGCTACCTCTGTCCTTAGAGCAGGGGGAGGAGACAAACACCATTTAATATTTGTGTATACTAGGAAAAAAATTCACCAAAGCACAGAATTTGTGTTTTGTTCTAACCCGTTCCTAGCTTTTAAAAATCACTCTAGAGGCACATTAGTTATGCCTGAAGCAGGGCACAGCACACATATGTGTCAATGCCAAAACTGTCCAAGATGATACAGGAACATTGTTGTGAGGGAGAAGAAGTAAGCAGAAAACATATCTTAATTATCTGAGCATCAACTCTAGCAAACAATGCATCAGGTATGAATATTTCACAGGTGGTACAATCGATCACCTGCTACCTCTTTTTTCGGCTTATCTTCTTATCTTCCCTAAATCAGAGTACAACAATGGTGACATTGAGTGGATGAGGTACTATGTATTTAGACAACATTGTAGAAGATGATTTGCCAACAGGGAGACAGAAACCTTTCATAATGCTTGGAGGAAAATTCATAGGGTAATCCTAGGATAATAGATTTTTAATCCTTGGTTGTTTCCTTGTATGATACAAGCTAATGAGTGTCACCCACTCCTTTGAACCTTTCTGTAACTTCCTTGAGATAGACCATTTCCTTTTGCAAGATGTTCAGTCCAAACCAATTTACCAATTCCTTCATCCCTGTGGCTAGATTGTTATTTTGCTTAAATAGAATAGAGCAAAACAAGCATTTTTTCAAAGGCAGTATATGGAATTGTTATCCCTTTGAGCTAACTATGGAAAGCCAAGCACATGGCTGAGCTTTTGTAAAATCAGGTTGAAACAAAAATCTCTTCATTTAAAATGCTTCAGAAGAAGCCAGTCTTGATTTAAATGTCCACTACATGGGTTGTAGCTGAAGACCATCCGAAATGAGGCTGCCAATGGGCAGATCTGCCCTTTGCTGTGCCGGGTGAATCTCTATGAAGAGGCTGAAGGCAAATGGCTCTTACATACATCAGCAATTTTCTCAGCATCCACAAAAAAGCTGGGGGTGATCACTTGCCAGTAAAGGGAAGACTTTGCTATCATGGGCCCAGTAATTTTCTACCCTGGCTGCCTGTATCCGGTCATGGAGATGTCAGTATCCTAACAAGAGCACCAGCTCCATATCACTGGATTTCCAGCTCCAGGGAAAAGTATTAGCAAAGCAAGATGTGTCAAAATAAGGAAAACCCTAAAAAAGAGGAGTAATTTGGTAATATCAACCCAGCAAAGTACTGAAAGGGAGCTTTGGCAGGGTGTCAACAGGCTTCCAAGGAGCCAGAAAGCATTGTGGATGTTACAGGTTGTCAAGTCATGGGTGAAATTTCATGCCTCAGAGTTAAGTCAGAGATGAGAAACTGTGGACCTTTCAACGTGGGAGAGCTGAATCTATCAAAATAGTTTCACTTTGCATCTACAGACTATGAAAAGATGTTCTTCCTTTTTTTTTCTTTTTCTCTCTCTTAGTATTTCATCTCACCCTTGCCCTTAGTTGTGTGGGTCCCCTCACTTATGAGGCACCATGTTTTCCAAAGAAAGGTGCTGTTTCACTGCTTCACTTCACCAGAAATTCTCCTTCTGGGAAGACTGAAGAAGCTGGTGGCCACCTTCCCCCATGGCCAGTGTGCTGGCAGGGCTTGCAGCACTGGCAGGGTTCCAGGAGCCCCAGGGATGCTCATCTAGAAGGCAAGAGGACAGGGGTGGGCATAGGGAAGGGGAGAATGAGAGAGGTGACAGAGACGCAGAGAAAGAGCAGAAGGTTCACCACCCTCCCATGTCAGTCTGCATCATGGGTGACAGGCTTCTCCTGGCAGCAGTACCATGGCTAGCAGAACTGGGGGATTGGTACGTGGAGACTGCCAGTCCTGCCGTGTTCTGCAGAGACACCATGGGACAGCCATAGAAAGGACAAATCTTGCCAGTGTATGTGCTTTCCAAAGCCTCAGAGTTTGCCCAGGCAGCCTGTGAGGACAGCACTGAGGCAGCAATCTCAGGCACTCAGAGGCTGAGAAAAGATGGAATTAAGGTTCAGTCAGTCCTGCATGGATGTGCGTAATGATGTGGTCTTTACAGGATGTGTGTTACCTTTGCCCTTGGCCTTTGGAAGCGGGAACCAGTGGAGGGTCAAATGTGTAAACCCTGCACCTTGGAGGTGGTGTCTTGAAAGAGGAGGAATAGATGGAGGGGCTATCATGGCCAGAGACTGAAGTGCTGCCTAGTGGAAATGTTTTCCACTGGCTGTGAGCCATGGAGTTCTGCATAGCATGGAGCAAGTCACTCAGCCTGAGTTTTCACAGGTCATGTAGTATAGTTATCCCTGGTTTTGTGCTTGGTTTGAAGGTGTTCAGGATTCCCAGTGATCCCGGAGGTTAAGATAAGCTAAAGTCAAATAACATGGAGCACAAAGGCCAGAGCCATGTGGCCAGAAGGGAAGATGGGGTGAGAGGGATGGGATCCTCACCGTGTCTCATGCAGGATGAGCATTTCCTGCCTTGTGCGCTGAACAAGGTAAGAATCTGTGGCAAAACTAGTGTGTGATCCTGCAAGCAAGGGCTGCTCCTTCTGGACAAGCTTAATTAATGTGTGGACGAGCTTAATTAATTCTGTCTCTTCATAACTTTTTTTGGTGCTTGACATTTGAACCTTGCTTGTGGTGCAGTAATGCAGGGAGAGAGGTGAATGTATGCGAGCAAGTGAAAGTGGCGTCAGCATTTTGATTAGAACAAGGTTTCCATTAGCTGCAGACACATGTCCAACCTGGTACCTGTTTGTTTCCAAGTGATGCGAAGCCCCGCTCAGTTCAGCACAGTTCTGGGGGCCCAGGCTTTTAATACCATGTAATATTAATTTCTGGCAACAGATGAGAGTTAATACATTGTGTTTAAATCTGGGATGAGTTGTTGACCAGCTGTGGTCTATGTGCAGAGATACCAAATGCTTTTCTTTGGATAATGTCAGTTCCAGCCTGCAAACCACATGTGGGTTAGAGGCAGGACTGAAGACCAGCAAAAAACCCCCATTTAATCTCACAGAGCCATGTCTCTCCTGCAGAGTATTTGGTGCAGTTGTCCTCTAATGATTTAAGCATTTCAGAAAGTTCTGGGTGAGATGGCTCCTTTTTCAGTGCATCATGTCAGTCAGTGCTGGTGGGAGGTTTCTGCCCTTCTGTCTGCACCAGAGAGGTAAATTAGTTAAGCAGAGGCATGAATTATTTGCATGCAGCTGAGGTGGCGAATGTGTTATCTCAACAGCAGAAAAGGAAATGGTTCTCTATAGATTATTAGTTACTGAAAAAGCAAAGGCATGTCTTTTGTTGCCACCACACCACTGGTCTGACTGTTGAATAGATATGGATCAATATCTCCCCTTCCTCCTCACCCCTCCCCTTGCTCTTCACATTTTCACTTAGGCTGAGGTGAAGAGGTTTCACTTTAATTTATGTCATTCTTGTATTGCCAAATGGCCTGCCAGCGCAACCGATCCGGGCGTGATCTGACTCTCTGTTGTGTGCTCTCACATGCAATCCCCTCGTGGGAAAATGCTGAGAGAAAATGGAAATTTAAGCTGTGCACCTAGCCACTGTGGTTTTTCGGGTTTTTATTAGTGCTTCATTTGTAAGGTCCTTGGCCCAGAGAAAGTTTGGGTTGAGTTCAGGGTAGTCATAGCTCATAAGTGAGGATTTCTAAATATTACAATATTGCAGATAGTCCTGTAAGCAACTTGTTCTGTCTATGAACAACAAAATATATGCAGTTACAGATCAGAGGATCTCAAAACAAGGTACAAATATTAGTCCTACACCACAGCCTGAACAAGTCTTGTACCTATTCTACAAATGAGTTGGGCAATGTATGGGAAGGTCAACTGACTTGCTCCAGACCTCACTACTAGGTAAAGGAGGTACCAAAAGCAGAACACAGCCATCTTGGCTCCAGGGTCCTTTTGTTTAGCTCTGGCCTTGAAGTACTGAAGTTTTTAGATTAAAAATAAAAAGTTTGCCTTTAAACCTCCATTTACAGATAAGCTTATTCTTGGATATATATTCCCCCGTGTAGATACTCATCACTGCCTTAGTGTTTAAATTGATCTAAATAATTATGCTGAAAATTAATTTGGAAAAAAATGTAGTAGGAATGGCATCAACTGGTATTCCCTGACTTAAACACCCCGAATCTGGGGGAAATGAGAACCTGTAACTGAACACTGTGCCTGGGTCCATCCCTGGATGTGTTTTTGGAGTCGGACTCACATGGGGTTGAGGCATTTTCTTGCGGCTAATGGATGCAAAGGGAGATGATGGGCAAGAGACAAGTGGCAAAGAACGGAGATTTAGCATGTTCATGTCTAACAAGGTACTTAGAGTGTTTTGCAGGGATGTGTGCTGCTTCAGGAAATGGGTTTAATGGTCAGAGGGGGCCCTTGTTTTCCAGCCTCCCGAATTTGGATGAGTAGCTAAGATTTTGAAGGAAATTGGAGACCACTGTACCTCCATTAAGGTTTGGCCCCTCTGCTCCTCAGCCTGCCTCTCTGTTGGGTGCTCACTAGCAGGATAAGGATAATCCTGCCCTACACAGCAGAAGGGCCTAAGCCATGTTGCCCCTGCCCAGTAGATCTTGAACCACTTGCACCAGCAGCCACTGTTCCACCTCATCTCCTGGGCTGCTTTTTGAGGTCAAGCAAGACAAACAACAGTGCTGCAAACAACACAGTCACTCCTGAATATTGTATCTGGAGGGGATTACAAACTCAAGCAGATCTGAGGGAGGAAGGAAATCTGCACGTAGTTGCTATGTAGGTCATAACTTCATCTTAGAAATACTCAGGTATTTTATAAACAAGTCTCCCAGTGATTTGTGGCATGTGGCTCCCAAGGAGGGCAATAAGGAATCAGGGTGTCCCTGGGGAGCTACGCTGAACTCCTCCTGAATGGCTCCTCTCAGTCACAGCCCATGTGGGGACAGCGTAGGGACACTGGTGTGTAGTCTAAAAGCTGGGTGTTTTTAGCAAACAGATGTAAAGATAGCAATGCTCATTTGGAAATCGACTGCACAGCTGGGCACAGGGGTTACTGTTGAGACCACAAGCCTTTGGAGCCAAGCTAGAGCTGCTTCCCAAGGGCCATGGATGTACCTGCCCTGCCCTTCCCTTGCTGCCATCTCTAATCATGGGCACAATTTTGGTCAGTGGCTTGTGACCAGACTTGCACAGGGACAGCCCAGGGAAGAGTGGGGATGCGCAAGCACCTCCTGCAGCTGCCCAGTTTGTAGCTGCCAGGCTGGGCCTCCAGTGCTGGGACATCAGTGCAAGGTGGTGAAGCAGGATTTTAGGGCAAAGGGGATGTAGGAAAAGAGCCCCAGCCCTGGAATCCTGGCTCTGCTAGCTGGGGTCCTGGCTGGGGCCTCTCAGGGTGACACCGAGGTTGTGGCTCTCGAGGCAGCTTATTGCCCCACTGACTGGGTTGTGAGGCTTTTGGCAGATTGGGATGCTCTGCTGAGAAAAAGCCCTCTGGTTGTCACCTCTCTCACTTCTCTGTGCTTAAAGTGTATTTTCTCAGTTTGCAGGGGGCTGGGTGCACTGTGAAGCAATTTGGATTCTGTGTTGATAAGGCGAGTGCAAACTGTCCCCGCAGCTCTCGAGAGCAGAATCAAACTGAAACTCACCACTCAGAGTAGAAAGCACATAACACCCACAGCTACAGACATGCACAAATTGCTGCAATATAGGTTAGAAAAGGAGGCCTGTTCTGCACCCTCTGGTCTCATTAAAAACACGCACACACACCAAATCTTCACTGAATGACTACAAGCACCAGCGCGTGTTCCCTCCTAAACACCCAACTTACTTGTAACGGCTTATTAAAAAGGCAAATTTTCACTTTTCATGTATTCTTGCCCCCTTAGCACCTGGTTGCAGTTTCTATAACATTTTTAACTTCTGGTTTTTTCATGACTAGTTGCGAGTAAAGGGAGACCTCTCCGGGACACCACCCAGCCTGGTTAAGTGGGTCCCCGCCTAGGGACATGGCTCCAGCGTGGCCGGAAGAAACCAAACTTCCCCCTCTTAGCAAAGAATTTGTGCATAAGGTTCTGAGGCTGACAAGAAGAGCAGATCTGGACTGTAAAGATGTACAGAACCTGTCCCTTGAAAACAAAAGGTCATCTGAATACACAAGGTAGACTAAGAAGGTGAAGGTGGGGGAAAAAACGTTTCCTGGGGTTCACAGAGGGACAGTTCTCACGCAGAAAATTTTGCCATAGGAAAGCTGTAGGGAGACTGGGAACGATAATATCCAAGAAATCACGTATGGAATGCTGCCTTCCACACTCCTCTTCCTGCCCAAAAGCTGGCCACTGCTTTGCTCATTTAAGTTAGGATTTAGTATGTAAAACTCAGCTGGTAAAGGCAGGAGCACTGGGTCTCCCTAACCCCAAGACTGGTATTGCATTGTGACAGCTGAGTACTCAGCACAGGCGAACTGGAAAAGAGGTTTTCAGCCTCTGATTTTGCTGTGCATGGTTTCAATATTGCAGGAATCACTTCTCTTACCAGCGCAGTGTGGCCACTTTAGGGCAGGAATGCTGTAAGGAATCTCACTCAGTCCTTGGATAAGGAAATGATCAAGGACTTGCTTACTCACAATTAATGGAGAAAAAGAGCTGAAAGCCTTTATTAATCATTGCACAATAAGGAAGTCATACTGGTTTTGCTCCCTTAAATAGGGCTATTTGGTCACACCTACCTAAGTGGTTTGGCATCCCAACTATCTCTCTGCGTGCAGCCAGGGAGGAGGAAGGAAGGGCCACTGCATCTAAATGTCACCAAGGTGCCTGGCTGATAGCTCACAGGAAAGAGAGAGCTCTGAGTGTCCATCTCCCTTTCCCAGAGGGCCAGGCATCTCTTTTGGAGATCTCTGCCCAGTGCACACACCAGTGCTGCCTGTCCCCATGCTTTGGGCACAGGTTTCTGCCCCAAGCCTTGGTGTCAAAAAGGAGACATCCTTGCATGCCCTGTGCCAGAGTTCCCCCCTGCCAGGGAGGGTCAGCTCTTAGGGGTGTGTGCCACACACCCAGTCACTGCAGATCCTAGCCCCACCACTGGGCTTCTGCTCCCTCTTTTACCCATTGTGGCAGGCAGTCTGTGTAACCCCCAGCTCCAGAAAGCAATTTGTGGCTAGATGTGATGGCTGGGAGGTGCCTCCGAAGTGCCAGGAGACAGATGTTCAGGCTCCGGACTTTGGCTGGCACAGGGAGCTGTATTGCCCTGCCCTAGAAAAGGGTGCCGGGGGTGATGTCTCAGGGGCCTTTCCTAGGTGAGCTTGTGCAGGCTGAAGTTTGTAGAGCTGAACAGCCTGAGCCAGCAGAGCCTGTGCTGCCTGGAGGTGGAAAGCATAATTTCATCTTTCCTGGGCCAAGTTTTCCTGTGCAGAGCACCATTCAACCAGTGCCAAGCTGCAAGCTCTTATGGTTGGAACTAAGGATACTTGACTGTGAAGCAGAAGGCAATGTCTGCTTGGACACATCCCCAAGCAGACGCCTGACCTCTCTATCATGGGACAAGAATACAACTTTGCAGCAGAAGTCAGCACTCAGGCAGCACGGTCTTGGTGAGGCTTAGTGGCCCCTCTCCTGTTTTGGCTGCCACAGTGAATTGCTGGGAAATGTTCCCCAGCCTCTTAAAAATGAGCGAAAGCAGAATCATGCAGCACATTGGAAACTCTATCATTGATGGCAGTCGGTAAAAAGGTGGCCTCGACTGGTGTGCAAATGTGCTGTTTGCCAGCTCTTCCCTGTGCTTCTCATGAGAATGGGGAGGGCAGCAGCCATGCTGGTTGCAGGATGGGTCTGTTTCATCATCTCATGAAAAATTAAACACTTGCGGTTTTGGGAAGTGCCACATCTTTGACAAAAAGTCTTGTTTTTCTGCTGTTCAGGGAAGACTGTGCTGCAGTTGCCAAAATGTCAAACTGTGCCCCCCAAAACCTAGGCCAAGCAGCTGCCTTTTCCCTGCCAGCCTACCCCAGACCCACGCAGAGGAGGAGAACCTCCCTCTCAGTGCCAAGGCGGCTGCTTTGATGCTGTCAGTGAGTTTTTCTTTAGCCACCATGACAGCCTGTGTTTTGCAGATACCTGCCCCATGACAGGCACATTCCTCAGCCGCACCGCATCCACTCAGCTCCGGCTCATGCCGTAATTAGCCAAGTGTTTCCTGGCTGCCTATAATTACAGCCACAACTATTTCCCTCACTCTAATGTAACACCTCTGAATGACAGCAAAGGTTTTGGGCTGCATCCCACACGGTCCCAGCACGTGTTGAGACGCAGCCGTGCACTGGCAGACACCGATTTGAACCCAAAGGGCTCATACCCCCTCAGTGAGTCACATTTTTCATTTTCGACCTCAAGGCCGTAATTGCCCGCTCAGGGAATTAGCGGTGTCTTCCCAGTACCCAGCTGAGAGGCACTGGGCTTTATAAACCAGCCAGAAGGGCAGGATCCTCCCTAAATCTGTGCTTGAGTCTATCTCAGCTGTAATTCTCCCTGTCCTGTGGCAAAGCAGCTCAGCTGGCAAGGCCACATTGCCCAACACATTTGGCCCCTCAACATTTTCACACTGACGGCAGCAATACGGGCATCAGGCCTGCCTGCCCACAGGCAGCCAGCGGCTCTGTGCCGGGGCATGCGGTGTCACAGGGCTGCGTTTTGTGGCAGCTCCCAAATCGATGAGCATTTCCCCCCTGCCCCTTGCTAACGCTGTTGTGGTTATCCGACCTGGTGGTGGTGGTGTTGCCATGGCTGAATCCCGCTGTACCGCTGCTCAGAGCACACGCCATCAGCGGCTCCCATCCGGCTTGG
The DNA here is from genome assembly GCA_013389985.1 of Dryoscopus gambensis. Lineage (NCBI taxonomy): Eukaryota > Metazoa > Chordata > Aves > Passeriformes > Malaconotidae > Dryoscopus > Dryoscopus gambensis. The sequence continues at coordinate 97,644 of WEIT01008548.1, read as the reverse complement.
GGGCTGCCAGAAACCAAGGCAGCAGCTGCTGGGCTCGGCCTCACGAGGCTGTGATCTATAAGGTGCATTGTCTTTTTATGTAATGTGTTTTATTAAACATCTTCTAAAGCTTACAAGTGTCCCCAGGACATAACTCTCCAGCACAACGTAATGCTTTGCCAAGTAATGAAGTATGATTTATGGCGGTAATGGTTATCCTATGTTTTTTTAAAAAAAATTATTACAGCAATAGCTCTGTCGAATATAGGAATATAACATGCTGCATTTGGCACGTTTATGACAACAGTGCTCTGGTTTTCTTAACTCCACAGTTCAGTGTTGGCAGTATTTCAAATTCTTGAGACAGATGTTTAAATGAATTTTTTTAAGAGGACAGTGAAATACTTTTAAAACATCATACGGTGCTGAGTGTCTCAATATGCGGAGGAACGTTATTTCTTTAACGTTCAGGTAGGGCAGGGCAGCACATGGCCTCTCTGGTTTAGATCTCATGGTAAATGATGGAAGTAGCAAATGTTGAATTAGCTTTCTGGGGCGTCCTGGCCTGCTGTTACTCTTGGGCTGAGGTGGGGAGGGAGGGGCGGACACTTGACCTTCCCCTGGATTTAGTGCAGTGTTCACGTCTCCTTTGTGAGCACTTACAACAGATCCACGTTTGTTTTGAATGCAGTTCCCACCATGCTGAGACAGGACTAAGTGGTCTCACACTGACATTTTGAGTGTGTCATTGTGGTCCTGGTGGTTAGGGTTTCAGGCCAGAAATGACAATCATTTGGAAAAATGTAAATGAGAACCCTGGTCACATATCTCTGAGGCAGATAGCACTCAAGTATTTCCATTGAAACACTGAAAATTCTTGGCTTTTTTTTTTTTTTTTTAAGGTACTGGCTGAAACTGAGGAAACCTCTGTACAAAACAAAGCCAAGGTACTCAGCTCTGGCATTGCTGTTTGCAGCTTTCAATGAGGCAAAATCAGAACCCACAAAGGCAGGCATCAGCGTTGCTGAAGACACCACTGCCCTCAGTGTACCAGTGCTGGGGCCACAACTGGGCCGCGCACCCCGCTGGTGCAGAGAGATTGAAGACAAGGGAAGCATCAGTAAAGCAATGAACACTTATATTTAATTTACATTTGACAATTTGCACATAAATAATGATGTAAACCAATACGTAAACATATGATAGTTTGTTGTTCTAGCAAAGTAAAAAGCCTGTTAACTTTGGTCAGAGTCTTTCTTAAGAGAGACAAAAAAAAACCCCCAAAAACACTGTTGATTGTTGCTACATTCACATGTAAAACGTCTAAGGGAAGGGGGAAACAGTAAAGAGAAGTAACAATTATTAAAGCTGATGCATATAAATTCTTGTAAATTTTGTATCAAATACAAGAAAGCACTACAGGCAATAATAGGAGAAGTGTGTGTCCAGTGACAGAGTAGTGATACTTTGGTTCATCCTACAATTAAGTACTATATTTATGAACTATTGCTACATTTAAAAGATGTCAGCCTCACAATTTGCAGGAGTGGAAATGTAATGAACTGTAGTCCTTCAAAAGCTGTGTTGAGACTTGTATTTCAGGATTGTTCGTTTTTTTACAGAAGGCATTAAAATGAAGTTTGCTGGAAAAAAAAAGACCAGCGAATCCTGAATGGTTGAGGTGGACTTTAAAAATTTTTTTAAAGAACATAACCAGACAAAAAGGGATACATGGAGGGGAGGTGTGTAATAATGCTACTTATATTCATGTGAGTTGGTTGTGCAACTCGTTAGTGGCAGGGCACAATGAGACGAGGGCCTTGTCCCCCCTGACTTCCATCCTGCCCTCACTGTGATTTGTGACCACATCACGCACTGGTCATATTTGGCTTCTTTTCAAGTTCTTTCAGTTACATTTTCTGGCTGTCTGTTGACTGACCACCGGCCTCCTTCCCCCCCAGTGCAGACTGCCAGGAGAGCAGGAGACTGAAGGAGCCCTGGCCTGCAAACAGGGTCATTCCCACCAAATTCACTGAGATGCCACACGTGGATGCATGATCACTCACGTGTTTGCAAGTCCTGGCTTCACCTTCAGCTGTGCGTGTGTATTTGCAAGTGATAAATGCCTTGGTGCAACCTTCTGGTTTTGAGGTCACTGGTTATTTGCAAAACTGGGATAACATTTGATTTTCACACTTAGATGAAAAATAGGTTTTATTACATGGTTTGGCTCACAACTTAAGTGGTATAAATATATATACATATACATATATTGTATAGTGGTATAAATATATCTATAAATATACATGTATTCTTTGCTACACCTCAAACGTCACCATATCATCTTTGGGCTTAGCAAAACAAAAAGATAAAAGGACGTGCATTCTATATTTCCCTGTGCACATTTTGGTTTCTTCTCTAAAGTAGCAAAGCATTTAGGTAAAACAGCATTGTCTGCACCACTGGACACAAGCACTGAGGTAATTGTTGTTCAACAACTTTGCAATGCCCTTTTCTTCTTTAATTAAATTAACCACAAAATGTACAAACACAAATACTGAGAAAAATCTGAGTCGTACAGGAAGGAAGAAAAAAAAATTTATGTGCCAGGAAAGGACTTTGTTCCCCACTTCTACCCAGGCAAAGTGGGAAAGAAAAATACAAGTAAAACTGAACCCCTTCTTTCTCAGGGAATCTGACCATCTTTTTTTTTTTTTTTTTTTTTTTTAAAATCCCTGGAAGGCTCTGGCCAAAAAACCCCAAAACAAAACTAAAATCAGAAGAAAGAAATCTGCCCAAACCCCCCTTTTAGGCAGAATATTAATAATATTTCTGTCTTTGCTTTTAAAATGCTTTTGGAAACAAAAGAATGTGAGATTCTATTTTGGAAAAGCCACTTTAAGCTCATGTGTTCCTTTGGTCTTAAAGTTACATGACAATGTGCGGGGCTAGAGCTGTTTTCAAAAAACCTGTGGTATTGTCCATGGCAGGTCAGTGTTTGCTGTGCCACATCTGTTCCAGGGAGAGCTGCAGGTAGAAAGAACCTTTCTCCTCTCCTCAGAGAGGAAGGAGAAGAAGTTTCTTCCCTGCTTGCTGCTACTCTGGGTTGCTGGTTTTTTTTGTTTTTTTTTCCTTTTCAATTCCCAGTGGGGTGATTTGCTCATGAAAGTACACAGATTTTTTTTTTCAAACCAACAGATCTAGGATTCTGTATGTCACATGTCCAACTTTGGCAATATGAAAAACCACATTTGTTTAAAAGACATTGGTACATAAAACACATTTACTGAAACCCTAATCTTAGGTTCTTAAAACAGATGTGCAGAAAAAAATATCTACAAAGAATGGCCATAAAACAAAAAATAAAAACATTTAAAGTAAAAATTACAATGAATTTTTCCAGTCATTGTAAACATTTTCCTAATTATTGCTTTTAGAATGATTAATTGCATAATAAATTATGAAGTACTATCATTGAAAAAATAATTATGGATAGATGATTGTCTCTTAGTAACTGGCGAGGCAATGCACAGTCCTTTGCCCCTTTTTATGCCCTGAGAAAACAGTAACTTTGGAGTTCCTTCTTTCAGCTGGAGAGCGTAGGGAAACTACTGTAAGCCAAGATTGCTTTGCAGCATTGAAACTATGTACAAGCAACTGCTACAGGCACCCTGACTTGCCAAGTCATAAATAAAAAAAAATCACTTTGCCAAAAAGTCTTAAGGGTCCATTGGTTCAATTGTTTCTTGCTTGACCTTTACAGGTAACAGAGGTAGTGGGTGACCGTGAGGCAACTTCATAACCGACATATCTGACGACTCGTAAAGGTTGCATCCTGAGGAGATAAGCCCATTTCCCAGGTTCCTCTGTAGAGAGACTTTCAGATTAGCTCCTTCCATTTCCCTCCTGAGCATGGTCAGTATGTCCTTCTCCACAATCGATGTTAAGTCGATATTGTCCTCCACTTCTTCCAACTTGTCAGCATTGTCACTGATGTCGAACTTCTCGATCTCCTCATTGATTCGGTTCAGGTCCTCCATGGAGAGGCCGGAGGCAGGGGCGACAGGGCAGTTGCCCTTCAGGTGGACCTGGAGGCTGCAGAGGTGAATGTAGCTCTTGTGGCAGTGGATGCATTTATGGGGGCGTTCCCGGGTGTGGAGACGCTTGTGCAGCTTCAGGTGCACAAACTGGGTGAATTTGGCTGGGCAGAGCTTGCACTGATAAGGCTTCTCTCCAGAGTGGAGCCGCAGGTGGGTTTTGAGATTACTGGTGCTGCTGAACCGCTTGTGACAAACCTAATGTGGGGGGTGGCAGAGAAAAAGCGAATGAGTGGGAGGCGATTTTATGGTTTAAATCACAGACACCTAGGAGGAGATGGCAGGATGAAGCAGCAGCTTTCTATATCTTCACACTTTCTCACAAAGGGAAAAAAATCCCCACTTTTTTTATTTAAATATTGCTGAATGTCATTTTGAGCATGGCTGATGGCAAAACTGTATCAGGCAGATGTTGCTCTAGCAGGCTGCAGGCAATCGTGTTGTCTCACAGATGCTGCTGCACCAGGGCTGGGCCCGGCTGTGGTGTGGATTCCGGCCCTGAGCAGCCAAGGGTTTGTCCCTCAGCCCTCCCTGCACACTGTACGGGGTGTGCAAAGCCCTGCCGTCCCTTTGGCCTCAGAAGGAGTCATCCCTCTCTTTGTGTGCTACATACCTGACACTCGTGGGGTTTTTCTCCCGTGTGTACCAGATAGTGCTTCTGGAGGTGAGCCAGCTGCGTGAAGCCCTTATTGCAAGTCTGGCATTTAAATGGTCTCTCTCCGCTGTGTACTCGGAGGTGCACCTAGGGAGAGACAACGCAATTAACAATTTGCAGTTTCCAGTACTACAACAAAAGTGCTTTCAGATGTTTCCTAAAGTCAGCGGAAGAGTCCCACTGCCAAAATACAATGTTATCTAGTTAATTAGGTGGCGTCAGTATTAAAACACACAGCCACGCTTTCTTGCTGGGGGATGCTGTATTAACCCCAGACGCATAAACAGCCTAACAAGCAAGGGAGGCCTGACCCTGCTTTTCCTCAAAAACCTATGGGGAGAAATCTGAGCCTTCAAAGAAGGCTCCTGTCTTATTCTCCACTGCCTACCTTTAGATTGGAGAGCTGGCCAAAGGTCTTGGAGCAAACATTGCATTCGTACTTAATCTTCCCATTCTGCTTTTTCAGTGGGTATGGGAGGGTTTTGTAACCGGTCACATTCCTCTTACTTTTAATGAGATTCATGGCTTCTTCACCGCCGGTGGCAGCCAACACCACTGAGGTAGGTTTAGGTTGCATTATGTGTTCCGAACTGGCTGCTGTACCAGCGGTGGGGGACCCACTGGTAGGGCTGCATGGCTTGTCCTTCATGCTGGCAGCAGCGCCCGTGATAGAGAAGGCACTGTTGGGTGCTGGTATGAGGAAGTCTCTTGGATGGTCAGGCTGCAGCAAGCGACGGCCTCCTTCACTGGGTAATGAGCTGGGGAGCGTGGTGGGGTTCAGCATGTGGTGGGAAAGGCTACCTCCGCTGAGCAGGTTGCCATAAAGAGGATACATCCTTGGGAAGAGATTGAAATTGCTGATGCCATTAATATTGTTCAAAGCGCTCAGGTTATTACAGCTCATATTGAATGGAGGTAACAGGAATTTGGGGTAATGGGGGTTGTAAGACGGTAGAAAGGCAGGTGAGAGGTGGCCAGGGGGTGCATATCCAGGATAAGACCCCAATCCTTCTGAGCCATATGATCCATTCAAGTAAGGGTATGGCTCTCTGTGCTCTTGGGAAGTAGGTGCCAGAGGCGAAACCGTGACCCCTGGACTACTGTGAGGGCTTGAACTTTTTAAACTTTGGTCTGGGCTGCTCCTCCCAGAAGGACTCGGTGTAGTAGATGCCTGGATGGGAGAGTGAGTAATGTAGCTGGGTCTGTCCATGCCATATGCTAAGGAAGCTTTCAGATAGTCTTCCGGAATGTGAGGTCGGATCGGGTAGACAACTCGAGGGAAGAAACACCTCTCCGGGCTATAGTTCTTATGTAAATCATCCAAGTCTTTTTCTGGAGTAACTGGTGAAATGTTGGTCTGAAAGAAGTCTTTTCCTTTTGGAGGATTGGATTCCATTTTCAGGATTTCTTTCACACTGTGCTCCTTCTTTGGGATGCTTTTCTGATAAAGCTCATCTTTATCAGCGCTGTGCTGCTTTGGATTAACGTGGGTTTGTGCTGAAATACAAAGACAAGGTAATGATTATTTAGATATGTCACTGGCATTATCTCTTTCAAAACAAAATCTAACTCCTACAAGTTTAGTGAGAAGGAAGGGCTACTCTCAGAGATGAGCAATTATTCAACTTGCCAGAAAACTAATCTTTGTGTGAAGAAATGCCTGCTGGTATTAAGTGTTAAAAAAAGGCATTGTTAATTTAGGGGATACTGGCCAGTACATAGAGATCTGGATGATGATGCATTTGCAGAGTGCCAGTCTCCACTCCGCAAACTGATTTCACCTTTCTTTCCCCTTAAATTTGCCTAGCTTTGCTGTTGAATGTCTCTTTAAGCAATATTTCTAATAAATGTGGTAACGAGCATTTGTTCACAATACAGGTTTAACTGAAGGCCTTTGCAGAACACAAGCTCCCAGAAATGTTCCTCAGTAAAATAACAAGGCATGACAAATCGGGTTTTGCCAAACCACAGCAGTCACTTCACCAGCCAGTTCAATTACTTACAGTACCAAAAAAACCATGGCTGGCTAGGATGAAAGCCTTCTTCAAAGAGAAGGTATTCTCCATCAGTAAACAGATCATTACTCATTAAATATACTGCTTAGGAACATCTACAACAAAGCAGACTATTTACTGCAGATTTCTGTGGCATTCAGTCTATGCAAAACTCCTCTGCTTACAGCTGTACTTTATAAAAAAAATGCTGAAGCAAAGCAAAAGAAAGAAAGACTGGTTGGCTCCAGCTTAAGTTGAAATGTGCTTTTAAAAAAAAAGGAAAAAGAAATATGTATTTAGAAGGAAATAGAAGCTAGCATACATTCATCTCAGTTCAGCACATTATTTATTTATTTGTATTCAAAGACCTTGCTATCTGGACATAATACAATCTTAACAGCACACTCAAAGACGACTTCAGTAGAAAAACAAATCTGCCTTTATCTTTGTTACATAATCTTGATTACTTGTAAGATATTTTATTATAGGGGGAAAAACTACAAGAAGGTTTCATAATCATAGTTAGTGCAAGGTTTTCCATCACGAGGTACAAGCCAACACCAGCAGGTACGTGACTCAGAAACACTGCAGTCCTTTAGAACCGTTTCTGCTACCATGACTGACTGTTCTTACTTCACTATCTGAGGGGAGAAACAGTTATTTCTGATTTTTGGAGGATCATCTGAACCCGGTGAGGAACGTGAGAACAGGCAATGACCACGCGGCTCTCAACACGGATTCTTTGCTTCACTATTCACTACCCTGACGGAATCTATCATTTGGCAACATTACCCTATAAGGCAAAAAAACCAGCCATTTATTAAACGTATCCAAGAAAACATCTGCTTTCAAAGCATGCTCCTACTTACAGCAACCTACTTTACAGTAGCATCCTTTTTGAAATGGCATTAGACTAGTAGCAAGCAAATTTAGTTTGGGATTGAGTAGTTTGTGTATTTTTAAGCTGCAATGAAATGCAATTGAACACAGTTAAGTTCAATTAAAATATTTATGATAAAACTTAAAAGTGTTGTACAGCAAGCATGTGCACACATAAATGCACAGATAGCTTCCCAATTACTTCTCTCAATGTCTAAGGTTTAATGCAGAGCTGTATCAAAAATAAAGTAATAACATGTTGTGTTGTCTAGCTTTAAAAAACATCTACTTTCTTTGGTCATTTTGTCGGTACTCCTGGACTGGAAACTCATTTTCTAAATGTCAAGCAGATTTTTGGGCATAGCATAGAGGTCCTACTAGGTCCAAGAGGCTCCACAATGGCACTGTGGATAATATTATCTGTGTCTTCTTATCAGCTGCCTTTCACCACAGCAGTGTGTCAGAGCAAACATTCCTGGTGACACTATCAGCATTGGGAAGTATCAAGACCGGGCAGTATTGAAAACTGGACAGGGGGTTGGGAAGGAGGACTTGTGAAGCCTTGCAGCAGGAAAAATAAATAAATACCACCTTATCAGGCCCATATCAGTTTCTCAGTGGGGTCTGTCAAGCAGGAAGTTCAAATTGACACTTTTCTCTTTTAAACAAAAATACCCAGGGGGAGGGGAAGAGGAAGGAGAAATGCTGGTGGTGCTGGAAAAGTGATAGAGAAACTGGGGCCACTTCAGCTGGAGAAACAGCTCCCACTGTCACAAGGTTAAACACGAGGGAGGGGATGTACGTGCCTTATGTGCAGGAGCAAGCCCAGGAGTGACAGAAAGGAAGCTCATGCAGAGACCATAACTTTCTTTGTGCAACAATCCCATGCTCTCTCTTGACTGACTAAAGATAATTGCTCTTTTCTTCCCTTCTGAATTTTCCCTGTAAAGCTGTTCCCCCTACTAATTTCCATGTGTAGACAGAAGTTGTGATATTTAAAGATTATTTTTCAAGTTTAACTGTGACAGGTCTCTTTAGTTTGCAAGCTATCTTTGGTCCATAAATCCCCTCTTGGCTTTTTCCCCTATTACCTGAGCAAAAGGGACACTTGGGAACACCAGAGAGATCAAAACATAAACAAGTGTGTCAGCACTGTGTAAAATAAGAGAAGGTAATGTCGGGGGCCAAGGAAAGGTTCTTAAGTTTTATACTGAAGGTGGATTTAAACCAGGGCTGAAACTGATTGAGAGGTTTACAACCTTTCTTGTTGCTCTTAAAGGAGCCATACTTCAAAGTTAAAGAGATATATTTCTTATAAATCGATTTTTTTCTGAACTTGTGATCTTAGATTTAAGTTTTTACCAATCAGAATGTCTCCCTCACTCTTGAAATGCATTTCTCCCCCCTACTCCCATACACACACACACACACACACACACACACACACGCACGCACTAAATATAGGCACATACTCTTCCAAGATCTGTCTAGTTTCTGTGGTCAGAGAGACACACAGAAAAGAGATTCATGACAAAACAAGAACGGTGCAGCTGCATTTTTAAGTTACTGATCTGGGGGGGGTGGAGAAAAAAACCCCAGACGTGCCTCTTGAGGAGCCTGATCCACTTCTAACTGAGGTCAACAGATTATTTGCTCAGATCTCAGATTAGTGAGTGTGTGCAAGAGGAAAAGGGACAAAACTCCTGTTACTTTTAAGTATTAATAAAACTTGAGTGAAGGGGCTGCCTGAAGTCACTCCAGTGTGGGTGTTCCAGCTACAGACTGCTGCAGAGCTATAGCCTTTGCTCTCAGTTCTTGTGCTCTGAGCTGTAGCCTGAGAAACATTTCATAAAAACAATGATCTGTTTTTTTCTAAAAACTTGAAAAACGGTTGTAGGCAGACAGTAATTTCAATAGTAATTTCAGGAGTGAGATGGTACTGAACACTTCGAGTGGTGGAGCTTAATTATGCCGATTCACATTTTCAATCTAAATTAAGCACCTCTCTTACTAGTAGAAAGAGAACCTCGAAGTTGTGAAGCGGGCAAAACAAAGACTGTTTCCACTCAAAATGAGAACAGAGACCAACATTTAGAAGTACATAATTTGATCATCTGTTTTCTAAATGTGTCCACGGCAGTGTGACATGCCTTTGAAAACTTTTTGCTCAGAGAACGTCTTTCCGGGAGCCTTCAAATAATTCTCAATATTAAGACAACTTCAGCCCCCAAATTCCGATTTTGTGAAGACAACCTCTCATATCATTTAAAAATCATTTTCCTGAGCCCTTTTGAACATTCCAGGAGGCATTTTTTTAAGCAAGTGCAGATGTTTCCTATCAACCCAAACAGAAAAGCTTCAAAACCAGAAAGTGAAACTGCCCATAAACAAAAGGGAAAGCGAGCGACAGGGCTGAGCTAACGGCCAGCATATCAGGGCCAGCAGGAAGAAAAGAAGAATAAATCGTAATTAAGAAAAAAGCATTAAAAACTTAATCTTCATAGAACTGGAAACATTTTAAATAATGCCTTGTTAAACCTGTTAATGAAACAAAAAGATTGCCAAATGTTTGGCAGAAAATGCAAATCGTCTTCCCCCAACTTGAACTTTTTTTCTGAAGCTTGACCAAAAGATGTCACCTGCCCGTACTTGACTGAGGAGACAAACATGACATGAGCAGTAGGAAGTTGCATCATATGATTGCAATATATGAACATTATTATCAAATAGTCATGTCCTGAGTCAATGCAGTGGTTTGGATTTTGGTTGTTTAGTTTTGTTTTTCTTTAACTGTTACCCTCTCCACCCCTCCATCCCAAAATAATCCTCCCATGTTGCAGTAAGAATTAAATTCTAAACTACGTGGAACCACCAAAGCAAATTTCCTCAGTCTTTGCTAAAAAAAAAANTTTTTTTAGCAGAATACAGAAATCTTGTGCCACCATACTTAAAACTATTTACTGGACAATGGCACCATCTGAAGGTGACATCTCAAATCTTGTCAGAAAACATCAGGGGCCTCAAAACAGGCAGGAAGGAGAAGGAGATTGGAATGACACTGAACTTCCAGTATTGGGATAATGTGGAGTCTTGCCTCTACCACTATTGTGCAACTCCTTGCAGGCACTTCAACATCCATTTGAAGTTACGCAGCTCCACTCAGAGCTAATCAGGGCTCTGAAGGTAGGTGTGTGCTCCAGCGTCTGAACGACTGGGTCAAAGGCCCCAATTCAGGAAAACACAGAGGACAGGGTTAAACCCACAACTAAGTACATGCCTAATTGCTGTCTTGCATCTGGATGCTTTCCTTCTGCGGCACAAATGAACTAATGCTGGGGAAGTTACCTTTAATTTGAAAGTTTGCTGTTACAGAGGCAAGTAGATGTTACATGTGGGTGTGTAAATACATTTATGCTCTAAAGTGGTAGTTCTCTCATTTTTGAGGCCACTAATTACAGGAAATAAAGCCAGAGAAATTCCCTGATACATTTTTCCCCGGAGGCCCATCCTGCTCTGGTGCTTAAAGAGGAACTGAGGTGCTGAACTCTAAGGCTGTGATCCCCAAACCCTTGAGGCACTTAAAGCAGCTGCCTATATTTTAGATTGGCAAGACTGGAAGGTCTCTGTAGGTGTGTGTCCCAGATGGCCTCTCCCGTGCTGGGCTGGGCAGCCAGCTGAGGTACGACTTTTCCAAAGCCTCCCACGGGCACCAGTGAGCACTGCACACTGAAGACACAGTGAAGAGCGAGATCTGGATGCAACACACCACAGCCACTAGCTGCCTCCCGCCTACACCAGTGTGTATCCCACAGGAGGAGGCCCTGACTTCAGCCTGCCTCTTGGGACCTGGACCCCAACTTTCCCTCCCTCCTCCTCAGCGGGTGCCAAAACCAGCAGCCATGAGCTGGGAGAGGTGGTGATGCTCCCCTGCTCCTCTGAGGGAAGCCATACCACTATGAACACCAACTTATTAGCAATCCATTTGGCTGGAGAGGACTTTACTGACTTCCTAGCAGGTGGGGGGTCCCCTCAAGCAAGACTGTGTTCAGGTGTTTCGATGGGCCAAAGCCCTACGTCTGTAGCAGGTGCAGGGTGCCAGCGAACTGGGGACAAACCCTCTGCACTTTACTCATGGATGAATGCAGTGTCAGGGTACCTTGGCCAGGCTTTGTGACAGAGAGAGAGGCTGGAGAGGCAGCACAATGCTCTCTAATTTTAGATTTAACTAGTGGCCTGGGACAAAGGAGCAGAAGAAAGCTAAACAGTACTGGCATTCTTGGTAATCTCATCTGGTTCCAGTACTAATGCTGGAAAAACCACCCCTGCTTGCACCATTGCTACAGGGACTTTGGCAAATAAGGATCTTTGGGAGACTTCTGGATTTTAATTCCACACTTTTCAAAAGGTTAACTTTAGGAAACCTCAATCCTTATGGTACCTGTAGGGTTTTTGGCCCAGCTGCAGGCTTTAGGCCTGAATGTGTCAGTCACAAGAATGAGGGAAAAGAAAAAAAAATATGAAAAGTTTTTCTTATTTTCTGAACTGCTATTTTCTTTAGGAGGAAGGAGCTAACATAAAATTTTTAAATTGTTTAAATGTAATTATCTTAAAAAAGAAGAATGCCTATTTCAAACTCAGCATCTGGAAATACTGCAAATGTTAAGACTGAACTACAAAATTGTGGCTGAAGTTCCCGTTTCTTTAAATCCTTGTATTGAGCCTACTGCTTTTCCTGGAATCAGTTATTCTGCCATGTCCAGACATGTCCTAGTTTTGACCTGATTAAGAGTAACAAGACAGAGTAAGAAACACTTTACAAATACATTCATTGCTACTTCTGCAAGGAAGCCTAAGGTGTCAGCAGATGCAGGAAACTGATCCTGCGTTTGTGTATCCTCCTAGCTAGTGGCCAAATGTGCCTGACTAGATCTTAGCAAACTCCTCACCCACCAGAGCCCTACACACTGTTGTTTCATCTCACCTGGAGGTCTCACTGAAAAGCCAACAGTTCATCATATCAGGAAATAAAACTGCACAGAGAGTGGTGAAATGACGTATGTGCAAAGATGACAGACTCAGTGAGATAGCTTTTGAATAGAGAATATAGCTGCATAAGACATTCCCTCCCTCTCTTGCCTCTGTCATTAAGAGACAGCAAGTTTTCTTCTATTAATCTGTAGGGAAAGACAAAAAGCTAGTGAAAGGGTGACACCCAGAGAGGATAGATGTACTTTTGATTAATCTGAATGTGTGATATCATTTTTATAATATGAGATGACAGTTCTAATGATCCCCAGAGTAACAATGATATTTTATAACCCATTCCTTGTTGCCAAATAGCCGTAAATAGTTCTTTTTATTTAAGAAAACCTGCTTGCAATTTTTCCTTCAAGTTTCAGTGTAGTCACTGGCAGAAGGACAAAAGAATACTCTGCTCTATCTTAGAGCAGCAGCAGGGGAAGCAGCCTAAGAGCCCACTGAGAAGTCAGCAAGAATCTTTCTTTCTCTAGAAGGGGCTCTGGGTGAGGTATCAGGCAATGATTAAGTGAGAAGTAAAGCACCAAGGCTGGAAATCATCAGAAACCACAGAGGAACACAAACTCCTGGAAACACCTCTTCCCTCTGCTACCAGTGCTAGTATTTTTGAACAGAAAATGAAAGCTGCAATATAAACCCAAGAAATGGGGACAAAGTACACTGAGCTTAAAACACAAGTAATCAGATGAGAAGACCACAGGAGGTTTGGTCCCGTAAGATAAATATGTGTAGATGCAAGGCTCAAAGTGCATTATGCAGTAAACATGTATTTTGCCAGACACCTAGACAGAGTCATGGCACATTGCCACTTCCTGGTACAGTGAGGGCAGCCCTTTGGGAGCATGACTGGACAGCCCAGCCTTTAGTATATACTACCAAAGCAGACTTTTGCTCAACACACTGTGAGATCTGAAATTGGAAGGTCTGAGAGTGAACCAACAGCTATGGTTAGGAAGACAGAGGTCAGGTTGTCTGCCCAGAATTTCACCAGATAAGACTCAGATTGTAAATAAGCAACTGCTCAGATTTTATAATCTCTTTCCAACTGAACAGCACAGGGAACTCATTCTTGTATGTTGGGTTTTTTAATTCCCCTTTTCCACTCCAAGCCACCTCTTGTGACACAACAGATGATGCAGCTGTGTAATTATACAACTTATTATTAGATCGTATAGGCAGAAGAGACATTACTAGCATTCCTTGTTTATACTGTAATCCACTTACTGAGGTTCATCATTGTCAGCTCTCTGGAGGAGGGATAGTGCAGCCTCTCTGCAAAGTCTCGGCAATACCACACAAGCAGCTCTTGGTTGGCAGGGATGGGCTTGATGGTATAAAAGTAGATGTTCATTCCATTCTGACAAGCAGCCAAGTTCTGCTCCTGAACAGAGTAGCCAGGGTTTACATAACGCATCCAGTTGCTCTTGTCCTCGTTAAATCCATCAATGAAGTGGTGAAGTTCACCACTTGAATAGATCTGGAATAGAGAGGAAGTGCTTATGAATACATATACATATATATAGGCACAATACATAACATGTGTGCACAGAGTCCAGAAGGGAAAAATGATAAGCTCCCTTTTTTTTTTTTAATGAGCATATATTACTGAAGTAAGACTTCAAGCTGCATTCCTGCCTTTCCAACTATGATAACCTCTGAGTTAAGAAGGTATTTAAAGGCAAGTCCACAGTCACCTTTTCCATTTAATCTTAGCCTGTGCCTCAGCTAGCTTGGGAAAACAAGACCCAACATCTGAAATGCAGAGTACTCTCCCTGTGTGAACAGTCTACCTTTAGAGTCCTTTTCCTGGTGCTCTGATCAACAAGTGGGTGATGCTGATGACTGCAGGTCTGAATGCATGCTTGCATTAACGCTTTGAGTCACCTGTGTGTAAGACTGACTGGCTGTGCTACGTCAGAGTCCTTCTCGCCTCTTTCTATGGCCTCTGTACTTGCAGTTTCCTACCACCTCCACCCAAAGGTTTAAACTATGCAAACATTCTCCACCCCCCAGAGTCCTAAAGCAACACTTGCTCATAGTTGAACTGTAACCCTTTTGTAGGAAGGCTGGGCGAGGCAAAGATGAAATTCACCTGCTGTAACTGAAGAAAGACCTGGAGAGGGGTTAGCCCATGAAAAGTCACTTTTCCTACCAAGGGACATGTTCTGACTTGTCCACAGAGGGGCAAGAAAACATGAATCTGAAAACTGCTCAGCGGTTTCAGGGGAAAGAAGTTCCCATCACTGACAGAAGCGACTGCTTCTTGAAATGGTAAGAATAAGAGAATTATTTAAAAAAAAAAAAAGAAAAAAGAAAAAAAGAAAAAAAATCAAGAGAAATTCAGGAAACATGCTTGTTAAAAACACATTGCTTACTCTCAAGGGGAACTAGCTCCGTGCTGGATGAAATGGGGTTCCTGGTTTTCTCAAAACAGATGACCAGGCAAAAGCCAGACCTTGAAGTGAGAGCAGCTTGCTCCAGCAACGCACCTCGCTGAGCAGGAAATGCCTTTCCAAAGGGGAGACAGAGCTTATCTCAGGGGGAAAACACTCCACAGGATGTTCCTGCCCGTGTGCCCTCACCACTCGCGCAGCTCCCCGGCCGGGCAGCGCGCTCCGGCCGGCCAGGACCCTCCTGTGCTCCCCGGAGCCCGGCGGGCAGAGACGCGAGGCGGCCTGGCCCTTTAACGCGGGCCGTAAACACCAGAATCACTTTCTTTAAGAGTAACTTCCTGTAAACTGAGAAGGGGGAAATACATGTGGCCTCATCAAAGCGGCTTGCGAGAGATTTTGCGGTGTGTTTGTTATGAGAAAATGGAAGGGAGCCGGGCGAGTTGTGCTGCATCAAGAGGAGCCTTCGGGTTTCTCTGCTCACCCCGGCTCGCAAACTTCCAGGAACGCGGGGCTCTGGCGCTTGACGCCTGCCACCACTTCCCAAACCAGCCCTCCACCGCTCCCACGTCAGGGCCGCAGCTCCGGCTCCCCGGCAGAGGCACCCACCAGGCTCCCACCTATTCTGGGGAAGGCGCGACCAGATGTGCTGAGTCACGGCGCGGTTCCCAGAAATGACGCGCGCCCGGGCGGCCCCGCTGCCCTGGCGCNCGCAGGCAGCGTCCCCGGGCGCCCGGCAGATGTTCCCGCTCCTGCCAGCGAGCCCAGGATGCCTTTAATAACATGTGGGAAGTTTATCTCCCACAATTTCCTTTGCATATGCAAGCCGCTGTCAGACCCCTAGGAAGGAATTAATTTTCAGTGCAGCAGTCTGTCTTGAACGAATCAAGAGATTATAACAGGGAGTTTAATGATGCTTAGATGGCTCCTAGGATATTATTTCTGAGGTTCCCTCTGCATTAAGGCTTAAAATCACATCATAAGAATGATGTCATCTTTCTCACTGCAATGTAGGGATGAAGTCCTGCAGATGGTTAGCAGCCCCTCTTCCCTGTGTCTTATGAACAACTGGTGGGGCTAGGGTCAGCATACTCGTCTCTTCCTGTACTGGACACAAGCTCCCAAAAAGTTCAGCAAAAAGAAACATTTTGTGGCCTTATTAATGTGAAAACAGTTGCCTGCTCTGTAAGAATGCTCATGCAAATAACTGCCTGTGTAATGCTGTATTACATCGTACAAAGACGATCCGAGAAAACCAAAATGATTCAATTAGGTAGGAAGAAAGGGGTGTGGGGAACGCTGGTGCATGCCCTGGGTTTCACCTGGATATGAGGTTGGGATATTACTAAGGCAGGCAGGCACCTGTGCGCAGAGGCTTGGACACAGTCCCAAATCCACGGATTTAGACACAACCTACGTGGCTAGAAGGCAGCAAAACAAATCCATGGAATGAGATGGGGCTGAAGGAATGTTCTCTAACAATTAATAACGTGTCTGTAAGGAAAATGAGGATTATGTCAACTGATAAACTGGAAGCATATTCCCCAGCACAGACTGCCCAAGCAGAAACATATTGGCTGCTGCTCCCTTCCACCTTATGCTATGGAGTACAAATTGGGCACCACCTCTGGTGTTTGTCTCTTTTCCCTTTGCTAAGATCCATGAGCTGCTCTTTTAACAATTCTGAGGAGGCCTAGAAAAATTTATTACTTGAATGATATACACTGAAGACTACCACTACTGTGTCATAGCAGTTCTATACAAGACCCAGGAAAAAATGTCACAAAATGTATCATAATTCCAGAGTGAAAGCTTTTGCAGTACTTTCACAGATTCTTCATAGTGGGAAAAATCAAGGACATGATACTTGCATAATGACTTTCCACTATGAAGAAATGCAAAATAAGCTACCCTTACAGCAAGAAGCAGAACTATTTCTTTACAGAATCAAGCACCAATACATTTTGGAAGACAGAGCCAGGAAGAGCCATGCATCTCCACTGCTTTCTCCACCCACACAGTCTCTACATCCAAGACTGCCAGGCTTTTACTCTGCTTAATTCACGCACTGGCCCTGTTTGTGCCTGGCCATATACAGAGGTTGTCCCCTGCATCACGCAGCAGGAAGTGACCCAGCTTCTCAGCCGTACTCATTTAGTGATCTGCTTACTGCAACAACATGGTGCTGTTTTTTCCTGCTTACCCGCCAAAAGTATTTTCTGTTCGCATTCTTGGGAACCGTATCACTGGTATAGATCTCTCCTACCAGGGGTCCAAAGCGTGTTCCTTTTGGGATGTACTCTTTGCTTATAACTCCAGTGACCTACAAGAAGAGCAGCACAGGATCAGTCCGTTGCCAGTAGAAAATGAGAAGTCTCCCTCTTCTCCCCTGTCCCCACACGGTAACAAGGTAAAGCAAACAGTGCAAGAAAATTTTTGTGACAGGTCAGCAAAACAGAAAGAAATAAATGAACAATTGTGTTTGTTACAATATGACCAGCTTTGTTAGGTACTAACATTTTCCTAAGACATATGGAAGCTAATGATTAATACCACCTTAAAAATGTGGGTTTTAGAAATACATTTACAAGAAGAAACAGTAAGCGAAATGTACCTAGACTGTCAAATATCTTCAGAAGTTATTTTTTCTATCAAAGGCAACCCCCAAAATCTAGTTCCAGCAAACAAAAATATGCAATATCTATCAATCACTTCACTGCTACAGAGCTTGCTTTACTAATATGTTAGGAACTGGAATGACTGCTCCTCCAGATCAAAATGAAACCACCCTCCACCCCCCTCCATTCTTCAGTCTATACCCGCCCTAGTAGCTAAAAGGAGAACACACGCACACACACAAAAAAAGGACAACCTTCAGTTCTCTTACCAGCATACAGTGGCATACGAAACAGAATATGAAATGGCTCTGGGACATGTACTCACAGGTCACCTTCTTGTATAAAAAGGAACCATCAGTTCCGGTAACATATATCAAGTGGGTTTGGTCAAAAGATGTGTAAGGGTTTTGAAGAAAATGCTCCACTATGCATGGTCTAAGAAATGTACTCTGGTTGTTCAGCTTCCTTCTTGACAGTAATTATACCAAAAAAAGTCACTGACCACAAATCAGGAAGCAATTCATCATTATTCAGAAGAACGTGCCTTGGAGTAACCCTTTGCAAAACACTGCTGAGTTATTGGTTTTGTCTCTCTGTTTCTCACTGATTTCCTTAAATTTAATGTATCCAAACAATGTTAGAAAACCAACAATTTTGTAAACCAAAAACCCCAAGCCTTTGCAAGATTGTTCCTGCTGCTCAGATAGTGGGAAAAAAAAAGAAGGTAAAAAGCGCATTAATTTGGTATTACAACCAAATATATTATAAACTCTCATGGGAAAATGTATTAAATTTGTCCCCTTCACACATTTTGCCACTTATCTTTTTGCTCGCCAGGATTTCAGAACAAGACAGGAAGACCAGAAGTAGTTGAGGAAGACTGAGAGCTGGGATTAGTGCTGTCTGTACCCCACAAGGAATCGATGTCCTTACCAAAGCAGATTAGCATTCATCAAACCCTACAGATAGCTCACTTCAGTGAGCTTTTCCATTTCTTTAAACAGTACTTCTCAGCAAAGCGTGGTAAAAACCCTGGACTGTATGTAGACAGCACTTCACAAATTAGCTAAGCCTTCTGATTTTCTCATGCTACATTTTCTTACATTGTATGATCCTTAATGTGTGAGAGGTAGACAGAGAAATCCTTGCCTGTGTACTGGTCAAGATTAAAAATCCCAGGAAAAAATGAACACCTAGCATAATTTCATGTTAAATGTCAAAATAAAGGGGACAAATAACAGCCATGGATTCAAGGAATCACCTGGAAACAGATTGCTGGGTGTGCATGGTGGCTGTTTGTACTCGTTTGCATTTTAACATGTGTTTTCAGCACATTGCAAAGAAAAAAAATTAAAACATCAACAGGAGAGGTAGTTAAATGCTCCATTGATCTATGCATCTGGACTGAAGAGAGAGAAGAGGGACTTCCAGAAATTTTCCTACACCTACCATATGCTGAAACAAGCTCAGTGGCTCAGTTTTATTTTTGTCTTGCTTGTACATGTCTCATAGAGAGCTGAAAAAGGCAGATGTTCTTCTCATTTTCCCTATATATCTTCATTTACATCCATCTGCCCTCTCAAGAAAAGTTCACAACCAAGCTACAAGCACACCCCACCAGTTTTACTGCATGATAGCTTAAGATTTTTCATGGTTTTAAAAATATCTTGGGCTTAATTAAAACGACTTTAATGAAATTCTCAGAATCTCTAGAAATCACTCCTTTAACTAGTCAACTTGAAACAGTCTCTGACACAGCAGATGCTTTTTGATATCCACATTACAGACAGCGTTTGTGTTCAGCTATGCCAGGGGAGAAGCAAAAGTGATTTCTCACCCTGTACCCATCAGAATCTGGCAGAAGAGGTTCTGCACATCTGCGTGTGCCAACACTGAAGTTTTGCTAAACCGGGCTGTAAAGCTGTCCAGACGACTTTTAGCTGATGGTGACTTTCTGGTCAGCAATTCTGGTCAGCAATGTTCCCTCACAAGTTCAGCTGCTGAGGTCGAGGAGGGGCACCCGCCAGGAGAAGGGTGCCAGCAGTGCCAAGGCAGCCTGGCTCCAGGCTGCCGGCAGCCCCCCTGCCGCAGCAAAAAGGGGCTCCTGCCTCGCCGCAGCTTAGCAGGGGGCGGCTTAAGAAGAGGCCAGGAAGCAGGGAGCTGCCGAGGACTGGCAGGCAGGACAGCGGCGCAGCTCCGGGTCCGGAGCCGGGGGTGAGCCGCCCCCGGGCTGCCGGAGGGCTGTGCCAGAGCGGCACTTCGGAGCTCTGTCCGCCAGGTGTCCTCCAGCGCGCCGCTCCGCTCGGCGCGGAGCCCTTCCCGGGAGCCGGG
>WEIT01008548.1:1055-64529 GCA_013389985.1 Dryoscopus gambensis | reverse complement strand
GACCTTCCTGTCACCCTCACAGAACAATTTCTTGTGACAACAGTTTATTCTGGTTGGAGTCATACCTAACGGACCCATTTTGCAAACTGCCCTGAAAGTCTCACCCGAGAGTTTACCACAATCTTTCTCTAAAGCACAGCACAAAATTCCAGGACTCCTAGAGACCAATCCCACACACTCAGAGGTCTCCTTCTGTTTAACTTTAGCTTATCATCCTTGTAGTAACTTGAATAAGTGTTAAAACTGCACTTCAGGTTGCTCTTAAAAAAAAAAAAAAAGAGCTTGGAAGATGTCAAACGAAAGCAGGAAATGTCTATTCTACTATTAATATTAATGAATCCCTAATGCATTTGCAACCCACTTGAGGTTAAGTCAGTAGAGTTCTTGTTCTGACAGCTATTCCTCATCAAACTACCACTGCTGAAGATGTTGATGCTTTCCCTTTTGCTCTGTAATCTTTAAACCAATTTTAAATCACACCAGAGCCTACTACAAAATAATGTATTTTATCCTAAGAGAACACAAAGCCCTGGAGACAGCAGNATGAAAACGTGCACCGCAGGACTTAGAAGATTGAAAGCAAGTAAAAATTACCTTGGATCTATTTATTTTTCAAACTGAGCTGTTCAGCCAACCTCACAAAGTATTTGGAGACTCAAGAAGGGTTTGGATTTTTTTTTTCNTTAAAACAGCACACATGTCTGCTCAATTTATCATTTTAAGATAGGAAGCTGCTGCAACAAACAAAACACCTCCTTGAAAGTGGGACAGCAGCAGATTGCGGTGCAGAAAGCTCCGGGATCTTTTGTTTTCCTGGAGAGCAACAACAGGGCTTTGCAGAGAAAGACAACAGCCTCCTCTTGCTGAAATCTAAATCAGTTCATATAGGAAAGCCTGCCAACTGCTAGTTAGATGCTAGCAAAATATTGCAGATAATTCACTTTTCACGATAAAGCAGAAACAAGCAGGCATGCAGCACCCAGCAGGGGCTCAACTGATAAAACGGTGTCAAACTCAAACCATTTGTCAATTGGGAGGGAAGAGAGCAAGCTGAAAGATGGACTCAGGAAGTAGATTTATCTAGTGCGACACATTAACTAGTATAAATACTAAGGAAAAAGTAAACACATTTACCCAGCAGTATCTCCAGCCAGCAAAGAAAAGGCTTCTGAGCCTCAGACTCACACTGGCCATCTAACCACTCAGCTGTCAGCTACAACAGCAGTAGCATTTTTCATCTTGTGCAGGATTGCAATGACATTTAATTCATGGCACTAAAAGGTTTTATTAAAAGTGTACATTATAATTAAGCAAAACAAAAACGTGACTCCTGTGCTGTTCTAGTCTCCGCCCTCCACCCAGTAGCCAAACCAATAAAACCACCTTGGCAGCAAACAAGTCAGGTAACATACCCCGAAGAAGAGCACAGATTTGTTATAGAATCATTCACTTGGTGTCTGGCTTGTTCAAAACTGCCTTATCAGAAACTTCTGTGCCGGAGGCTCCCGAGGCAATGGAGGGGGCTGACAATGCAGGTCAGGCACAGTAATTCACCAACAACGTAATGTGGGGCACATAAACAAACTGGAATAATGCAGGGCAGAAGGGCTCTTTGGATGTGTGCTTTCCATTGGAAAGTATAAACAAATAACACAGTCTGTGCACCGCATATCCCTGCTACAATCACTGGGAAGAAGGAAAAGGTTTCAAAGGGCTTTAGGATACCAACCTACAGCTACATGGCAACCTGTAATATCAAAGAATGGTGCAGCATATCAGCAAACCATTTTTACACTCAATCTCATGCAAACCTCAAAGATTAACAGCAAAGTAAGTAATGTGCATCTTCCCCCCACCCCCATCCAAAAAAAGGAGTTAGTTCATAAACAAAACTCCAGCACAGTTCTTTGTTCAGCTGTACCTTCATGTGTCCACACAGCACAGGTTCCCCACCTCCAGCTGATGCATCTCAGGATTTTAGTCCATATGGAAAGTCTGTCATTCACTCTCACACTCTTACACTCACACACATGCTCATGCACACCACACCACACCACACCCGCACTCTTGCTCCCCAACACGCACTGCCTGGAACTGCTCTGAGGATTTTAGAATTTCCTCTTGCTAGCAGATTCCTCCCTCCCCTCACATCCACTCCACCCCGTTCTGTAATTAGGCTTAACAAGAGCAATTAACAAAACAAACTCCTCTCCGCCTGGTGGCCTGATAATTCTGATTGTCATAATGTATTAAGATGTGTAAGCCAGTTTAAAATAAAGGTAAATTACAGCATTGCACAAGGGCCATTTTGCACCTATTTCTACTGCTTTTATTATAGGGATAATGAACATTCAGCCACGCCTTTAATTTAAAACATAAAACACCAAAACTCCCATCTGAACAGCAGAACTCAAAATTGGTGCTTTTGAACCAACAAGACTGTTTTGATTTTTTTCCTTCTTTGCTAGAGGGCAGCTCCCTTCTCCTATGCACAGCAAACTCCATAGAAAGATTTTTCTTTATGGAGTTACGTCGTGATACTAAACCTCCAAGGTGTAAAATCAAGCTTTAATGCATCTTCTGGCTTTCCAGTTGTCCGCGAATAAATGGATTGCAGTTGTTCCTTTTGCCCTGCCTGGTGTCTAATGGCACGCATGATACAGGAGACCAAAGCCTCAGCATATTTCTGATGGTTTGTCTGTCCACTTTTAAATCACTTTCCTTCAGCAAACAAATCACACAACTTTAGTGTCAGAATCATAAAAAGAACCAATTGAGGACTAACTGATTTCAGGTGGTCAGTGGAGAAACTTCGATGTGCTTCGATTTCAGTGAGCTATGGGTACAACAAGCAGAGAAAGTTTACAGACAGCCTGAATTCAGTTGGAAAACATATCTAGTTCTTGTTCTGCTTATACACTCTATGAGTGTGTAATTAAAACTATCAACATGAAATGAGTAAACATACCAAAATCATAAGCACACAGAAGACCTGAAAATAAAACCAGTTTGATTTGCAACATGGATTTAGGTTTACGTGAACTGAAAAAAACATTCTGTTCCCTCAGTTACATACAGTCTGATTCACAATACCATCTGCCAACTAACCACAAACAATTTAAAAAAAAAAAGACAAAAAAGAAAGAAAAAAGAAAGGCTGGTGTTGCTAGTACATTGTTGGAATCGTGCAGTTTCTGATAAGCTGGTTGTATTTTTTCAAGTCAATGATTTCATCTCTGCTGGGTGTCAACATTTACACAAGAATAATTTGGGGGGTCAGAAAGACATCAGCAAATGAGATTTCAGAAGGTTTCATAACAGCACAGATTGCTCAAACCCAGGGAAAGGAGGGTTTCAGCTTCCAGAAGTTCACTCTTCTGCTTCTTCATTCCTCCTTCCCTGAAGCTGAGTCAAAGTTCTGTAAAAACCTACAGCCAACCATCAGATTTGCAAGACAAGACTCACATAAAAAACCCCAAGTTTTGCAGTGAGACAAACACTCCAAAATGTCAGTAAATGAAGACCTATTATGGTGCAAACTCAGGCGTTCTTTCAGTTGGTAGGAGATGCCAGGAGATCTAGGATTGTGTACAGAAACTCAGTTCTGCAGTCATGGCATAAGGTGCACCATCTCTTTCTCCACCTCATTTGGTGTTTAGAAAGAAGAGTGATGACTAGAAGAGCTGTTTTTCCTGATTTTTCTCTCTTTCCTTTCTCCTTGAAAGGCCCACTGCCTTACTTTAACCACAGACCATTCAAATGAAGACAACCAATTTTGTCTTGTATTTTTCCGCTTTGCTCATCAGAACAGCAGCACTTGAACACTTCACAAACATCAAATAATGACTAATCTGATTTTCACAATACCTCCTCCGTATGTTGATGAAAGTATTATTGCTATTCTCGCTCTGCAGAAGGGGTATGGAGACACAATGACATTAACATCAAAAGCATACATTAATTTTGGGATGCAGAGCAGCCGATTTACTCAGCACAGTGCATTATTTTCTATGTTCAAAGCATTTCTCTTCCTGGCATCTGTGATGGCCCTGTATTTTGCAGGGCTTCACATCAGGCACCCAGGAAGATGTCAAAATTATTGCCCACCCGCAAAAGGCTTTGCTGAGGTGAATTGGCATGAATCTTGTTCAGAATCACAGGTAGGAATAATACATAGTTCTTCAGAGCAGAGCTCATCTGTTCTGAGAAGAGCAGCACTTTATCCTACCATGGCCGCCTTACTTCCTTATGCAGCAGCAAATGAGATGGTGGGAAGAGGTGTCTTAAAGATAGCATTTTATTACACCACCCCAATTCATCTCCCCTAGCAAGCTTGTCTTATGCCTGAATGAGGCAAGTAGCCAGTTAACAGTAATTAAATGAGTAATTAAAGACTGTATCATAATGCATAAGAGGATCAAATTGGAGTTAGGCAAACAACCTGAAACTCTGGAGTATTTGAATTTTCAATTTTAGTAAGGTTTTTCTACAGTTTTTATGCTGATTTTTGAAACTGCAAATAGAAAAAGCAGAGATCTCATGACCTGGCACTACTCTGATGCCTACACAGATCAAGAACAGAGATGAAGTATTCTGATCTGCCATAGGCAGACCTCTGCAGGGACACTGGCAGACCTGGCTCAGAGCAACCATATGGTTGTTTTTGGCAAGGTCAGCACAAGCATTGTAAGGCATAGGACACTCTGTTGGTGGGTTTCATCAGGTGACAGTCTGGCAGCAGAGGAATGACCACTTTCAGGCATCTTGATTTCATGCCAGGTGTGGTGTGGAGTTTTTTCTTCCTCTTCCAGTGCTCAACTCAGACTTCTGACTGGTTTCATTGCCCAGCAAGTCCTCAGCTTGTTCCTCCTGACCTCTCTTGTAGTTTCCCTTTCCAGTCACTCATATCTACCACTCCCACACCCAGGCTCCTGTGTGCCAAGTCTTCTCATCAAGCCAGTTTCAGTCCCTCTTGGTTCCTCATCTGCACTGCACTTCTTTCCTGTCCTACTTTAAGCAAACATGGCACACTCTTCATTCCCATGTGCCCCTTCCTGCTGACCAGCAGGCCTGGCCCACATGGCCTCCTCATCAGTGTGGTGCAGTCAAATCTCCAGGCATCTCCTAGTGCTCCTGTGCAGGCATGTAGCCCTGAGCTCAGTTCACACATTGAGCAGACATGGTGTCAGGCCAACTGGAACTCCTGTGACTATGTTAGTATGGCAGTGAGCCCGAGCTAATAAGCCCTAGTGAGAAGCCGGATATATTAGCTTGGGCTTAGCACCATGCTAATGCAGTCAGGCAGCTTTTGGATCAGAGCTGGCTTACATCCCACCCGCTTTTAACACCAAGCTTGCTTGTCTTCGTCTACAATAACCCATAAAGATAAATCCCTTGGTCTTGTGCTAACCTTACTCTCAGTTTCCCTCTTCCCTGACACTGCTGATCTCCAGGCATAGTCTCTCCTCCTTCATAATCCCCTCCAGGTTCAGCTCTTGTCCATAGGCTTTTAAAAACAGTTCCTTTTGATGACTCTCTGGCCTCAGGACAGTTTGCAATGAGCACGTGCTGAACATGCACTCCCTTTGCTCTCAGTTCTGGTGTTTCTTTCTAGGCCCAGAAGTGTTAGCCCACTGAAGGGAGTGTGATGCCCTCTTGCAGCTCCTGGGAGGGCTGCTCTGCCAATCCTCTAGGCTGGCTTCTAGCTCAAAAGCAATTCTTCTGGGCATGGGAGTCAGGGATGGAGGTGGGGACAGGACCGGAGTGTGTTCTGACAGACCCAATGCAAATGAAGCACATGTGGAGATCCATGAACTGGGAAGTGCTCCCGGCAGAGGGGATGGCATTTAAGCATCCCAGACAATGACAAAGTCACCACCCTCCACTGCCATGTACACTGCCCTTCCCCAAACCACTGAACCTGTCATTCAAACTTGTGCTCCAAAAGATGGGGGCTGTCATGGTGGAGATTACTTTTCAACAGAAAAAGTAACGAGTAACACTCCTAATGTTAGCAATACAATTTTTGTCATAGCCAAATTCTTGGAAATGACAGAATAGATTTTGGGGGAAAATGCCTCCACAGGAAAGGAAAATGCAAGAAACACCTGAGCCGCACAATAAGAATTTGGTAGATTTATGACAACCTAAAAGTGAGATCTCCTGATGCAAACTGTCTGTCTGTCATAGCAACGGGTGATGCTAGCAGGCTACTAGATATCAGGTCCCTGAGATTTATTTTAAGGGGATGTTGAACATTCTCCCTTGTATGAGAATGAGAATATTGCCATCAGACACAAGCCACGTACAAAGCACATGCATAGATTTAAACCCACCCAGGCCAATGCACTAGAATTTTATTAATTATACAACACAGCAAGGTTTCATAGAGACAGAGAGGATGCTCCTATTCCAGAAAGTTTACACTATTTTCTCCTTTTTGTATACTAAATGGGCAATGGAGGCAGTGGAAGGCTGAGTCTCCTATTTTTCATCACTGTTAAGATTAGAAAAATAAACAAGTGACTAGGTAATTGCAGTAGCTTGCTGTAATAAAACCAGATCCTTAAATGACTAATCTCATCACCAAATAACAATAATAGAATTTTTTTTTGAAAGATTAATTTGCACCAGTCTGTCCAGCATATCCTCTCATCTAAAACTATTAGCACTACGTGCACACAAATCAGGCAACGGGGAGTAAGGGAAGCTTGCAATCAGACCTAATGTCTTCCCTTCCTCTCAGCCCCCAGTACAGGACAGCCACTTCCTTTCTACAAACGCTTTTCTCAGATCTGTACACAAGACAGGCCACATCTTCCGGGGAGGCTCAAAGTCTTTGCAGACACACAGTTGCCTTCAAAGCATCACTGGAAATCTGTGTGGGAAGACTCTAAAATATTAAAACCATCCTATATTCTTTTCTTCTAAGCCAACAACAAACCCCCTCTAAACTTATCTATCACTTCTCTGCTCATTTTATTCTGGGCTGCAGAATAAACTTTCTGACTACTGAAAAAGATACACAAATGCATAAACTGCACCACATGTGCAAAAGAAAACAAACAGAGAAAATATGTGTGTCCCTTCCAGGAAGACAGTTCTTTTCCAGAACATTAAAATTATGCATAAGTGTTTCCCCTATTACCAAAAGCAGGCGAAAAGAAAGCTGGTGTGAAAAAAATGCACTTCCAAATGTAGCTTATGTGTCCTAAATCCAAACTGACTTACCTTTGAGATCAACACTTCATTGCCATCTTGCCTGATTTGCTCCTCCCACAAGTAAACACTAGCCTTCTAGCAGATTCATAAGTCATTTAAGCCATTCTCTTCATTTTTAAGAAATCCCCATCTGAAAGTTTGCTACGGCACTTGTAACCACAGCCCAGCAGCGAGCAGGACGCGACTCTGCTCCTTCTCGTGCAGTGCTTGGGCAGACCAGAGATTGTCATGTTTTCTGTTTCCCCATTTCTACCCTGAGAGCCGGCCTGTGCAGCAGGATGACTTTCAGAGACACATCCTTCATACCCTCTCCTTGCTGCCAGATGTCCTCTGCAGCCAGTTCATTGCTTTCATTTTGTATTTCACAATAGCTTGAAAATTTTAATAGAAATTCCCAAGTGACTACTCCTGAAAAAAAGTTATCCTTCTTAAAAAAGGTGGAGAGGCCAAAAGAATTAAATTTCAGTTAAATCTTCTGAATTTCTTTAATTTGATATTTCTTTCTGAGTGTCAAATCCAGGCTTCTGACAGTCCTTTATATATTTATAACTGGATCACTTTGAAATATGGTCAAACTGTCAAGGTGTGGGACAGTACAATAGAGATGCTATTTCCCTGAAATACCTGGCACATTTGCACATTTGCACAACTCACTGTGCAGAAAGAAGAGGGCACTAACAGACCTTCAGAGGCTCCTGATCTGTTTCTGTGGATGGATGCTCTGACCCCACAGATAATGATGAGGATGAATCAAATGGTTTACGTCTGTCAAGGAAGTAAAGACAAACAGGTGCCAGAAATTCAATGTACATACTAGTTGCTGAAAACAGGCAAGGCACAGGGAAATATTTTTTCTCATTAATTTACATTAAAAAAAAAAATTGACTTTTTGTAGAGTTGATGTGATTTTGCAAATCACCACATCGAAGACATCTAAACAAAGTCCATGTGCATGTTTATAAACATGTACAAGTGTTTAAGGGACACAATATGTTAAAAAAAGTCAACAATAATGGTTAGTCTATGCTTCCAATTATATTCTTTCTTCAATTAGTCTTAAAGAAACTAACACCTCTATTAATCACTTCAATTAACTCCATGCACCACATGACATCCGCACCAGCAGCCCATATGTTGCGTTCCAATCACCCAAATATTAAAGCCTTTTTAATTGATTGATCTAAAGAACATTCAACAGGCTCAAGGTGGCAGCCCGCCAGGAAATCCCAAAAGAAGATGACAAAAAGGTGGGGGTGCTAAACCAGCTTCCCAATTTGTTTTTCCTCTTCCTCCAGGGTTCACTAAGTTAATCCAATCACAGCCCATAAAGCCCCTTTTTAATAAAATAAATAAATAGATAAGAGAACACACATGTTGGCTTTCCCCCAGAGAAGCCCCCTCCGCTAAAGCTGGAGAGCCATCTTGTTAAGAAAGTGCCTCATAGGAGGGTGCATTTTTTATCCAGCAGAAATATTTAGCTTGGCTGCCCGCCAGGGAATGCTGAAAGAATAGACTGAATTAGGGGATTTACCTTCCACGTGTTTGGCACGCGTCATTAGAGGCTCTGAAGAGCTTGACTCTTTCGCTCTCTCACTCTCTGTTTTTACTCCCCCCCACTAGAGCTTTGATGCAGAGAATAAAGTATGAGCTATAAGAGCAGTTGATGTGTTGCAGTTCTAAATGTTGGCACGGTGGCTTTTATGCTGTCGAAGAAAACCGATGCCCAGTTTCTGAAGTTTTTGTTTTGGTTTTTTTTTAATTCCAGTCAGGTATAGGGTGATACATTTTAAAAGCATTTGCTTTAACACAGAAAAAAGAAGCATGCTATTTTTCTTTCTCTCTTTTCCTAACTACAACAACAAAAAAGTTTTTGAAGTTTTCTGTAGACAGATTTAAACTTGGAAAAAGTGGCTTAAAAGTAAATTCCATAAGTGAAACTCCAACCACTGAGCATTTTAGGAGCTTGTTTGAAACATTAGTTTTGTAACAATAACCCATGAATTGCTCTGTCATTTGACTTTTATATGCTGTCATGTGGGCTTATGTTATTTTAAAAAACATTTCTTTACCTAATTACTTTGGTCTTGCAAAAACCGATTAAGAGCTATAACCAGAACATGCTAGTAGAGGTGGCTGGTCTATACCTCAAGTAACTTGAGCACCTTCTCGGATTTTCTAATTTGTAAAAGGAAAGACTACATTTTAAGTTAGCCTCTCCCACCTTAACTTAGGCTGAGGAAAAAAAAAATAAAAAGAAAAACCCCCACAGTTTCCAGATGAATAAAAGCATGGAGGTTCTTAAACCAACTGTAAATGCAAATGTTTGTGTCCAGCACATGTGCCAACCCTGTTTACAGGGCAGTCTTGCAGAACAACTCCCAGAGCCATGAACATCCATTCGCTGAGCTGGTGTGAGCACTGGGAGAGCCCTGCTGCAGCTGCCTCTGCTGTACTGTCTCATCACAGTATCAGATAAATACAGGCCCTATTCACTCACAGTTTTTATTGCTATTGATTAAAACAAACCAGTTTAGATACTACTTGCTGACATGCTTACTCAAAGCAAGATTCAAGCACCGTTTCTGAACTACAGTCCTGGCTGTATCGTTATCCCATCTTCACTTGCAAAAAAACCTAGGTCTGACTTTGGTTCAGCTAAATTCATGCCACCAGATGACAGATCACATGAGAATTTTCATCTCTCTTTCAGTAAAACTAATTCTTTGGGCCTTGCATGTCAGGAGATCCTGTAGCCTGCAGAAAAGCAACTTTACAAAATATTAACTCCAACATCAGAAGGGTGCTGAGGACCATCTCCTTGCTGAATGCAAAACACCTCAGCTGTAGGGTTAAGGGCAGACCCATAGTTTATCACTTCTTAAGTAAATCATTCATAATTCATAGCCAGGTTGAAAACCACACAAATAATGAGCTCTCAGTATTACTCAGCGGAAAGTGAGAACCGGAGTTTTCCACCTAAACCCGTAAAGGCTGACAAGTTCAGACATGGTTTTGTGAGCTCCTTCCTGGACTCCACGTTTTTAATTCAATTTAAAGAAAGCTAGGCAGCCACTTCCCCCCTGTCTTTGAAGTAAAGATGTTAACATCCATGCTAATAATACAAACTACCCCTTCTTTTATCAAAGGCTTCAGCAATAGCAAAGGCTTTTTTTCATCACAAGGAAAACCAACAAAAATAAAGCTGCCTGGTTCTGCTGCTAACAGGGCAGGTCTGGCTCTGTACACTCCACAGATGCCAGCCAGTGCCCAAAGCACTCTATAAATTCATAGAATTGTTTCAGTTACAAAAGACCTTTAAGATCATAGACCTTAAAGATCATTCCAACCATGAGCCAAGCCCACTGCTAAGCCATGTTCCTAAGTGCCACAGCTACATGGCTTTCAAATACCTCCTCCCAGGATGGTCACTCCACCACTTCTCTGGGAAGCCTGTTTCAGTGAAGTTTGACAACCCTTTCAGTGAAGAAACTTTTCCTAATATATCCAATCAGAACTGCCCTTCATGCCAGTTGAGGCTATTTCCTCTTTTCATAGAGAACAATAAAGTCCTCACTGAGTGTCCTTTTCTCCAGGCTAAACCACCCCAGATGCCTCAGCTGCTCCTCAAAGGACTTTTGCTCCAGATCCTTCACCAGGTTTGGTGCTCCTCTCTGGACTCACTCTGGCACCTCAATGTCCTTCTTATAGTGAGGGACCCAGAACTGGACACAGTGTTTGAGATCCAGCCTCACCAGTGCTGAGTACAGGGGGACAATCACTGCCCTGGTCCTGCTGGCCACACTATTGCTGATACAGGCCAGGTGCCATTGTCCTTCTTGGCCACCTCGGCACAGCTGGCTCATGTTCAGCCACTGTCAACTGGCAACCTCAGGTCCATTTCTGCTGGGCGGCTTCCCAGACACTCTTACCCCAGCCTGTAGTGCTACATTGGGTTTGTGTGAACCAAGTGCAGGAGCTGGCATTTCACCTTGCTGGGCCTCGAACAACTGGCCATTCATCCAGCCTATCCTGTCCAGATCCCCCTGTTGAGCCTTCCTACCCTCCAGCAGGTCAGCACTCCTGCCCAACTTGGTGTCATCTGTGAACTGACTGAGGGTGAAATTAAACCCCTTGTCCATGTAGTTGATAAAGACATTAAACAAATCTGCCCCCAGTACTGAAACCTGGGGAACCCCTCTGGTGACCGGCCACCAGCTGGATGTAACTGCATTCACCACCATTCTCTGGGCCTGGCCATCCAGACAGGTTTTTACCCAGAGAGGAGTGCCCCTGTCCAAGGCATGAACAGTCAGGAGATTGCTGGGGGAGACTGTATCAAAGGCGTTACTGAAGTCCAGGTAGACAACATCCACAGCTTTTCCCTCATCCCCTAAGCGGGTCACCTGGTCATAAGGAGACCAGGTTAGCCAAAGAGCACCTGCCTTTCATGAATCCACACTGGCTGAGCCTGATCCCCTGGTTCTCTTGTATGTGTCAAGATGATCTACTCCACAACCTTTATGTTTCCAGTAGAGTATCTTTGCTGCTAACTGAATCTCCAGATCACTGGCCATGCAGAATTTGCATACTAGTAGCATTAGAAACTGCAACAGATAATTCCCCATCAGTTGTTTCCACCTTATCAGAAAACAGAGTATGTGCTCTGGACTGACAGTCCCAAACGGGAAAATTCCTCTGTGGAAAGACTGCGGGTTTAATAAAAGGTAATAGTGAATGAGCCACTGAGAGTAGCTCAGTTGGTTAAAGCATAGTGCTAGTAATGCCAAGGATGCAGGTTTGATCACTATATGAGCTATTCACTGAAGAGATGATCCTTGTGGGTCCCTTCCAATTCAAAATACTCTGTGAATTAAGATGTGGATGCTGCAGGCGTGAATTCCATGACAAAGTGCCACAGGGCAGCATGTGCTTCTTAGTGTGAACCTGTAAGGGAGGGCAGGGCGTTCAGTTTTCCCCACGTCACTGGCACAGGGCTGCCTTCCTATAAAACACCCGCTGACATAAAAGGTGCATTTCTGCAGCTCTGGCCCCCATCTCATATGATGCCAGGAACATGTGGATTTATGTGACTATGACTGGAAACTGCCTGCCTGCTTTGCCTCTTTAGCAGATACAGTGAGGCCAAGTGTATTTCAGTATTGTGATTGATGTTTTGAAACTTAGGTCAAATAACAGAGACCATTGGCTTGACAATATCAGTTCACTGGCAAATTGCTTGATGTATTTGTCACCATTAAAACAAACTCGTGTTTAAACACAGTCTGCTTATCATATTTACCAAATAAAAATATGACCTTTAGTGTGAAATAAAAGAGCTCTTTTTCCCCCCCACATCTCCTCCCTCTGTGTTTTTAATTAAAACCACGAACCAACACATGTATCCGTCCTTCCTTCTGTAATAGCTTGGGATTCCACTCTCAAATACTACACAGATAAAACGAACATTTATGTGTTAGTGATTCGCAGTGCAGTAAATTCTCCTTTCCAAACCTGCCGTCTTCATTAAAATCTTATTTGCTTTGTAATCTCCTTTGATCGCTAAAGTTATAAGAAGCCCCCTCCTCTTCTTTTGATACTATCAGTGTAGCTTTTGACCAGAGAGCGTGATGAATTAAATGTATGACAGATATGACAGGTGAGGAGTGCTTGGAGAGGGCTTAAACAGCAGGGATAAGACAAAGCCCCCATTTAAGAACAAAACCCCTACCCGATGGCTAGCCCGTTAATGACCAACCACTCTATTTGTCCTGGTGGATGAGGAGCAAGCTGATACTACAGACAAAGCTTTGTTAGCCACGGGGCTGTTCTTCAATCAGGCCACACAACCAACTAATTGAAATGCCCAGTTTTTTCCCCTCAGGATTTGATATACAAGCCAGGGGGTTTGTAGGTATACTCTTCTCTTCCCCCTGTAACGTATTAATTCAGCCACCACAAGTTTACAGCTGGGCTAAGTGGAATTACACCATATAAACCTAAAAATCTATCTGCAGGGATCCAGCTAAGCCCTGGAGAGAGACAAGTCCAGCAATACAAATCCAAGGAAATTTGGAAGTCAATCCATTAGGATTACCGAGCCTTTGATTTTGGAAGTCACAGGCTCAAAATATGGAAGTGATGAACTCTATCTTCCTTCATTTTAGCCTCTTTTCAGAGGACTTATTGACCCCATTTTTTTTTCTATTAAAACACATTGATAAATGTGGACAGAATTATATTGGGTTTCCCCTATCTTTTAAATGAAGGAAGACAGGAAAATGTCTGCTTTCCTTAACTCATGGGTAACACACCCTTTAAAATTTCCAAATTTTTTCATATGTATTTTCTACATGTTTAGAACTGCCACAAGCAAATCATCACTCTTCTCATCAGCTAAAGGCTCCTGTCCCCCTCCTTAAGGTTCATGTTAACTTCCAGCGTGGTGTGCTGTACCTAAACGCGGAGCTTCAGGGTCCAGTAACTGCAAACCACTGGCTGCTTCCCAGACATGAAGAAATCTCTGTGCCCCCTGCAGATCAGGATTATATTCTCAATGGGCAGTCTCATTTTAGCCTACCAATCTGTGGTTAGCAGAAGTCCAGGAGTTTCTAGGGCTAGGTGCCTGTGCAATATTCATTATTAAACCCAAATGGTAAAGAACAATTAGATTATAGGGATGTAGTAATGGTCTGGGTATAATGGAAAATACTACCTGAAGCAAGAGGAGTTTTCACTTTCAGAAGAAATTCAGTTTTTATCTCTTTGCTCCTTCCTGTCCTGCCCTCGCTGTATGCAGTGGCTGAATAATTTGTGCTGGTATGAGGAAACCTGGGTTCTGTTCTTAGCTCTTCCACAGGCCTAGTATGTGGCTTCCAGCACACCTCATACCCTTTCCATGCCTCAGTTTCCCTGTATAAAAATGCAAATATTCCTATCTATTTCAGAAAAAGTGTGGTCCAGTGGTTTAAACCATAGAATCAGGATGTCTGAATTCTCAAACTGAATATGGTATTAATTTCTGCTGTCTTTGAAGCAACTACCCTTACCGACCCAAGGGGTCAGCTTCCCCTGGGAAATGCTGAATGGCCAAAACCCAGGCTTCCCGGTAGAACATATGTGCTACTTTCTGAGTAAGTGGTGTTTCCGTCTGGATAAGAGCTCAGCCTCACCTCACAGTGAGACCACTTCCGTGGAATGCAAAAGAAAAGGCAGTCCAAGCTACAGCCAGCAAAGCTTTTGGGAGCTGCTCTCACTAGAAAGCCATGGTGATCTTCTCTCCAAGTGCTTGTCTGCAGACCACCCAG
Organism: Dryoscopus gambensis; assembly: GCA_013389985.1. Lineage (NCBI taxonomy): Eukaryota > Metazoa > Chordata > Aves > Passeriformes > Malaconotidae > Dryoscopus > Dryoscopus gambensis. The sequence continues at coordinate 50,004 of WEIT01008548.1, read as the reverse complement.
CAGAGCTGGCCTGATTCTGGCTCAGCCATTACAGTCTTAATTCAGCATGTGGAGGCATAAGGCTGAAGTTCCAAAACTTCACCACATGGGACAAAGGGCTGAAATGATAGCTTTCGCCTTCCCCAGGGAGCACTCTGGAACTTCTGGCCATTATGCAGCAAACCACTGTGTCTCTAATGCTCTCTCCTCCTCCACTTTTCCTCCATGAAAACCCCCCCAAAGTTTTGAGTTCATTCAACTTGGAATAAGTAGCAATTTAAAAACTTTTGGAGGGCAGAAAAAGCACTTCCTGTCTGGCTCTATCTCATGGTTCTCTGACTCACTGGACACTTGCAAAGGTTAATTAAATAATGCTTAGATATTCATGATACATAAAGTCCCAGACAAATGATAAGTGTTAACATTATGGTGCATAAAAGGGTCATTCAGTGAGAACAACCTTACAGAATTAAAGAGGAAAATATTGTTAACCTCACAGAAATACACATTTTTTTCACTACAGACTCCAATAAAGCTAGGCGAAGTTGTTACCAGGAATGTCACTAACCTCGTACTGAAAAAAACCAGACTGATTTTTAGGAAAAGAGCATAGGGATTCAGATCAATAAATAAAGGGGAAGGGGAGTGCGGGAACAGAAAACCCCATTAATCTGGTGTATTTTGTTTTTGAATGTGCAGACCTGAATGGAAGCTGCATTTTTTCAGACAGCTTTCCAATCTCCCTATTCGATATAATGTTATAGTCTTATTACACATGTTGCCTACTAGATGTGCTTTGACTTTTATAGATGTCAACCCCATTTCTTAATTCAAGACATTTGTCTCTTGTGATCTCTGCGCCTCTGGGTTAGAGTTCCAGCCAAAGAGGTGAGCCAGCTTTGTATTTGCAACGCAGCCATAAAATCCTCTGGTGCTACATCCCTGAATACTGCTGCTGCCCTGCAAAAAGGCCTGGATTTTGTCTGTCTGCAGCTCAGCACCCAGAAAGGACATTTTGCAGAAGGGCTCAGTGGACATTCAGGAAAACTGCTTTCAGGACCTTATCTGAAGGACAATACTTAACTTTCACCACCTGGGCCTGGCCCCTGAAAGGAAACAGTCACACTCAATTATTGTCTTTTTCTAGACAATTACTATTTAATCAAACCTCCAGCTGATATTAACTGGTGGAAAAAAGGCTATTTTTAGTCAGGAGAGTGATTCCCCCTCACTCCTTTCATCTATGAGTAATGTATTTCCTTTTGCTCTCAGTACCACAAACCAGTCCACACCAGATGCTCAGTATTAGGTAAAATTAAAAATGTGGGCATCATACCCTTTGAAAGATGCTTTGAACTCAAATTAATATACCTAAACCCACTATTTAAATTAAAGATATCCTGTCTCTCTGCTGTGTAGTTTTCCCTTTTATCAGAAGGGGAATTTTAGTCCATTTAAAAGTTTTTTGGTTCAACTCCACAGACCACGCTTTGACTTAACAACACATTGTAATTTCCTTTTAGCCACAAGAAAAAAGGAAATGTATAGAAGCAACACCATAATCTTGTCAAGCACTCTCTTTCGTTTCCCTGAACAAGCCTGTTTGAGAAAATGTGAAGCCTAAGATTTTTAAGATGTTATCTGGAAGATGTTTAGATCATGGAACACTTTTATTGAAAACAGACGTATGTATTTTTATGCATCTAGTGATGTACCCACACACATAAAATATATGCCTACTAAATTCTTTTATGGATAAGAACAGAACAGTCTGAAACCTGAAGAGGTTTTGCAGAGTTCAATCCTCTTGCCTCAGCATTTTACCTTTTCCAGACTTTTGCCCAGAATCTGCATGTATACTTGAGAAAGCCCCACCAGGGAAGTAACAACCAGGGAGTGCCTGCACCCAGACTCACCTGTGAGCAGGGCTCTGTAGCTGCTGTCAGAAGTAATAATGTGGGAGCAATGTAAAATACATTGATTTCTCATGTATCTCTGTATATATGTAAAACGGGCTCCTGCATGACTTGTGCCATTTATTTGCGTCTTTGATCTGTTTCAAAACACAGTTATTTAAATGCAACTGCTCTGCTTCTGGAGCTACAGGACTTGAGGCAGTTTGCTGAACATACTTGAACTTACATTTCATAAGCAAACACCACACACCTTCACATTCAGTCCATCCCCTCCTGATGTCTCCCTTGATGTCATCACTGACAAGGTTCAAACTACAGGCAGAGGTATAAGAACTGCCTCTTCCCTTTGGCACTGAACCATGGAGCTGTGAGTGCCCTGGTTTAGGTTCCACGGGACCAGGAGCCATGTCCTGTCACACACAGCAAGCCTGGGAGGCACCCACACGTGCTCTGGGGCATCCAAGTGTGCATGACATGCTGTTCCCTCTGCAGACCCCAAGGTCTCTCTTGGTCCTTGGCAGCTTTGCCGAAGTGCTGGTGAGGCACTGGAGGGCAGCTTGGCCCTGGCCACAGCACAGCACAGGGATGGGGACCTGCCAGGAGAAAACCCAACCACCAGGCTGTAGCAGCTAATGCTACTGAACCTGCTGTACTGGACAAGTGGAGGGGTAATAGTTGGCAGTGCTAATGATGCCACAAAAACTACTTCAGGACAAGGCAAAAGAGCAAGTTAAGCATCTGCAAGTTCTCTCAGTGCTGGTTAGACAGTGATAGTAAGAAAGTTTATCCCCAAAAGCTTTCTCCTCACTGAAGGTGTTGAGTTAACTGGAGGTGACCTCTCATTGACCCACAGGCAGCATCTGCAAGTGGTGCGCGGCAGTGACGGCCAGGAAGCACTTCTCCCAGACAGCGCCCTTTCAAAACACCCCTCCGAAAAGCAACAGCTGAGGTGACCCAGGAGTCAGCCGCCCAGCCCTGTCCAGCATGGAGGACTCCCTTCAGTCTCCCTTCACCCTTCTGGGATTTCATCCATCTTCATTTGCTTTTTCTTGCTACCATTTCCTCTGACTTTTCAAGCTTGGGACACTGGTAGCTATTATTCATTCTCTTGTTTCTTACCAGCCATGCAGCTAAGAGCTGCAACTTTCCAGCAATAAATACCACATCCGTTCTTATTTAGGCATTATTTTAATAGCTGCTTTTTTTTCTCAGGTACTTCTTCAGCAAAAGCAGGGTTTAACTGCATTATTAGAGTTTAGAAATCTAAGAGAGAAATATCTCAATGCAATTACTAAGTGCCACTCTGGGTAACCACAAAATAACTTGCTAATGAAAACTCTGAATAGGAATGGAAATATAACTGAGGTATAAAGAAAGTCACTGTCCAAACCATTTGAGTTTAAGCGAGTATGAACAAACCTCTTCATTGTGTACCCTTTTTGTCTATAAAAAGGGTGAAGACATGAAGCAGCAAGACTTAATGTTTCCACGACAAACAATGGTGTAAACACCAAGAGATTTTCCAATTTCCAGTTATAACAAACCATTTAGCTCTGGGTAATTCCAATAATTTTAGTCATCAACTTGCAAAACTGCATAACTTGTATTCAGTTGACATGAATTTGAGTAATCTTGTTGTCTGGTTAAGAGAAGATAATAATATATCTCAGTTTCACAGTAGGGAGGGGGAAAGCTAGCCCTTCTCTTCCTCTCCACTTCTCAGTAGTTCAGGGGGAACAGGGGAGAAATGGAGCTGTTGTGAGGGGAGGGAATTAACATGGAAGATGAAAAGGCAAGCAGGAGTCCTGGTAGCAGATTTGGGCATAGGATCATGTTCACTGTTCTAAGAACAGCCCCAAGACTCTAATACCTCAACTTCCCTCCCCAGATGTGAGAAGGCAGGCTCTCTAGCTTGCATTAGTGGATAACAATGGTGAAGAAGGCATACAAATGTGCAGCCAGTGACAAGAACCTCTCAGCTCAACAGAAAAGACAGGAAGAATCTGAGATTTTGTGTAAGAGGAAGAGATCTAATGACTTCCCCAAGGTTTAACTGAAAGCAGACAGCAGGGATAGGAGCTGAACCCACGAGTCCTGAATCATAGCTCTTCATTTCAATCACAAGACCCTCCTTCCTCTTGGAAGTTTTGCACTATTTAGGGTAATCAAGAAAAAGACTGCCTTGCCTTCCTAAACCAGGAAGAAGTGCAATGGGTTCCAAAGGAATGACAGACCTTGCTATTGCTCCAGAAGCAGAGTTGTTTCCTATGCTGGTCATCTGTGTTGAATCAAGATCAATTTCAATTGCATTAGGTTAGAAAATGCAGAGCTGTTCTTACAAAAGATGCAAGAGAGCATGTCTAACCATGCAGCATGCTCTGTTGCAAAGCCAGCAGAGCCAGCTCCAAGCCCGACTGGCCGTGGAAAATTGTAGTGTCCTGAGGGGTATCGTGGCATCAAGAGAGCAATGCGGATACATTAGCAGCTAAGTTAATAAACTTTACAGCTCAGAAAGGCACACGAATTCATGTTCAGGGACATACACTGTTTCTAAGGCTACCACAATCACTGCTCATACTCCTGAAGGCTGCTGAACCTTGTTTCATTATGCAAGCATGATCTTTCTTGCTTTCTGGTTTTGCCAAGGTTGGGAAAGGATGTGCTTGTGCTCCATCAACGTGTCATGAGGTAAACAGCAAGGAGCTATTTCTTGAGCTTGAAAATTTTCCCAAAGAACAAAACTGTCTCAAGTAAATTCAGACAAGAAGTTCTTCAGCATAAGAGGGGCTTTTCCGTCACAGCAGTGAGGCAAAAAATTGCCAGCCTTAGTAAGATGGGCCTTATTCCTTAGCAGAACAATTTTTTTATGAAGCTGCCTTTTCTATCAGAAGACTGCGCTGAGTGACTGAGGAGACCTAGATCCATCTTTTTTGCCAAGTCTTCTAAGGTATTTCTAAGAAATATCACAGTGGTCTAGACATTCAGATACTTCCAGAAGGGTGAACTAGTAAAGCATTATGCAGACATTTTTTTCAGGGCAGACCATACATAATAAGTTTTCCATCTTTGGAAAAAATTCTAGCTGACTGAGCAGTATACATGCATGTGCATGCCCATGAACTCACACTATTTTCAGTATCAAGACCATCTTCAAGCAATTTCTCACTCTTATAATGCATTTATCTTATGTAAAACAGATGCATGTCTTTGGGGTAGGCTTTTGTCTTTTAGTCTTAGATTGTGAATACCCCTTTTAATTAAAACGGGAAATACAAATTTCCTCATTTAGTTCCAAGCCTGAAGCCCACTAGCAGAAGCAGCCATCTGCAGATTCAGCTGGAACCCTTTCAGCATCCCACAATGAGTCTGCTGGTTAAATTAAGGATCTTTGGACAGTACAGCTCCACTGAGCTGTGCCCTTGTGCACCAGCTGGGGCAAAGCTGAATTAGTAGTACTGTATCCATCCTGAATCCTGAAACTCCGTCTCCAGCTGGACTTAAACAGTTACATTATTACTATTTAAAAGCTGCATAGCTGATGATAATGCGAGCCTGGTTGGCAACGCCTTTTAAAGTCTCTGCTCTGTGCTGTGCCTAGTGGGATGAAGAACAACTAAATGAGGAAAGCAGAAAACATTGCAAATGGAGATTATCAAACTGCACAAGAGGCAAACCAGGGGAGGACACCTAATTATCCTTAATGCAAAATAATTCAGTCCTAACTTTCTCATTAAAATATATATTTTTAAAAACTCCTTCCTTTTCTTCACGTACCCAGATGAAGGCAGAAGCAGTCATTTCCCTTCCTCATGATGGAAGCGATATCAACTCTTATGTCAGTATTAAGTGAACTTCCTCCCATCCATTTCTGTCGAGTTAATGTCATCTGACTCAAATACAATTATTAAAAGTGGGCTGTTCGGTTCCAACAAACTAAAGGCTTGCAAGTTTATAGGTACAATTTCTTCAGGCCCCTCCTACGGGTGATCAGATAGGGTGTCTATTGAACGGACTCAAAGAAACACAGTTTCACACCTGTCAGGCCTAGATTAATATCCCTGCTAATTGCACTTTAAGAACGGCCAATTAGTTCTAGTTATAGAAGCTTTCATGGGTAAGGGGGAGAAGCAGCCTGTTATCACCATCAGGACTCATTGTTCCCCTGAATAGATTTGTGTCCCAAACTGCGCGTGCCTCAGCGGTTTGACTGGAAGCCCTGCTGCACACCACTGCAATGACGATTTTATCCCAGCCCCAAACCAGCTTTAATGATGATAGAGACAGCAGAGGTGACCATAAACAAAGAGGGAAAATAAACTAGTGCTTTGCTCAAATTACAAAGCCAGAAACCATTTGCAAGCTAGAAGTGGTTTGCTGAAATTTCTTAATAATCCAGACATTTTTTTATCTAAGATAAAATCTTGTTTTTGCTCTAAAGTGACAGTACTTTGTAATAAAACACTTGCTCAAGCAAGGAAAAAAATGTCCAGTAACGTGGTGAATTTGCAAAAGGCCGATAAGTGAAGTTGTGGCCTTGAAGTGGCAGCCTAAAGAGTGACACTGCAGTGCCAACATCACCGGTGGGACACTTGAAAACAAATCAGGGACCAAGGGTTAGTCCAGCCATTGGAATGTGACAGGAAGGCTAGTTAATAAACACCAGCTAACCCCCTCAATTACAGCAATAAATTGTTCAATTGGTTAAATGTCCACAGGTTCTGCCCCAAACTCCTCTGTGAGCTGTTTAATTAGCAAACTCTTGCATCACTGGACAATCAGATCCTGGTGAGCACGGGGACGCTCAGCTCCTGGGGAGTGAAGGGCGCTGGTGCCCCACACAGCTCGACTCTGCAGGGCTTGCCTTTGAACCACACAACCTGCTATGTTTTAACAGCTCTGGAGATTATTCATTCAGTGACACCAATTTTTTTTAAAAAAAATTAATACTGTGAGGGCAAAATACAGCTTGGTTGCCATTCTTTCTACATCAGTTTTCTGCATTTTGATAAGAAGCTCTACAAATTACAGCTTCTCACCTGCCGCAAGATTAGATAGCTGTGCACACGAGACGGGTTATGCAGCACACGAGATACCGAGTACCTGGAAACTGCATGTGGTACAAAACAGACCTGCAGATTAAAAGTCAGCAAGCCTATTTCTTGAAAATGTTTAACGCACTGAATTTGGGATTATCTCACCAAGAGTTAAGAACATTTGAAACACTGCAAAATGATTTATCATTAAGATTACTGCTGGCTATGAAGAGTATTTAGAGAATAATCATGAGGCATATGACACAAAAGCATTACAAATCTTGATACAAAACCAAGTTTTTGGCAAAAGCTATTTTACAAAAAAAACCCCCCCAAAACAACAAACCAATCATTTTTTCTCCTGAATAAAGCAACAAGTTTAAGTTTAAAAACTTTAACAAGTTTTTAATTGATCATTGAGGATCAATTTATCGTTAAAGACTTAAATAAGTTGCCTTCACTGGACTTTTAATCCCTGTGATAAACCACTGATAGCACATATTCTGTTACTAACTAAAAACCACACACTGATGCAGTGGAAAAAATGTCTGGCTTTTAAAAAATGTTTGTATTAGTAAGATCCATTTACCAGGAATTTCATGTCTGAAAAACAACTAGCCAAAGGAGATAAATACTACTTGTTATGTTTAGACAATGAGGAGAAATTGCATTTCCTTGATGAAGTTTTCTTAATGAACTAAACCCAAGGTAAATTTATCACAGTTGGGAGTAAAAATACGTACAGTGTTTGCCTGTGGAAAGCTGCAAGTGATTGCTCCCTGTCTCTCTAGCAAAAGTATTTCTTTGGAAAATGGCTTTAGGCAGAAATGTTCATTCAGAACAAATTTTTTAATAACATTGAAGAAATCTACTATTTTGCACTTCTGCCTGAGAGGTTGAGCCTGGATCCTCAAAGGATAGCCAAAGAACAGACAGGCAATTCTGTTTATTGGGGAAGGATGTGGTTGGACTATGCCCTATCCTCCACTTTGCAAAAATGCATGAGTCATTGAACTAAACTCAGGATGCTGCTGGCTGAACTTGGTGGCTCCTGGGATTCATCTCCTGAGTACTGTGTTCTCCCACTGAGCCAACCGGAGAGCCTCAGCACCTAACTCAAGCTCGAAGATTCTCCTCCAGGTAGGTACCAGACGGGTCCACATCCACTCTGGAAAACCTGTACGTTCAGCATTGTTACCGCCTAAGGTTTAAGGACATAAATGGTCTTTTTTGATTTAACATGCACATCTTGCACAGCTAAGCAAAGCAAACTCTTTAAATTCGAGTTCACAGGAAGATTTCTGTTGACTTCAGTAGTCACTGGGTCAATCTTGTACAGAGCAATTTGAATGCAAATTTTAATCTTTCTGTTGCCAGATCCTGCAGAGAAAAAATTCTGCAGAGAGACCCTTTACTGCTAACAAATTATGTCAGTCACCTCACTTTTGCGCCTAGTGCTTAATGTTGAAAAAAATAGTTTTGCTAAACTGGTGTGTATTAAAAGCTGTTCTGTTAAAAGTTGTGTACTGACTGTTGCTGAATCCAGGGGTTTAATGTCTGTGCCACTGGAGTGGACAACGTCGAACTACTCTGGGTTTTGTTTTCTTCTTTTTTTCTCTCTCTTTTTTTCCCCTTCTTCTTTTTTTCCTTTTAGTTTTGTAGTACTAAGCGAATTAACATCTCTGAAGTCTCGGGGTCTCAGGACAGTCTTTCAGGCGACACCGATTAGCACAGCCTCGCTGAATTAAACAGACTGAAACAATTCAGGCCATTGACAATCCACGGGGGCAGGGTGGGGAGAAACTGCAAATTAGGAAAAGAATAGAGGACACAATACCAGCACTGATGTCCTGGCACACAGGCTTTTATTCTGGAGATAGTTTACAAGCAGTTCGTAACCTTTGGACTCCAGACAGTCTGTAGAACCAACAAGAGGAGGTTCAAGATTTGGTCTGAACTTTCCATCCAGCCCCAGCAGTGTCAATATTTGGAGGATGCACAGGAACTCATAAAGTCTCCATAAAATGGATGTTAGTGAAACAAAACAAAAAAACCCCGACATTTGTATTCATAAAGTCTTTTTAGACTTTGTCACTTTAAGCCAAGAATGTATTAAGGAGATAAAAATGTATAACTTCGCTGTGCTTAAAAGAGGAGTTTTCCAGCAATAAATCTAATGCATTTTTGTTTAACAAATCTGGAGTTCAAAAGCTGCTTCTCATTCCACGTTCCTAACTTCTGATTTGCTTCAAAAAATTTGATTTATAAGTTCAAACTTCTTGCAGTTAATAGAATAACTCCTAGAAATGGTGCAAGTGTGATTTTTCAGCCAAAATAAAAAGTGACTGGAGAATTCACAAATCAAAATCACCTACATTCCAGGCCCATCAATATTTCATTGATCTGTTTAAAAGATGTTAATCTTTCTTTCATTCTGTATTATAAATCAATTCAGTTATCATATCAAACCATACTCTGTCAAGAGAAAATTATTTAAACAAAATAACAAACTAAGGTTTTGTTCTTTGACAGTAATTTTAAAAGACTAAATAAAAAAATCCAGGTATATATTTTATTTTGTGAATGAAAGATGCTTAAAATAATAATTATGTATGCCAGAGACTTTCATGTCATGCTAACAAGGAAGTGACATTTACTATTAACTTAGTTGACAGAGCTTTTGTGCAACCAAAGTCAAATGAAATATACTGTTAATAAATAACACAAAACTAGAAGAAGAAGAGTTGTCTTTTAAGTCTCATCATTTTGTTTCTTGTCACATGTTTAATGCTCTAAGTCACAGGGAATTCAATTGAATTAAATGTACTTACAACGGCGCAAGGGTAACCTAAATGAAGAGGGAACTGAACGCCCAACAATATTTTAACAGAGAATTTTTATCTGGTCAAAAATACCTTCAATGCATCAAATTGTAAACTTCTGTTCTGAACAGAGGCTTCTATTGTAAGCAATAGATATTATACAGTTAAAAATCGATCACCATATACAAAAGTAGCTTGTTTTTAAATGTGGGTCACTTCATTCATCAAGGGAGGAAAAATTAGTCTGAAAAAATAACCACAGAGACAATTTCTGATGTAATTAATGTATCTCCTATTAGTCAGGATCAAAAAAATGAAATACCAACTTACTCTGCCCATAACCGTGAAAAAGTGAAACACACTGGTTTTGCTCTAGATATGTTTTTAAAGCCTTCAATGCTCAGTTCTGGTCTTCTACCCGTAGGAACAAATAATTTGCTAATTCTCAAAAACCCCCTGGTTTTTGTATTTCAAATGCATAGAGGGGAATTTGTATTTGCTATTAAAAAACAAAAAACAAAATCTCAAACAAACCCACACCATTACAACTCATCCAGAACCAGCATTTTTTTAACAGTTCAGATTTAAGATACTAACTCAACCCGTTTTATAAGCCAAGATGATTAATCAGGATGATCATACAATGCTATCATTGCAGGAACTATGCTTGGGTGAGAGGTGTCTCACATACACAAAACGTAGATTTATGCCTCTATGAAATTTCAGAAAACAAGATTGTTACCCCATATGCCTAATAACAAGCAATTTCCATCAAGTTTTCAAAGCCCCCAGCATACAAGATCCACAGTTTTGACTCACCTTATCTGTTAAGTTTTGCCTTGTACAGAGAGCTCAAAGTTTCAGCACTATCTTGCCCCTTCATTCTCCATACAGGGTATCTCCACACTGTAACCTCCTGTGTAAAGCATGATCTTGCCTTTCTTTCCCCTTTCTCAAAGCATTAGCACAAAGTTACGCCAGCTATCCTGAGAAGCTTTACACTGCATCAAGCACCTGTTCCAACCACAGTCAGTTAAAAAATCAAAATAACAGCTGAGTTGAGGTCAGCCACCCTACACACTTCAGAACACACTCAGAGACCCTACTACCCTCATCTATCCTGTCTTGACTTGAAAACAGCAGCTCTAGTTAAGTGACGCCTTCCTTCCCTTCCCTGTTTGAGCAGGCAGTGAAAGCCCTCCTGCTGTCTTCTACTCCTAGGAATAAAGCTTTAGTCTCCAACCTGAAGCAGGTTGTCTGCAGAAATAAGACAACTCATCCCACACTGATAGCGTTTGTTTAAGGAACACAGGTTCAGCAGAGCCAGTTAACCATTAGCTAGCACCCATACAGGTCATATTACACTCACTGTGCATACTTGCTGAGGTATCCCTACCTGAAGTTTAGGTGAAGACAAGCACTTGGGTCAATCAGTCTTCCCTGAGCATCACTACAGGGTAACATCAACACAGAACATCATGATGAACACCGAACCAGCTCCAGGCACAAATTCCATGTTTGTAGAAAAGATGGTTGTCAAATACCACCCTTAAAGCACTCAAATGTTTATTGCCAACACCAAAGACTGCTCAGAAGGTATTCACAGGCACTAAAAACTCATACTAGATGTTTGCAGACTTAACAGACATCCCTAAAACTGGTCCATGCAAATGTTCCCCTACATTCATCCATAATCTGCTCAACTCTACAGGCTGAAAATAGCAGCTGTCTTCCTAAGAAATAGTGGAAAGTTACCACACTTCTTCAAATATTTTTTCCCTAGAGTCTCACAAGTTAATTATGCTGGTCAGAAAACTACTTAGTGCTCCAATTATTTTGAATCAACCGAAATCTTGACAAGATCTTCAGCTGCAACAATACTGTATCATGTCACACGAATCATTTTGTCAAGCCCAAAGAGCACTGTGCCAGGCATCACGATAACGTGCAGAAAGAAACCTCACCAGCTCAAAGAGTTTGAAAGAAGGCAAGTGGCATTACCTTCACTTCACAGGACAGAGTGTGTGTTGAGGCTTAGAAAGATTAAGCCCCTTCTCCTGCATCTTCAGACTTAGCATGGCAGCTATTAACATTATAGAACTTTTTATGCATGCCAGGGCTCACCAGGATCAGGACTGAACCACAAAGGAATGTCAGTCTCCAGTAATTTAACCTGAAACAGACATAGGAACAGAACGCACATCTCCCCTATGTCTTACCCACGATTTTAACAACTCCAGCTTTACCCCCTTTTTACACCTATACACCCCTTTTCTTGTGACAGTTGGTGCTACCCTGTTCCTAGTTTATATTAATTCAAGATCCAAATCTAGCGCGTAGCTTTTCAATCTTCGAAGCACAAATAAGATTAATTTTTAATTTTAAGGCCCTGATTCAGCAAAACATTCAACTACATGCTTAATTCTATCCCTATTCAGTAAAGTACTTAAGTATTTGCTTAATTCTCATTTACTCTGCTGAGACTTGAACATGTGCTTAAAGATAAGCCTCTTCTTAAGTACTTTGCTGAACTAGGGCCTAAACTGTGACCTAGGAGCCAGGAAGAAAAGAAAAAAACTAGATCAATAATGTCCAGTGTTCTATCCTCAAAATAATAGGTTAGCTGACTGCAAAAGACCAAGAAAAAATAAAAATCGCTTTGATTCAAGTAGTACGTACAGCTAGTACAGCTGTTGCATTGGAAGAAACAAATTTTATAAAATCTTACTAAAATATGTATCTTCAAAAATTCCTTCTTGTTGCCCATTTATATCTACAAGTATGCCTTGCAGCAAAGTGTTGAACCTACCACTCAGTCTCAGTTCCATGACTGGAACCTTGACATTTTTCAAGCTAGGTACCTGCCGATTAGGAAAGAAAAGAAAATTTAGAGCAGAATCCAATTTAGTAAGTACAGTTGAATAGAATTCAGTTTTGCGTTATCTTAAGAGATAATTAATGGAGACATTGGGTAGATGCAAGGGAAGGACTCCATAGTAAAAGCAACAGGAAGGAAAAAAGATAGACTCTGGTACTCCACTAGAAGAACTGCCGGAGTTTAGTCACCATCAACAGAAACTACGTTTATTACACTGTGTAATACATTTTCTTGCTAAAAGGTCTCATAATGGGTGGATCCTTGGGCCAGTGTGCAGATAATTCAAGACTGGGATCAAAGAAGCCCTTGGCAGGTAGGGGAAAATGTATCTAAACATCTAAGTTTAGGCTTAGATAGCAGAGAAGACAAAATATTATTACCATTTTATTTTTTAAAAAAGAGGACAAATATATTGGCCAGTGGCTTATTTCTATCTGTCTGTCCTATCCTTATCACCATGAAGCATTCCATGAAGCATTTTCCTCCAGCTGTAAGATCCTAAACATACTCTTTTTATTGCAGGCTCACTGTTCAAATTAAAGCTACCTTGCCTGTTTCAAGGATATTGGTATCAATTCAACTGACATGGCCAGAAAGTACTGGGAAGGTGTAAGTCAGGAAGAGCATCTGCAGATGGAACTTACATCCTATTTCTTCCAACAGTCTATCATTTCCTGGCAAAAAGTCTGGTGAAGCCCAAGTACTTAAACTGGATACATGCTTCTAAACTGTAGAGAGATGCTTTCATTAGTTTTGTGCCCACGCAAATGGAACTCAATGCTCCACATGAGTTCCACCCTTGGAGAAGCTGACCCATTGGCATTTTGCCAGGAGAACAGTCCCTCTTGCAAATAAAGACCAAATACGTGTCACTGACAGGTCTTCTTGTCGGCAAGTCTTTCATGTCAGCTGCTGCTGCTGCTCTTCCTTCAGGAACTGCATTTCCTCTGCATTTGGAGTCCCTGTTTTCATCTACCTTTTGATTTCTAGCTAACAGGAATGCTATTTAGTCTTTACAGTTCCTAACTACACATATGCTTAGCTTCATGTACTGTGAATGGTTCCACCAAAGCCTGAATTATGGCACATAAAGCTAAAACATATGCCTAAGCGCCTGCAGGATTGGGGCCTGAAAAATTGAGTATTTACTAGCTATTACCCTTTTGATGGATCCATCCCACTATAACGATGGATAAAAGTGTTTATTAAAATCTTTGAAGATGAGAGGTACTCCGTAAGTACATGTGTGGGGTAGGGAAGTGGAAAGACCTAGAGACACAGATTGCACTGGCTGCCCTGATGTTTGCCATAGAAACCACACATCATTATTAGCAGCTGCAGGATTAAGAAGCTTACGTGGCTGAGGTAGTTCCTCATATTTTGGACAAGCTCAGCCAGATAGCAGAGGGTGCAGTTTCTTGGCTCCCACTTCAGTTCAGTCCGGAAAAGGAAGATGCCCCACGTGGACACACCACTCCTTGGAAGGCTCTGCTGCAGCAACACCCATGCTCAGCATCAAAATGCACGGTCACCCCTCTCACCATGGCCTCTCTCTCCTACCCATGGCCCATGGCGAAGACAGAGGATGACCCATGGCCCTCGGCGAAGGGATGAGATATGTCTAATCTGTATTCCTGTTGTCAGAAGGGTAGGGAAGGTCACCCGGCGCTCCCCTTTGATCATGCGCAGGACCAGGTACCTGCTGTCCCCTCCCGAGCTGCCGGGGCTGTGGAGGTATAAAATATTTCCTAACAAAAAGAAACTGGATCACTTTCCTGGGGGAGCCATAATGTTTATTCTGATGACAGTGACAGATTGCTTTGATCCCCACAGCAGCCACACATCTCTGATTGCAAGCAGCAAGCCCACCTCAACACACTTACAATGCATGTACCAGCCTCCTTCCTCCCGCCAGGCTGGATGTCAGGCTAATCAGTTTGATCTGACAGATTTTAATTAAATTAATTAAGATCTTTCTGAATGGATTTGATTAGTGTTCCACAGAAAAATCCTCCATGAAAAGGAACACTGTCAGGAAAAGCACTAATGTTTTCTCCTCTCATAATAAGTTTCTTGGGTTGTTATTGGATTTTTTACACCATTAATAAGAGCACTTTATAAATGCATAGCATATGATGGGTTTTGACACCCTGTTATATTAAATTAACAAGTCTTCTACACACAAAGAAAAGATTTTCATGTCCTCCTTCAACCAATTTTGTTACTGCCAAATCCAGCATTTCAAATAAGATGACTTAATCTGATTTAAACAGAAATATGCAAAATTGAGACACAAAACAATCCTGATCACTTCCAGTCAACCTTCGCAGAGCAGCTTCTTGTACAAATATTGGAAACTCAGCATGTGGAGAAAAGAGATGTTGCTAACACTATGAGAGGCCACCTTGTTCCCTGCACTGGCTTGTGCAAGAACCAAGACCACTTTTGTTCCACTAGACTTGACTAAGATTGTATTGGCATCATTTTCAAAGGGTTCTGTATGGACAAATCCCCCTTTTATCCATACAGATGCACCAGCATGACCAAGGTAGAAGGCATTACCTTGCTCTCCACACCACATCTGTGATCTGCTTGCCTGGGATCTGCAAAAGCTCTGAGGCTGGAAGCCCCCTGGTACTGGTAAATGACAAGTGGCCACAGTCACAATGTCCACAAGGGACGTCCCACCAGCCAAGACAGGCACAGCCAAGTAGCAGGTCCTGCAGCTAGTAATGACCTCTACTCTTTCACAGGCAGTCAAAAGGACTTGTGCTGCAGAAGCCTATTAAAAAGTGACATGGAATCCCAAGTTCACCAGTAGAAAAGCTCATTGTACTCTACTTATAGTAAAGGCATCCTTGACTAGATGATAACCGTTAAAATGCAGTTAATTCCTACCACTAGTTTAAATTGAATGTACTTTGAAAAATAAACTCACCTCTAAATATTTTTTTTAATTTTCCCTTGTATGGCAGGCAGAAAGTGGACTTCTCTACCCACTTTTTTAATCTCCCATTTCTCCCCACTTTGTAGGTTTAGTTTAATAGCAAATGAAGCTTCCCAATAATTGCAAAGGATTTTGAATTCAACATGAGAGGAAGTAGCAGTGATCCTGTTGTGACTGAAAGGAGCTCAGATACTGAAAAAAACACTACTTCATCCACCAACACTTCCTTTTTCCCTGAAGCCGGAGCAGTCATTCAAAATACTTTATCTGGAAGGGTCAAATGATGGTGAGTCCTATGAACTTTTTTTCTGAGAAAGGCTGAACAGGGGAAGGGAACTCTGAGGTGGGAAGATGATGTATTTGGAATGGAAGTTGAAATAAAGGAGAGATAAAACCAACACTATGAAAAGGACAGAAAAAGGAGGCAAAAAGATTGAAGGCATAAGCTAGAGAGAGAAGATTAAGATACAAGGTACTCTGAGACACAAACTGAATGAGATAAAACAAGAGATAAGGCTGACATCCTCCAAAGAAAGAAAAAAGATCCTGAAAAAGAGAAAATAGTGTTAACAGGAAATTATCTTACAGAATAAGAAAGAGGGAAGAAGAAAAAGAAAGGATCATTTTAATTTTTAATCCATGACCACTCTTTGTTTTTATTTATTTTTCATTTTTTCAACATGTCTGTTATGCTATACATGTCACAAGAAAATCTTGTGTTCTGATAAATCAGCCCCCATTTACTACAGCGTTTCAACAAACAAATACTATTCCAGCTTATCTGCTGGTTAGTCTGAATCCAGCAGACCCAAATGCATTTTCTGGTGTTATTTTGATTAGTCTCATGGCTTTCTGAAGTTCAAATTCATTTATTCTGAGTGTTCACATGTCAATGTACAAATTCCATTCTCAAAAACATACCTGGTTGCAGCATCTGTTGCTGTTTTATTCTCATGACCACACTCAGACAAGAAATAGAAATTGGCTAGAGCATAATTCTGTCAAGCAATTTCAACAGAAACATCTATTTTGACACATTTTGGGCTGTTTTATAAATGCTTAAAGGAAAAAAGGCAGATAAACAAAGAGGCATAGATTTGCCTTTGCCAGAAACAGAAACAGAAAAAAAAAAGGGTTTTTAAAAATAAATTATATAAAGAAAGATAGGTTGCAATAAAAAAGACACAACCAGGAAGAAAAAAGAATTCATTGCAACTGACCTTCAAGTTCCCTCTGCTCTTTCATTAACTGTCCACTGAGGTGATCCCTGGCCAAATACGGGCAATTCAGAGCCTGTCATAAAATTACAAGATGAATTAGGGACTGCTGCCACAAATTTACAGCTACCAAGGCCTCTGCTGATTACTTTTTCCCAGACTTGAAAGTAATTTCACTGGAAACACTCTTAACGTGGCCCCAAGATCAGCATCACGACAAATGAGGAACGGGAATAACACTTTTCCCTTCCAATTATCTGGTAATTTTTTCCTTCACTGTGATTTGTACACAAATAGACATAATGTAAGCCAGTGTGATATGAAAGTGCTAGCTCTAACATGGATTGTTTGCTTCCTGAAAAACTTCCCAGAGAATCCTGAGTTTTCAATTCCCTGACTCCTGTATTTTTTTCTTTAACTTCTGACTTGCAGAGATTATTAAATAAGTACAATTATCAGCCTGAACAATTACTGACTCACCGCACAATCAATTGGAAAGCTAATGCAGTAGAAACTGTACACAGATAGCTCACTACAGGTGAGTAACTTCACATGCATGAGTAGTGTCACTGCACTCGGTGGCATAACTCATGTGCATAACTATTTGCAAAACCGGGGCCTCAGACTGTAAACTCACTGAAGCAGAAACCAGATCTTATCTGCCTGTAAAGCACCTGGCAGCACACCTATCTTTGCCACTATATAAATTAATTATCATTAGCATCTGAATTTTGTCAGCTCCAGCATTCTCCTCCAACCTCAAACACTGAATTTCTTGCCAGAGAAGTGCTGGTGCACAGTAGATGACAATAATATGTATGTGAATACTTAACTATTCTGGCATTTAATGTAGAGCTATTTAAAAAATTTCAATATAAGATGAACATGTGTAAGGCATCTGAAAAGTTTCTAAGGTCCAAGGCTTGGGTGGGGTAAGGGAAAACTTTAAACATAAAAAATACACTGAATTGAAATCTTGAAATGCTTTGACCTTTAAATGGAACCTTCCTCCCCTCCTGAGGTTTAAGATAAGTTCAGCAAACAAAATTTCACCCTAGGCTTGACACATAATCTGCTAAATTACTGAAGAAATAAACAAACACTTTTTCCTTTAAAAAAATTTAACATAATTTCAAAAGAAAGACAGACACCAATTTTTTTAACTACTGGTGATAGTTTCTACATACAAGCCTACCTACAGTGTAAAGTCTTTAGATTTTAACAGGAAATACATACTTAAAAGACAGAAACAGTTGTGAAATAGCACCTTGAAGATAAGGAACTCTGAACAAGATGACTTTTGGTCATCTGAAGAAAAGAGTAGTCATCTTCCTTAATCATTTCAGACTGATTGCTTCAGTTTGGTAATCTCACATTTCAATAGGTTTTTACTGCTGAACCTACAGAAACAGGGAGGGGGACAGGAGGGGATGGGAGAGGACAGGACTGGAAGTGCCGGTCAGTTCACTCAACCCTTCCACTGGCTAAAAACCCCAAACAAACCAAAAACACCTTACACAAACCAATCTTAACTATGAACTAGTAAGACAAAATGGAAAAAAAAAACCCAAAGGTTTTTTTGGAGAAAAAACTGAAGGGAGTGTTTTTGTGTTTGATGGTTTCCTGTTAAGTAAATCTTATTCAAGACAGCAGCTGGCTTTGATGCATGTATGGGTATTCAGTGCCACTCTTTCTCCTCTGCTTTCTCTTTTGACTTTCTAGTCTTTACTACTGGACTATTTAGCTCCTTCAACAGCACAAAATACTCCAGTGAACAGTGAAAGCTACTGCACCTTCATCAAACCAAAACTAAACTGAAATTGAGAAAAAACAAACAAAACCAATAAAAAATATAACAGGATTAAACTCTTCACTCATTTGTTTAGGCAAGACAGAAATCCAATCTTATGAATCCTATGCCAGCAAATACATTATAACTGTACTCACAAACACTCTGATTAACTTACATATCATACAAAAAATATTGTCGTATTACATGAAAAAAGAAAGTGCATTATTTTTTATTCTAGTCTGAGACCTGTTTGGATATATATGGACACAAAAACTCTTTACCTGCTACCTTATGACACCACTATTTAAAAACTCTTTTTCTTTTATTGTCCCAAAAATCACAAAAGCTCCACAAGTCAGTTTCTGGTAACACACATTTCCTCGAATTCTTAAGTGGGTCCATAAAAAAAACCTTGAAGAAATTTTAGCATTTTTGCAGGAGTGTGATGCCAAATCCTACCATGTAGAGCAGTATTTTAGTCAAAGAAAGAAGCATGTTTCTCATGTCGATGACAAAAAAGGGAAGGAATACCAAATTAAATCTGTCACAAAATGAATTACAGAAATGAGAGTGTATGATCAAAACACAAACAATAACAATGAAATCTAATCTGTTCTGAATCTTTACCTCTTTCCCTGCTTGTGTTGTGTAATAGAAAACTGAATACACTCACGATACCTCATCCCAGAGAAAAGAGTCTCTTCTCACACAACATACATCACTTTGCATCTAATAATTATGTACATTTGAAAAAAAGAGAAAAAAGGATTTCTCTCGGAAGAGTGACAAAAGTATAGCTGATAACTTGACTACGAAAGCACTTCCTCAAACTGTGCATCACCTTGAGGGCTTCACCCACCTCAAGAAGCCATCCTTGGTGGCAGCTACTTACACAGCTCTCTCTTCACGTGGAAAACACTAAGTGGAAACCTCACCTTGGATATAGGTCAGGGCATCAAGTATAGTCTGCTGGTCAGTGCCTAGGGCAGGCGTGAACGAGGGCCGGCTGGCCGCTTTCACACTGAGACCTGCGCCAACAGTTCAGAGTCTTTATGAAGTGAGAAAGTAGAGCAGAAGCTGAGAGAGTACATCTTTTAAGCAGGATATTTAGGAGCCTCTGCAATCCTTTTACCAGACACACAAATGCAACCTCGGCTGCTTGCTGCTTTTTTCCCCCCCTCCCCGCTCTAAAAATACTAACCCTTCTTCCGAACTAGTTGGAAGGGACTTGAGAAGGGGTGGAGTAAGGGAAATCAGTGCACAAGTCACCTTTCAGCCACCTATGACATCAGCCTGCTGCCCTGATTCCTTCATTAATACCTTTGAGCTGAAAACAATGGGCCTACCATTAAGCACCACACAGTTCGAGATAAGAAAGCCCTAAGCAGATAATAATCGGTGCATTTAGCTGGATTTCAAACATTCAGCTGCTTAATCATTTCTTCCTCACTGCATGTTACCCAAACACACGGGGAATGCTTTGGACGCCTTGGGCTAAGGAAGAAGGAGCTGGGGTGTGGGGAAGAGGAGGGAGCGAACGGAGCCACAGGATGGGGATTGAGGGGGAGGGGGGGATTTCATTGGCAATCCTCTCCCTGGGAAATGAAAATATTTCTTAATTGCCATTAGGGAAATAGGTTAAATACAGGCTTGGTAAGCTGCTAAGGGCTGGCTAACAGATTAGAGGGGATGGCTGTTGAAGTATACTCATTTCCATTATATGACAGAGCAGGGAATTTTTATTTTCTTAATAGTCTTCAGAGACTGTTCCTGTCAGGCACTGGGTGTGAGACTACTAGTTAGATTTTAACTAGTCACCTTCCAGCTGACGAAATGAGGCCCAGTTTCGTGGCCCTGAAGTGACTGCTTTCCTGTTTCATCCAAGGAAACAGAAACTGCAGGACATGCTGACGGGGAAAGTATTGTAACACCTGCCGGCTTTGCTCACACAAAATAACAATGAGTAATCGCAGAATCAGAGAAACTAAAGGCATGATGCAGCATACCTGTCACACAGGAGGAGGGGTAAAAAACACCTCAGGATCCCCAAACACTGAACAGATTGACAAGCTGAGCTCAGGCTTAACAGCAGTCCTGTCAGGGCTGAGCAACTCCTCACCTCTGAAACCTTGAGGCTCACGTTGGGAAGAGCGTGAGCAACTGGAAAATCTCAGATGCCACTGACTGCGAAGATTCTCAAAGCCCTCTCCTTCCCCACGTTCTGCCAAGGCACCTCCTTCTGGCAGGCGCCCTTCCTCCCCTCTTGTAAGTTCCTCAAAAGCCCCATCTCTAGCTTATAATAAGGATCATAAAGTTTTTAGCAAAATGAGCGGGAGCAAACGGAAATCAAGTTTTCTTGTAAATGGAGCCTTTACTCATCCACAAAACTAAAAAGCAGCTACAGGCAGTACACACAACAAAGCTGAGACACGATCCTGTAATCCTTCGTCATGCAAAACTCCCTGGGGCGTGAGTGGGAGTTTTAACTGAGTAAGGTCTGAGTTTTTTTAAGGAAAGTCTTTGTTCTGGGGCTCCCTGAAGCCCATATACTGAACTATTCAAACGACCATGGATTGGCAGGTGAAGTTGACAGGGGGTCATTTGAAGAACAAGTTTCTTGCAGCAGTGCTGGTTTAAAGCAGTTGCTGCCACCTCCCTCTTTCTACCTGCTGACATATTTACCTTTCTCCACCCTGGTCTTCTCCAGTGATAAAGACACTTGTGTACTGATTTGTACAGCTGTGAGCAAAATGGACCAAGGAACTACTCTGGCTGTAAACTACCCTGTCTGGGAACTCTTCCACAAGTTTTAATTTATGCTTATAAACAATTCTGAGGCAGGGAACACTATGGCCATGATTTAATAAACAAGGAGCAGGGACACACAGGCTACAGACATGGCTGCAACCATTCTGTGTCACTGCAGACTACTCACCCAGGAGGGCCTACATCACGCGTACCAGCACCTCTCAGACTCCTTTACAGGGCTGCATGCAAGTCACCTACTGGTAACAGCACCTGGTCTATCTTTAACACCCCAGCAGTGCCCAGGTATTGTCCAAAAGAGCACTAGATGAGTCAGGCCAAAGCTGTTAGCAACCCTCCCCAGCAGTGCAGTGTAGATATCCAGCACCTAAGGCTCCTGTGCCCAGTAAGCACAATCAGTCTCTGAGCTGCTGGGCTAGTGATTGTTAAAGGTGCTTTGTCTCCTCAGGGAAAAAAGAACAGCCTAGAGTGATCTCCATGACATATGATACTTTGACATATCCACTGTGTATCCAACTGCATCATCAGACATCTCAACACACTTTAAAGTCTGGTGCTAAGTGTCAGTTCCATCTATCTGACTAAATGTAAACTTCTCTGGTGCTGATGTCTGAAAGAGATTGATAAATATGTTGTAAGTGTTGGCTGGTTTTCTCCACAGATGGTAAAGGAAGCTCTGAGAGAACTGACTCAAACTCTGGCATGTGGAGATGGGTGAAAAACACACCACCCCTGCTTCCTGCCCAGAATCATGTTGAAGGTAAAGCTCAGCCATGAAATTTATTTCGGATGTTCTCTCTTCCAAGTCAATGTGCTTGCCACAAGATGAGACCCAAAGCACACTAACCTGGATATACAGACTGTGGAACAGCAACCACTTTGGTAACAAATGATATTGAAGGGTGTTTGCTCAGCTGTGTTGCTATCACAGATTCAGCCAGCAAGAGCAGAAAGCCCATTCATTTACATAGCACTAGCCTGTGTGTTTCACTTTGCTGGTAACTCCATGGACCTCATTTGCATGGAGTGTATTTCCCAGGAACACACTGGATCTTGATCTGGTATCAATAAGAAATGGATAAGCTCAGCATCTCCCTTGGTTCTTGCTTCCCTTTATCAGCTCTCATTCAGAAACATTTGACTGCTTCCCATACATAGAAATTATCTGTGAATTAAAATTAAACCCTGAGCTAGGTATTCTTCCCAGATGATCCAAGGATTGATAGGAATACATACACCAGGGCAACCAGGGATCTATGGTTATAGTATGGTTGTTCTAAAGAGCCTGGGACAGATCCTTCACATCTGCCAGTCATTTCAGGTCAGAAGTTTCTGTACATGGTTTTCCTGTGGCCACCTATTTAGTCACAGCCAATCTAAACCAGCCACAGCAGTGTCCAAAAGACAACAGAATAAGGAAAGTACGTTTTTGTGTGGTGGCTGCACACAGTATCCTTAGGAACTGAATGCAGCCACTCTGGCTGGGTGTAAGAAACCCTGGTTTAGGTCCATGGAAATCAGTGGCAAGTTGAGAATGTGCCTTTTGTACGAAATTCTATAATAACACTGAAATCTCTTTCTTAAAGAAGAATTATTAACAGTTTTCCTTTATGCTGTGGTAGAGAGAGAACAGTGGGGAGGTAACAGAAGAGTCTACTGTTACCCCAGACTGACAAGACTTTTTTTCAGCATAGGTACAGTTCAAGATGTGCACCCTTTATTTACATTTGGACATGCAAGGTAAGACTTACATGCGAGTGTAAGCCTTTCCAAACACGTGGCCATGCTATGGTGCAACCCTTCTTAGTGAGCAGCATACATTTATTTGTGTTTAAGACCATCTGAGTGCCTCTGAAAGGTACAATCCTTCTTCCCAATGAAGAAAAAAGATGCTGTCTTAAGCGTCATAGAAAGTCAGCTAATGTGGTTTGTTTCTGTCATTAAGGAAAGCAGAGGTACTGTTTTGAAGTACCAGTACAGTAGAAAAGTAGTGGATACACTGTGCTTAACATGAAGTACTTTCATTTACAACCGAAGTAGCATACAGGTAATTTGTCTCTTTCTGCAAGTTATGACAAGTCCAATGTCTCTGAACTCTACCTTTGGTTTAAGGCACTCGAATTCTCATTCCATAAACCCTCTAGCATGCACATTCCTGTAATACAACAAATTCTTTTTCCTTACTTATTGCATAGGCATTTATACGACATGTATAGAAATAATGTATCTATATTCATGAATAGTCTCCAGAATAATATCATGACATCAGAGGGTTGCCCTTTGATGGCATAAAATTAATAGGGTCAGTGGAAGAAGCAGCTTTTTGGTAAGCATGGGAACTATTGCTGCCAACACTCCTGATTCCTAAATATAAGTAACTCCAGATTACTTTTTTCGAAGTTATTCTTTACAAATTTTTTCCATCTCATGCATCTAAAGAGAACATCTCTATTACAATATCATATTCTACAAGAAGGAAAATTAACCTCATCAGCAATTCTGGAACCCACCCATTATTAATTGCATCTCAAACCACATTTGGCAAACCAAAACCGCTTTGAGGAATCCTGGACAAGTAGTTGGACAGAAGTCTACTTATAATTACATGAAAATGTTGTGCTGGGAAATCAGTTGCTTGTGAATTAACTATTAAGGACAGACCATTTTTCATCAAAATATTACTTGCATCCAGTCCTTTACACTAAAGGAAAATGAGGAACAAATGTTCCATATTCCACAATAGGTGAAAATCATCTCAACTACACTAGAGCACCTCCACTGCAGCCCAGTACAGACACAAAAGCAAGAAACTGTAACTAGAGGAAGTCAAAGAGAAATAAATTTTAAAGATTAAATTTTATTTTAAATACATTAAAAAGTGAACAACCTGACACAGGGGGTTGTCTGCATTACTTAATGCCTTTAAAACAAGATTAAATGGCTTCCTAAAAATAAACTTCAGCACATTCATTTAGGACATGTCAACTGTGCAGGAATTACTGGGTGAATTTCTGTTACTGATGTTCTGCTGAAGATAAAACCATGTGATCATAACAAATTTAGGCTTTAAATTATACAAACATGGGGAATGTGACCCACCAATACTTATGATGTGACAAAAGAACTCCCTCATTATTATTAATTAGAAAAGGAAAATTAGCTTTAAAGATTATTAACAGAGTTTTTCATTATTCAAGTACAATTTTTGTCTGCTGTCATGCTCCTATCCCCACTTTTTTTCAAAACACTAGTACACAAACCTATTTCAAGATGAGACCAAATGAATGTGGGGCTGACTTTGTGCATGAAAGGAAAACAAGCCTGAGTTCCTATAAACCTTTCAAACTTTCATTCTACCTCCTTCCCAGTTTGCACAGAGGAGTCTATTTTACAACTTTATCCATGTAATGATCCTGCAGACTGCTTCTTCATGCCAGAATTTCTCTTTGAAGTTTGCTCTCCCATTAGTGTTTCAGTGTAGGTATTCAAACTGATGGCGCAAGCACAGCAGAACTCCAGAACTGTCCATGTTCCATCAAATACAGTTGTTTCATGTTGCTCGTGATTTACAGTCTTAATTAGTGCTCAAAAGAAGAGGAGCACATCTTGGTGGAACATCCCCCTTCCACACACACGGACACCCCTCCTCCCTTTTCTTTTCCCCCTTTTTTTTCCGGTACAAACCAGTGCTCTCAGGGTTTTGTTGGACATTGTGCAGGATGGCTTTGCCAAGTAGAATGGAACACACTTAATACTTTTCCTTTATAACCTTTGCAATAAATCAACTACCACTCCACTTACACGAGAACGGCCATTAGTGTCCTGTCCCCTCCCCCAGCACTTCCCGAATTTTAAACAAAGTAGGAATAAACTGAAGCTGAGCAGAGCCAGCGAGCCCAGTAAATCAGTTTAATGAGAACTGAATCAATCGTATTAAGTCCACTACTGAACAAATAAGGTGGACAGGAGAGGCTGAGCTTTCCGTGGAGGTACTGGGGATGGGGAAGCAGGAAAGCAGGGCTCACATACTTCATCTTCAGCAGTGACGCATGTCTGTTGTGAACACTCTGCTCTTTAAAATCACATTTGCCGCAGCTTGCTGCTGGACTCCTTGTTTAGATTTGGCCGTTTCCTTTCCTATTTGTGGTTTAGCTCCTCCATGTTTTCCCACAGAAGTGAAGTTTTCTGTTTACCCATTTTCACTACTTATCTCCTCTGAGATTCACTTTGACTCTCTGTTTATCCTTCTCAGGTCTTCCCTATTTCCAAATTTACTGTAAGTGAACACATCTACACACACACATACACACACACACATATATATATACACACACACCCCCAATACTGTTCTATTACAAAGTCAGAAAGCGAATATTTATGTATTTTCAGGAATGCAGGGTATTAAAGAAACCACACACTTTTGTGTATGACAGCATGTAGCTGGACATTCAGCTTTAAAAGGGCCTTGCCAAAAGTGTAAACACTCATCCACCAAAAAATTTTTTAAAAACCTAAAAAGCCAAGCCAAAATCAACCAAACCAAACCAAAGCACAGTGCTTGAAATGTTTTTTTTTCAAACCAGAGACAGTAACTTGCACAAGTGGGGCCAAGTATGGATTTTCCCAGTCAAAGGAGACTAGGATGCTTTTTATATCGCATACATCAGTCCCCATCTTGGAGACTCAGACTCATGCACTCAGGAAAATGAGCTGTTAAAATGTATTAATGAGCAAAATCAGGAACTAGTATGTCCCCTTTGCACAGGGCTGAGCTACTGTCCTGCTCCAGCTACAAAAACTGATGGATGAAGGAGTGCATGGCCCAGCCACTCAGATCACTTCTGTGTGTCTTCCTCAGGACTGCCAAACCTCCTTCACCTGGGACTCAATAAGACAACCTCATCCCATCCCAGATATTCCAACCCCAGCTATAACTTTTTTCTCCTTGAAACAGTCATCCCGTTTCAAAATTAAGGGCAGAAATATGGATCACATTTTCTCTTCTGTCTTCTTACTCCTCCAGAATGAGCAAGCAGAGCCCTTTGTGAGATCCTGCTATCACGAGTCCCAAAGTTTGGACCAAGATAGAAGCCTTTAGAGCATATTTGTGAATGTCGTCCTATTTCCAGAACATTCCTGTCTTCACCATGAGTCTAAAAGAAGAGTGCAATTTGATTCATCATTTTTGAAACACTTCAAGATGATACAGCCATCCTTTTAATCCCAGCAGGTCAGTCAGTGAAGTCCACAAGAGCATCCAGTGCTTCTACTCTGCCAGTGCATCAATTTCTCAGATGCACAACTGCCCGTGAAAAATTTGAGTATCTATTCAATTTCCAGACTTGGCAATAGGAAAACCTATTACCACTGTCACCCCTGCACCATCTGCATGGCTTCTGGGAAAAGCCAGCTAATTAACACTGCTAATTAGAGAGACAGACAGGGCCACTTTGCACCCTCTTGCCCCCTGCTTTCTCCTTTCCCAGTACAAAGGAGAGAAGAGGACACACCCGGAGCTGCCAGTGTGACCTCGGAAATGGGGACCCTCTGCTACTGCAGGCACAGGAGAGACCGTTCTGTACAGTTAAGGATAGCAGGTGCTCCTTAGGTGTTTATGAGCACAATATATAAGGATATTAAGAGGGTATGTATCAGAGGAGGTGAGGAACAGAGTGTATTTACCTAGAGTAAGTTTGGAAAACCTCCTTATCTACCATCACCTTGTACTTCATGCAAGACCAGTGCTGTGAGCTCTTTGGACCTCAGCTGTGAATATTACAAGATAGGCTTTTTAAAAAGCCTTGTATTTTAAAAAAATTTGATTTTGTGGGAATATCAGCTGTCATGAAAGAAAGAAATTAAGTGTCTAGTCTTGGTGACAAAGAAAAGCCTGAAACTGAAATCTGTTAGCACCAAGCCCAGAACTCAAAATACTATTTGCATAACCTGTGATTTTTAAGACAACTTCATAATCTGACTTACAGTTCTTGAAAGCTTGAGTTTGATAATATTGCAAGTGATAATCTAAACCCCCCATATTCTCTGAACTGATTTAAATTTTTTCTTGGCTTTTTTTGTAGGTAAAATATTTTGTCATAATACCCTAAAACATAATAAACTCCTTTCTCCAACCTCTAGACCAATGCTTTGCTCTCCACTGCATTTAGCAACTCGCTTCTAGTGAAGCCTGTGGTTTTCTGACAAAGTAAGTGCACTGTGTCTGCTGTTAACGGTAAAAAAAACCCAAACCCAAGCCCAAATGACAAAAAAATGAATGCAAAGCAAATGACACTAGCAAATACGCAGTTTCAAGCTTCTCCTGTGCAAAAGGACATAGAAAAACTCAAGATATAGACCATTAATTAGGACTACATTTGAAATATTTTTTTTGAGTCCCTGCTGTTCTCTCTGTCTCTTCTTCTGTCTGATGGGTATTTAAACTACCTAGGATGACCTATGGATTCAGATAATCAAAAGAACTGAGCAGTTAAGAAAAACAAACAAAAAGGAAATTAAAAACAAGTCCTTGGCACAGCTATTTCACTCTTCATTCTAAATGGTTACATACATCTCTAGTCTTAGTAAAAAGAGAGAAGAAAAGGTATTGAATTTAAAACAGAACAGTAAGAGCCATAAACTATAGTTTCAAAGAGCTTGGAAAAGAGGGAGATTTCACTGGAAGGTTGTTCTTTTCTTTCTACTCTTACCAAAACTTTGCAGGCATCGGGAAAACATGAATCCAAAAATTATTTATTGTAACAAACCATTGTTCTGGTCATAGCCACCAGTGGGTTAGTCAGATCCAAAGCCCTCTGTAAAGAGTCTCTCTGTTGATTTCATGGCTTTGGATCCCGACCAATGTTTGTGCATTTCTTTCAAGGAACAGTTTTTCCAAATAAGCTGGGATTTTTTAGGAATTATTCCAAGGGCTACGTGACACTTTCAAGAGTTTATATTCATCCAAGTGACTTTGAGGAGCCTGTCCTCTGTTATTTTACATGGAAAAAGCTTGGCAGAGGATGGGAGGGAATGAATAGCACTGTATGAATCCACCTAGGCATTTCTAGACTCTTCTTTGGCAGGTGTCCCTCAGATTTGATGTCACAGGCAAGGCAGGCAGCAGCACACCATCCCTTCCCTTCCTGTCAGCCTTTCCTGAGGAGCAACCACAACCTACTGAATGGTTACAGAGAGGGAATTAGTCTCACTGCGTGCCTGAGAGATTTTTAGGACTGGGGACTTGGCTAGTGCTACATTTGCTTCACGTGTCCAGAGAGGGGCAGGTGGGAGTTTGCCTGCCACAGGGTGACTCCCAGGTGGGGTGAACGCAGCATCCTGCTGTCCTTTCTGCTTTGCAGACCTGTGTACGGAATGCCCCCAGCATTAGGGGCATTGGCTTAGTGCGGCGATCCCGAACTACCACTGCAGCTCCCTGGGCACCGTACTTCTCCAGAGCTGCAAGTCATGCATTCCTCCAGTTGGCTTCTTGTGCCAAATTTTTCAGAAGAACTGGATGTCTTAGACTGGAGTGGTCCTATGGTTGCTGGAGCTCACATGGCAGCTGAACAAGTCCTCAGCCAACACAAAGTCAGGGAGGGGAGGAAGAAAGGTGATGTAATATCCCCCAATCTTTCACTTTCCCTGCGTGCTGAGTTTCAGAGCATGCACTCTGGGGCACGCTGTTTCTCAGCATTGAAAAATTGCATTTTCATCAGCATCTCTCTCTTTACTAGAAATAAAGGCCACCACATGCCTCACCATCCTCAGAAGAAATGTAAAGGGCTAAAGTCATTACATTTGCCTCCCCACAAAGCAATCTGGTAACTGCTCTAAAGCATGAAGAAGCAAAAATTAAACACATGTTCTCCTAGTCATGGGGTGTAATTAGAGATATGGCTGAAGAACACAAGTCCCACTCACTAGCTGCAAACACAATTTTTTTAGTGCTTGGAAACCCTTGTGATATATTTAAAATAAATACCCAGCTACAAAAATAATGTTAATATTACAATTATGTGAAAAAATTCTTGGCAGACCTCTGGGATCTACCCAACTAACACTAGTACCAGAGTGCTTACAGATATATAGTTAACACAGCTTGAAACAGTCAGTACAAATGTTGAGCAGCCTGAAAATTTTAGTTTTACAGCAGTACTTCTGCACAGACTGAGTAATACCATGATTTGTTACAGAAGCAGCCTGATAGAATAGCAGAAGCAGCCTGATAGAAGACACAACAACACCTTATTAATTAAAGCACTAACTTCTGCACTCCATTTTTCCTTCAGCGGACACAGAAAGGTATTGAGGTGGTCTTTAGGTTCAGTATCCTGAGTTAGTTATGCATTTAACCTCCATTGAAATCAAACTGTTTTGCTGGTATGTGAGGAACTATATTTTGACTCTTTAGCAGCTTTTTATAGTATTCATTTAGCAAAGTTTCTGCCAAAAAGCCAAGCCAAAAAGTCCCACTGCACATGCAGCTAGCTAGATCTACCACATTTACATTAGCTACTCCAAGCAGAAAATAGTGTGTTCATAAAAAAACTAAAAGTGTCTTGATTCAACAAAAGCTGTTGCATAGACCTGCTCTTATTCACTTTGTGATTTTGACTGCCTCTTGCAAGCACTACTGTGAATACTCAAGAGCACTTTTTCAAATGAAGGAAAATCTGAGCATCTAGTGTCGGCAAGCCTTGTAAAGTCCATACATGTTTACACTTGGCATCAGATTACACACATTTGACTTCTTGATTTACTGAGCACACTTGTGTTTTCCCTTCTTTTGTCAGAAATAAAATACAGCTATTCTTAAAAGAAGTCTTTGTTTTTAAAAAGACCTAATTTGTACTGTATGTTAGGAGAGTTCACTTTTCGCCCCACCCAGAGAGAAGCCTGATCCAAATACCAGGGGAAAAAAATAAAAACTCAGAAGAGGTTAATTTGGGTAATGGCAATGTCTGTTTGCAAGATGTAAAAAAAGACAAAGACAGAGAAAGAGGACAGACAGTGAAGTCCTTGGACAGGTTTGGGGTTTTTTTGCTGCATCACAAAAGCAATTCTGCTGAAATCTTACTCGGAACATCGCCTGAGTAAAAAAGAGAAACACAGTTCTTAAATTATTTTGTACTTTCCATGTAGAGGAACAGTCAGAACTGTATGGGGTTTTACGCCTTCTTAGTAGCCAGCTTATAAACAGTGCAGCTACCAGTCTTTCCATAGGAAAAACAGTGTTCTGTGGATGATAATAACATGACTAACTGCCTGAGCTTCAGAGGCATAGAAAGCCTTCTACCTAAAAAAGGTGTGGTGTCAGGCCATATATTATCTAACAGACAACTGGCAATTAATAAATGTTAAACGAGAGTCAGGAATTGGAGAACAATCTTACACAAGTGAAAAATTTGCACAAGTTTACTTTTCTATCTCTTATTTCCGTGATTCTCCAAGAAGAATATTACGTGAAATCAGATGAAAGGGAGGGGGTTTTATTTGTATAATGTGTGTTAACAAGCCATCAAGTGGAACATTGGTACATAAGTGTTTGAGAATCAAACTCATAAAGATAATCAGTAGCCGCAACAAAGTGAAAAACTAGGTGAGACCTGAAATTTTCAACATGCTTTTAAGGATTCTTATATGCAGGAAAAGGAAACTCATCCAAATGTAGAAATCAAGTCAAATAAAAACAGTTGTGTGATTTCCAGGTTAATTCAGGCATTGCCCTATCATTGATCATTATGCAAATGAAAAGCAAGATAAATCAAACGCCATTTGTTCCTGTTAATAATTTGAGGGAAGACCATAATCCAAACCTTTTTTTTCCAAATGTAACAAAGCAGAACTGCCTCAGAACATGGCTTGATGCCCTCTGCACACAGCCAACCTAAAACCAGCCCAAAATAAACCATTTATGAGCAAGTAAACAAACAAAACACTCGGTTATGAATGCTACTATCTCTTTAAATTGCCTGACAAATGAGTATACTTTGCTCTGCTGCCATGGGCAATCCTACTGTATGTTTGCAGTACTGGAGCCTTACTTATATTCCCCGTCATCTAAACACAGTGTATTCATCTAGATGGGGGAAAAAAAAAAAAAAAAGAAGAAAATAATGCTTTATATGTGCAATACATTGAACATATATTTTTTCTTTTGTCCTGAGTGTGCTAACCCCACAGCATTTCTCAGGTATTTCCTGCAGTACCTTGTCAAGAAATAATGATTCTCACACATAGCTTCTTTCATAAATCTGTCACAGTTCAGTATAAAATTAGCAGTGACAGAGAAATGTGTATCTTCTTATTTTTATGGTCTTAATGTTGGAGGCTGTTGTTCAGAGCTACTGTGAGTCCACGAAACAAATTCAGGTCCACAAAACATCTTCCTGACAATGTTCCCATTGATAAGCTATAAATCAACTTTTGTGATTTTTGTATGTGCTGTGAAATTGGTGATGGCTTAAAAATTCACATTAATTTATGATCTTGCTTCAAAATTTCATGATTGAAAATAAAATCCATGATCTCAATACATGGCCAAAGTGTACTTTTCCCAATTTCAATTTCGCTGTTTTTTCAGAGTCAGAACATAGGACCAAATTTGTAAGAGAGGACACAGACCCACCCTGAATACATGATTTGCAGAAACTCATAGAAAAGAGAACTTTGATATTTTATTTTCAGCTGAGATGTAAAATATCCTCCTGGGAATTGCTATTAAGCTGTGATTTGGGACCCCTACATTCAATTTGAAGAGTTATTATTCAGACTTACAGGCTTCCACAATAAATAGTTGTCTTATGCTTTCTCAGAAATTCTCTTTATGCTGTTAGAAATCCGCTTGGGTAGTCACCCCTACACTGGGGGAAGCTGCAGCTTTGTTATTCATCACTTTTTCCTCATCTGGGAGATGCTAGACCAGTAGTATAGTATGGCATGCAAACAGCTTGTAGAAACAGGGAAACCACATTTTAAATTATATATATTAGGGCTCATTGAATGAGTTTCAAAGAATTTTCCCATCTGTTTTATTAGATTTTGGAAAATAAACCATGTGACATACTGATGAAATCCAAAATAGCAAGGTAATTATACTTGCTTGTTTATATGAAGAACAAGGATGTTTCTCTTTAGCAAAAGACAAATAAATTTATTGGATAAGGTTTTTTTTGTATTTCTGATGTGCAATCATTTTAGCAACTGAGATGTGTAGTACTTGAATTTTGAGATGCTGCTTTAATAACCACATTAATTATAGTTTTATGCTGAATTCTCTGGAACACAGAGATGTTACAACAGTAGAAGAGCACACATCCTAAAGGAGCCTTCCTCATTGGGAATTTTGATGGGACACATGGAAGAGTGCTCACAGAGCCTGTGAGCAAAAATCCCAAACTACTTTAAAGTTTTATTTAAACATTTTCAAACAGAGATGCACTAGCTGCACTTCTGAAGGGACATCCTGAAAACGTGGATTCAACTGCTTAGAAGCCAGAGCTGCCACAGTACACATTCCTGTGGTGGCTACTGCTTGGCCAACACGAGGCATCATTCCTAAATCACTGTAGTCTAGCACTGTCTGAGAAGGTTTGCCATTTTGATCACAGTTTCTGCAAGGAAGCACCTTGGAAAGAGGAAGCTGTGTAAGTCCATGCACACCAGCTAAGGATCAGTGACTCTCTACCCTGCAGAAAACAACTCACAAGAAGTTCACTGGTATTTATTTTGCACTTCCACCTCTTGTGATACTGGAGTGCTGCACAAGCTGAGGACCTGTGAAGCTTTTATTACCACCCCCCCCGCCTCATATTTTGTCCCTTTTAATATTATTAATTTCCCAGTGTCTGTTGGCATATTTTTAAACTAAATAGAAAGGGTACTTTCAGTTTCTTCATTGCCAGGATGCGAAGATTAAAACGTCCACGTATGGGAGCCTTCCCAAAAGCTTGTATGAGACAGGTGCAGGAAGAAATAGTCTGTGTCTAAGTACTACAAGGGTCTGCAGGAGACACTGTAATAAAGTGTACTATGTGTCTTGAGATTGTTCACCTATGGTTTCTGGTTAAAAGCTATAACCTTTAAAGTATTATTTCTGTGCTGGGTGGGATGGAAACAGAGTAACTAGAATGTAAGACCCGAAACCAGAGAGCTTTGCAAGGTGTTTGTGGTTCGGATACTAAACTACAATTTGATTAACCTTCTTAGCAAAATTCAGATGACAAACCTAGCTTTGGTGAAATTGTTTTCTGAAAACAAAAACTTCTGTAGACTATTTAAAAGATATTAAATACTGTTACAGTGATTTAACGAGTGTTTGGTTTCACTGCGACATTGGAAAATCAAGATAGTTTCAGTCTGAGCTTGAGTAAATTCTGATCAAAGGCTCTCAGTATTTTCAGTTTTATTTTAAGAAAGTTTATAATTTTTGTATTGCTGAATTTTGTTTAAATTAGTAAAGTGCCTCCATTATACAAAGCCTGCATCATTTTCTTTGCCTAACACAGTGAGTGCATGCCAGCTGCCAAGCTTGTCCTTGTCCTGCACCTACGTGGCAGCTGAGGTCACCTGGGCTACCTCAGCTTGTGCAGAGCAGCTTCACACATTAGCCTTTCAGACTGCACCTCTACAGACAAAATATTTTGGTCTTTGTGTCTCCCTCCAATCCATCGGCTAAGCACTGGCCATGGGGCCAGCTCGTTTTGCCCCAGCATTTGACACTTTTTGATAAGCTGGTGCCTGCAAGGCCTCCATCTTCCAATCACTTCCCTGCTGATGTACAGTGCACACCTGTGACTGTAGTTTTTGGAGGGCAGCTGCTTCTAGCCCAGCACAGCCAAGGCCCTTTGTGACCGATTTCACATTGCTATGTGACAAGGACTGTGTAGCTTCACTGACTCTTGGTAGGCATGGTCTCACCTGGAACCTTCAAGCTCCAATACAAAGAACAGTAACTGAGGCAAGAGGAATACACTAAGTAGTAAAACTGATTTCAGGAAAATTTTGTGGCAGCTGAGAAAGTCTCAGGGAAAAAAAAAAAAGAACTTTTAGATAAAATTAACAATTGTACCAAATACCTCCATCATGGTAGTCAGGTGACAATGAGAAACAGGAAATCTCACTTACTTGCGTAAGCGAGAAAGGCTGGAGACCTTTAATAAGCTAACTATAATTTCCAGTGTTTTGTACTGCTCACTCTGTGGAGCCAAAAAAAGACAAGACACCCTGTATAAACATGAAGCAGTATTACAGGAAACATGCATTTTTCTTAATTTCAGGGAGTTGCTTGCCACATTTGTTTACAGAATCACTCATTCTGTTTACAGGGACATTAACTGCATGAGTATAATTTTTCCTCTCTGTGATTTTTATACACTGTGCACTCATTCTGAAAGTAAGTCAGTGGACCCTCTTTTATGCCGCTCAAGCCTCACATTGCAACATAGTCATTATGGTGCTTCCTACATGCATTAGTTTTTGAAAGGGCTGACCCCAAAATAAAACAATGCAAATCACATTAGCGCTCAAACCAAATGCCACTGTGCTAGGAGAAACAGAAAGGCATGAGTCTCTCTCTCTGGCACTGCAACAGCAGCAGGAGCTGCTCAGCCAAGCTGCATAGTCCTCTGCTGGGGCTGGGCAGGAGGAAGCAAGCCTAGGGCTGGCAGCTTGGAAGGGAGAGGAGGGGGGAGACCAGGGGATCTGGCATAATCACAGAGGAGAAACGAAAAGCAAAAGGCAGAACAAGAGAAAATGCATGCTGAAACTTGAAGGAAACCAAAGTGAAAGAAACAGGTGTGGACAAGTAGATAAATGATGAGGGGAAAAAAACAATCAGTCATGATTCTTATTTTCAAAAATAAAAGAGTAGATGAGAAGGGAGGACCAAGCCCACCCTTTAGACAGAACACAGGAAAAGGAAAGGTGAGAAGGAAGGTCAGTATGAAAAATGGAAAAGTAATGTGGGAAAAGGGAGAAAAGTCTCAAGAAAAATGAGAAAATTGTGATGCTTACCCCTCCATCTTTCCCCCCCAAAAAAGCTTCTCCCTTGTCTTGTTTTTCTCTTGGCAGAAAAAAAAAATGCAGACTGAAAGAAAGCAAAAGGATGAGTACATTCTCACAGTAAGGAGATAAAGGAGGGGAGCAAATTGGATATGAGCCGTATTCATCAGAGGGTGCGTACGGGAGTAGCTGAATTCAAGAACACTGCAATGCAAATAGAACATTTCTTCAAAAAGGAAAACTATCTGCACAGCAGAATTCCTAAAATATTACTGTAATCCCACAACTTCATCCAAAACCCCAGTAAATAAAACTTTTGTCTGAAACTTTTCCCACCATTCCAAGACAGTTGGTATTTAATCTAAATAACCTCCTGCTGAGTGTTGATCGCAGCCTGTAGCGCTGCAATCCAGCCTCATCACAGCCCAGTCTAAATAGAGCTTTAATAAATAGTCAGCTGAAATTCACTCAAATTCCAACTTGCTTACAGTATGATCTCTATTTCTGAACTCATAATGGCTGAACCAAAATCTGGAACTTTGTTATGTTTGTGGAATGCAGGATTTTTGTGTTGGGTCTCCAGCTGCAGTGAAGTCACTGCTGTTTGGTGTATCAGCAATTTTGACTGGAAAAATTAGAATGTGTTTCAAATATGTGGTGAAGTCTGCAGCTATGGCCAGACTAGGGTATAACAAATGCCTCGGTGGTAAATAGGCCACCAGCACTGCATCTCAGGTAGAGGCTAAATAGGGAGACCAGAACTGTATTTGTTTCAGCCCAAGTTCTTCCCACCTCTCTCCAAATGCTGCTTGCAGAAGCAACTGGTTTGCTTCTGCTCATTATTCAGTTTAATGGCATAGGCACCTCACTGCCTGTCCTGTGCTCACCTTGAATCCCACTGAGCCACACCTCATCACAGCAAATCCTCACTGAACAATGACGGATTTATTGACATGCACAGGGGTCCAAACATGAGAAAATTAGATTTGCTCAAATCCAAACTTCATAGGAACCAGGAACCCAAAAAACTGCAAGCACGATTTCGAATTACATGGACATTTTTAAACTCCCTAGAGATCTACTGCCCTCCTGATATTTTTACCTTGAGAAAAAAACCCAGAAAGTGCCTGTTTGCAAGCAGATGAGGACTCCCCAGACCTCACTTAAATGCAAAGCACTTGCTGCTGCAAGAGAGCTGTGACTTCAGTTGCTCCTTTGGCCAGATACCTCTTCCAAAATAGCCCCTTCCCACCTGCCAGGTCCAATCAGCAGCCCAGAGGAGGGCTTTTATAGAGTCCAGCTATCATTTCCTCCTGCTTTAGATCCAGTGACTCAATGCTAACACCATTCCCCACTCCCAACATTACTGCACTGACTGACGGGGTCAGTCCTTGCTAGATGTCACTAAATCAACATCCCTGCAGGGTCTCTTTCCAAAGGAAGAATATGCCGTCCCGGGTGACCTTCAGAGTTCAGCAGTGACTGACGCAGAAGCCCCACACCATCCATCACTCCGGCAGGAAGGGACATTTGCAGAGGATCAGAATGGCACAGGACTGCCATGAACTTCCTGCACCCTGCTTCCCCGCATACCGAGCCCCGCTATTCCCAGTGGTTCATTTATCAGGAGAAGGGAATAGAAGGTGAAGTCAATGAAGCTGCATTGAGTGCGGCAGAGGTCAGGCCCAGAAGGGAACCCAAAGTGCGCATACACACATGCACAAGAGACAGAGACAGTTAGCAAGTATGTTTTCTATTAGCTGCCTGCTATAAATATTACCTTTCAGGTCAAATATTTTGTTTTGAAAATAGCCAAATCCCAAGGACTGCTTCCACCCATCAATCTAAAAGGACGGGAAAGAAATGTCAATGCTTTCTTCACCCGAAAATTAGCTCAAAACAAACAAGGTCATGGCTGTTTCATGGCTAACAGTGATGAGCGACTTCTATCAGCTCCTATTTTGTTCCTTACCTAGGTAAGGGAAAAGCCAGATTTCTGATGTATGGAGGAGCAGTTCCCAGGACAATACCTAGAGAGGCAGTCCTTCATCTGAACTGTGATCTGAGGTGCCTATACAGGAGATCTAGAACTGACCAAACTGATTTTCAGCATGAACATGTGATGCAGCTAATGCCTTCCCACACAAAGATATTAACCAGATAAATAAAAGTAATGGGTTACAGGGTGGATTAATTTGCCAGGAGATATGACCTGCTTTAATACCTCCTTTACAACAAATAATGACCTTAACAGCCTTATTTAAATACAGACAAACAATAAACACTCCTTCACTATACACTAGGCGTTGCTGAGGAATATTTGTGAAAACCCAAATGCTTGGCTGGCAAGTAAAACACCTGAGACCTGATAAATAGCCCTGTTTTCCTTGTCAGGGATAGGTGGAGTCTGGGGTCACAAATCAAGAGACTGCTTTCTGAAATCCCTCTGACTGTCCTGTTTCAGTATCTGTAACAGCTCACAGCCCCAGCTGCATGCAGGCAGTCACGGGGAGCACACCTGCTGCCCAGATGCCAGGGCAAGAATCACACTGGTTGCCTTTCCCACTGGCACCTTTTGAGCAAATGACAGGGGGGAGGTCTGTGTTCCTCTGCTCACAGCCACGCAGAGGGATGGAGTCTGGGCAACATGGACATTGCAAGTTGCCAGTTCTGACTCACACACCCCTGTTTGAAGGCTCTCCTGAGAGTGTGGAGTTTTCACTCCTTTACACTGGGAGCTCAAGCATTGCACTGAATTTTGTAAGGTAGTATGTAAACATCACATCAAAACCCAAAGCAACTAACTCCCCTCTAAATACACTATCACCAGCTTCACAAAGACAGCTTTTTTCATTCTGGCAGCTACAATTACACACGATAACTCCTAGGTGTATTTCTTATGGCCTGGTAAATACTCTGCATATATTTTGAAAAATAGGAGAAGGTTGATAAGAATTGACAACTTTCCAGCCCAGGAGCAGAGTTACCTGGCATGTTAGCTCTGCCCCATGAGTCCATAGAATGGGAGGAGGGGACTCTAGGCACACCTCATCACCCATTGCTTTTCACTGTCATCTTTCCATGGCAAAAGTGTAACAGGCACTTTGGTGCTCTGGCCCCTACCTCTAGTCCAAATATATTCATTTTCCTCGACCACAGCCGTGCTAGTAGTTACACTGCATAGCCAGTCACTAATTTTTATACACCAGTGCAGCCAGCACTGTATTGGCAGAGTTGGAAATATCAGCACTTTCTGGGATGGAGAGCTAGGAAGTGGGACAGGAGAAATAGCTATTACCACCAGTTCACCTGTGCCATGCACTAGTAACTTGGCAGCTGAAACACCATTGCAACCTAAGTGGAATCCCAGGCTTTGAAACTGCTTTTCCAGTGCAAACTTTATGCCTTGTTTTGCTCTGCTCTGGCTCTTGGTGCAGTGGGGGCCAGGGAATGAAAGTTCTCAGGGCAACCCTTCTGTCCCTGCACCCCAAGTCTCTGCACTGAGAAAACATGCCAGTGCATGCACCACAATAGTGACTATTCTGCTGTGATAATGTGTGGGACCCCTTTAACTTTAAATAATCAAGTTGAGCATGTCCTTAACTAACTGCAAAATCCCACCTTCTGCCATCTTCATGGACAGCCTGGATTCTGAATGAAGCAAACACCCTCATCGTACACATCCCTGACTGCAATACAGATGCAGGAGCCGAGGATTTCTTCTCAAACCAGCCAACACCATTTCATGGCTGAAATATGAGGACCAATGATCCATGTAACAGATTAATTGCAGCAATGTGATGAGATTCTTACCTAGAAGAATACCTAACCCATTTTTTACAAAACTTAAAGGTACTTCAAAGACAGTGGTAGTATGAAAAAAGCATAGAAAAAAGGTGGGTAAGATGCCCGACTTAGTTATTTCATCCTTTACCATTTTCCTACCACATCCATTGCCTATAATACAGCATTAGAATATTTACCATGTTCACATTTCTAAGGATAGAAATCTAATTTGTAAATAATTATGACTCAGAGAGGGTCACTGTCTTGTCTTATGCTGTCAGGTCAGGTATATCAAAACCAACTCCTTTACAGTGAGAAAACGCCAGGGCAAATGAGGACTTTGAAGGAGAAACCATGAAAGAGGGGT
Source organism: Dryoscopus gambensis (assembly GCA_013389985.1). Taxonomy (NCBI): domain Eukaryota; kingdom Metazoa; phylum Chordata; class Aves; order Passeriformes; family Malaconotidae; genus Dryoscopus; species Dryoscopus gambensis. Next base: position 10,500 of record WEIT01008548.1, on the reverse strand, counting down.
CCTTATGTTCCTTATGTTCATGTAGGTCTTGCCCCAGGCACCGAAACAGGTATGAGCAGCAGTGGGGTGAAGGGCTATGCTAATATTAAGAAGGGGTATACATTCAGCAAAGTATTAAACTCTGTAGGTATGGAAACTGTTATGTGTGCTGGGTACCAGAGGGAGACACCAAGGCTTCCCTTGCCACCTGAGGTGCTGCTCTCTGGGCAGCAGCGTTTGATGTCCATCAGCCTCTCCATTGGGGGTACGTCTGCAATAAGCAGCTGCTATGCAATTGTTTACTGCTGTTATGGCTGCTCTGGTTTGTGCACTGGAATGGGATTATCTGGAGGGTTTAGGTGATTGGGCTGGGATGAGGACTAGCTGCCTGAGACTCAAGCCAGCCAAAACAGAGATCACCCGAGAGGTGCAGAAGGCGGGTGGGGGTGGAGAGGACAGGAAGGATAAGCCTGTATCAGCCCTTCCACCCCACAGTACAGCCTTTTATACACAAATCAAGTTCGAAGCGCAAAGGTCTTGTTACAGACAAAGCTGATATTACACCAGAGCCACATCAAAGAGCCTTTTTTCTTTGCCTGCGCTTGGTAAAGAGCGTGTAACCTCTTATTTCAGATGTGGATTTCTGACATTTACCATATTTTGGTCACCTCAAGAGCAGGCTACCGTCATGGCTTTACTTGCTCGGGTGCTTAAGATTATACAGAAGCTGAAGTGGAGTCCAACACACGACAGCCTAAGTGTGGCTCTATGATTACTTATGCACAACAGTTAGCAGGTTGAATTTAATGCAGTGTTAAAGGGTTTAGCTGTAAGTGCTTTCAGTTTCCCTGAGACACGTCTGCTGACACTGCCACAGTGTAACTCCATGGCCCCATACATCTGCATGAGTTTATTGATATGCAAGAAGCAACATTATCTAAATGGTAATCTTAGATTTGTAATCAATTCACTGAGAAGGCTTCTCTTCTTGAGATGACTTTTGCTATTTTTGCATTATGAATTCTTCCTGGTTTTGCTTGGATTTTGACACTATTGGCTTTCTATGTCTTAGGAGAGATAAATTCTATACTAAATATAACCAGACAGGAGGAGGACTGCTAGTCTGTGAATCTCTGAAGCAATAATACAACTGCCTTATAAACTGTTAGGCACTAAATACGGCAATTCAGTACTCCAGATTCGGTGGTTATGCTGTACATATATATTATATACAAAAGTTATGCTGCATGATGATACAACTTTCACCGTTCCCTCCTAAGTGAGATGAGATTCAGTAAGATAACTGCTTCCCACACAAAATTAATGCCCAGGAATTACATATATATAAATACACAAAGCTACATCACAGTGCAAGACACATTGCTGTAAAAAAACCTCAAAATATTTCCCAATATAAAACAATGTAGAAGGTATTACCTCTACCACCATAAAATGTGGGTTTTTTTCTGTTTCCTATCATCATCATTCTAAAATGGAAAGCAGTGAAAAAATCTAGTTTTTCTGAGAGGAGTTTTCCAAAACACACTGGCTTAGAAATTGCTAAAGAATTTAGTAAGCATGCTCATGGAAACAAAGACCTATGCACTGTTTCCAGCTTTAATTGTTCAGCAGGGTACTAAGGTGTGAGAATCAAAAAGTGAGCTAAAAAAAGTAACTTTAGTGGGATGTTCTCAAGTGAGAAACACATGGGAAATAAGCTGCAACCTGGGGTAAACAAAGAAGAAACTTACTTTGATGCTAAGAAATACAGTTTTGCAAAACAGACATGTAGTTTATTACTAATTTTAATTTGCTACCAGCTCTGAATGCACATTAAGTATCTGCTCTTGCCAAGTGCAGCACTAAGTTTACTTTTTCAAGTGACATTCTGCTACATTGCTTCCCTTTATTTTTTTTCAAAACTCTGGAAAGTTTGCTTCAGTAAATTTAAGCCACACTGAGATACCAGACACTCTGCTTACTCAGATCCAAGAGAGTAACATAGAAAAGGAAGTGGAGGGAAGGAGGAGAATTGTCTCAAAACCAGTTAAGAAGGCAGGAGGTAGGGGTTTTTCTGCACATTATAAAAGTTTTGTTTTGGGATGAATGAATAATGTTAAGCAGTGTGAAACAAAAAAGTCTCAAGTGTTCCCAAAGAAAATCCGAGTATTTTTAAAAATACTTGTTTCATTTCAAAATGGAGGCTTTGAGATGCTACACCTTGAGAATGATTAAAGAAATTAAAAGCTTTAAAAAGTTTCAGCTGAAAACTCTCCAACTCTTAACCAGAACAACAAACTGAATTCAAAACCAACCAAGTTAATTGCTTTGCTTTCCACAACAGCACGTACTGGCAAAGTTATTAGTCATGAAAACCTCCTTTACACAGCTCTAGCTGAAGAGCACAGGGCTGTTTCCCCAAATTTAAGGGATGAAAGAGCTGCTGTGACTCCGGCCAGACCACAGTATGTTTCTCTGGTTGCCAAAGACAGCCAGTACTCTGCAGAGCTCCAAATACACCTTGTTTTTCCCCAGCACACTTTGGAGATAGGATAGGCAAGAGATAAGAGAGAGGCATGGAAATTCCCCTTCAAGCAGAGGAAGGCTGGAGCAGGGGAAGCATGCAGGGAATTTCCTTCACACGAGGTGAATTTCCTGGGAGCAGCATTGGCTGGGATGTCTGCACAAAAGCCATACTGACCAGCTACAGCAGAACATGGTATTGGCCTCACCTCTGTGAAAGGGAACTGGAAATGTCACTGCATTAATCAAATCCGACTTGTGATGCACTTCAGACTTAATACCACATTTCATTGTGTGTTATTAAGTTACCTCATTTTCTTGCACATTTCTCCAGTCATCTTCCCCCAGAAGCCTTAACATATATAACTTCAGGTACCCTCAATGATCAGGGCTGCTCCTTGATCTCTCTCTGCCTTTAACACACACTGCTTGGAATATTATTTTTTTAAAGCTCCATTTAAATAGGTTTTGAGAGCTGAGCACTGTTATCCTTCACCACTCACCTTTTTCACCTGTTGTAATTCCTGACAGGGCTAAACCACTACATTAACATTTGTACCTTTGTGAAAGAATATATCAAAAACATATCCAATTTTTGTTTTCACACATTTCTTTCCCTCTTCAGGAGAAACCAGAATGCCAAGCAGCATGGTGCACCTTACAAAATCCTCAGTGTCTCTTACACTTCCTCCTTTTACCTACTAGGAGAATTGAAGGTGACTATTCTTACACCTACCACAACCATTTAAGTCATTCTTTGCTCTCTTCAGAAGTCTCCACACACACAAAAATTCCAAACTTGCATATGTTTCAATGTACATTGTAAAGCTTTCTTATTTCATTCTTTGGGGGAAGAAATAAGGGAAAATTTGTTGCCTTTTTCCAATTCCTCATCTTCATAACTGGCAGTGAGTAATTCCTAACTCGTGTATGGCTGTTTTCTTCCATCATCTATTGGGGTGAAGTTGACACAGTGATTCCTAGCTTACAGTTTCTAGAAAAGAATCTCCAAATATGTTTATTTTCATTATATGGTGCTAAAAGGACGTGCAACTGCAGCTAAGGAGCTATGATGTAAAGCATTGAACACTTATATTCTATTTCATCCAAGCACTAAGTGAAAGCTTAGCATTAGGGTATGAGTGATCCTACCCATTCAACCACTATCCCTCATGGAAGTAAAGCTGAGGATACCAGAGGAGCGTGTGCCACTGAGAAGTACTGAGAAGCGTGTGAGCTGAATACATGCCTTTCCTACATCATCAGCACATTGCTATAAAAAATACCCTTTACCATCTGACTCTCAGTCACAAATGTACCCGCACTTTTAAACTCAGTTGAACAAACCATGGCGAACACTGAAAAGCTGTACGTTTCACATTTGAGGACAGGAGGGGTTATCAGAGCTGGCTGAGGAATTGCAAGCCCACACCAGCACTCAGTGATGCAGGGAAAAATTGAGGGGAAAAACCCCCAACCAACCACCCTTCACGGATTTTCAGTATATAAAGTTGTTGCAAGAGGTGCCAAAAGAAATAATTTCGAGCCAAACAGTTTGGCTTGATGGCTCCGCTAATTACAGGCCAGGGCTGCTCCCGCTGGGCTGAAGAAGGCCAAGGCTCGCTGTCAGGCAGACGGATTAGCCCCTGTTGCCCATTAAGGGCACCGCTTGAGTGTAGGCAGGGACACGGAAGGAGACATGAGAAGGCGGCATGTGCATAACCAAACAGGCTACCTTGCTGAAAAGAAAACCCCTAAAGCCACATTCTGCTTCATTAGCACATGAAAATAAGGTAATTGAATACTTCATTCTCCCATCCAGAGCCAAGATCCATCACTCGGGGAAATGGAGTTTTGATAAGGTGGGGTGTTTAAATGAGGCAGAAAGAGTCTTTGAGTGTGTGTTACTTTGTTTATCTGAGAGAAATCCCTCTTAAATATAAGCAAAAAAGATATAAAAATCACTTTATCCTATGAATCACTGTAACATAACAAAGCCCCTCCAAGGATGGAATTCACACTAATTTTAACATTATTCTGAAGACAGAAGGCATTCTGTCACTTGTTGCTGCCTTTATTTTTGTATCAAAATCCACTTTTCTCTCTTGTTTAGCTTTCTTTTCTTTCTTCCTCTCCTTGAACTCTCTGTCTCACTAGATATGTTTGCTGGCTTTTAACATTTCGTACATCAAGAGATGAAAACTTCAGCAACTGTCAAGGCAAGGTATTTTAATCAAACTTTTCTTGTTCTTTTTTTAAGTTATACAGGTAGGACATACAGATTTTGGTGTTTTGACTTATTCAACATTCCAGCTGATTACCAAAATATGAAAACAAATTTTATAAAATATTTATCATTACCAATTCCAGACTCAGACAGCTCCTATTTTAGTTCTTTAGCCTTGTTTTCGGGGGAAAAAAAGGAAGATAAATTCTGACATTTGAAAGGCAAAAGCATAAGCTGTGAATGTGTTTTATCATCTTTAACGAGCTAAACAGCAACACACTCATTTTCTCCCACTGGCTAATCACCTAAAGTATGAAGTAGAGTGACTGGCATTTCCTCCAGAAAAAAATATTTACGTAACTACTGTAAATAGACCCCTTTCCTCAGCCAAAAATGCCTGCTATGGTATTCTTTTTATAAGAAAGCAGGAACTAGAGACACATAGAGCTAGACAGACTGCACCCTTGTTCCTTGGGTTTAAGTGGTATAGTTTCCCAGTCTGCTATGCTGATATATTATCTTGAAATATTAAAAATAAATAACATGACAGTACAGACCAGCTCTCAGCACTGGCAACAGCAAGGATTTTAATAACATTTTAAAAAGACACTTCCCCCAGCCTCTCTAACAGTGATGCCTAACCATGTCTCAGGCTTTCGTTTTGCTCTCTCATGTGTCCAGACATGTGACAAAACAATGAAAAGGCTTTCCTGCTTGGAAATATGGGCAATAACCGCAGTGCTAGGAAAGAGCTGCATTTTCACCATACTTTAAAGGTAACTAAATTGTGTTGGTGTTAGGGCTGTGCTATGTTCCCCCTTATCCAGGCTGTCTGCTCCCACCGCATCTTTGCTGCTGGTGGCAGGAACTGGTCCACTGCTGTGAAAAGCCAGTTCAGGAGATAACCCTGCGGAAAGTTTCTTGATTTTCTGTGTTTTAGTCTGCAGGCTGGGGGCTCTATGGTGGCTTGTACGGGATCAGCTGTGAGCCATCTCTAGAGCAAGGGAGAAGGCAGGAACTTCAAGGAAAGAGGGAGTTTAAGCTGTTGTGGGCCTACACCTTCTGGAGCAATGCCACTTTGGCCAAATGATTGAAGATGGATCAAAGATAAAACTGAAGGCCTGGGGCAGAGTCCAGAAAGTAAACATCTCACCACCCCTGCTCATAGTCAATAAAATGGTGGGGAAATTAAAGGGGTTGCATCTGAAGGCAAACATACTTCAGGCTGAAGCTTCAGGAAACAATCTTTAGGGTAACTAGGTCCTACCACCTTAAAGTCAAATCACTACTTCACATAGTTTGACAACCCAAAGAACCAGAGGAGTGACACAGCAGGCATACAGTACCACCAGCTGACAAGCAAACACACTGCTGCTTTCCAAAGATGCAACAGGAAAGCAAAGCAGGAGATGGGCTGAAGGCTTTACTGCCAGTGAACCACAATAGTCAGGCCCTGTGACTGTAGCAGCACTTGCTGCTCTTGCACCACAGCTGCCATAGCCAACAGCAAGGCTGGTAACCCTTTTTTCGTGCTGGTGGCTGAATAGACCTCCTAGGCAAAATTAGCAGGCCGCGAATTAACACCCCCTTTAGTGCCTGCCAACAGAAAACAAAAATAAAACAAAACCATGTGGCCAAGGGTTATGTAAAATGCTGTCACAGGCCTTCTTGCATATTTTCCCCACCCTTCGACTGGGAGAACACCCTGTGAAAACTTTGCAACTAAAGCAAACATTTGCAAATTATACCCAGCTTGTGATTTTCTGTGGAATAAATCTGGGTAAAGCAAAATAAGGACTCGATCTCAATCTCTGTCTCAGAAATAATATCTTAAAACAAACTGTCCAAACAACCCTCTCCATCACCTAGTAAGGTACAGATTTCCCAGGCCTGAGTCCAGAAAACAAACCATGTGCTCCAGGAATCCACCCAGAGCAAACTGGAGCTGCAGAGCCCACCAGGAAAGAGAAAAATGTGTATCATCAAAGCACTAGTAACTTTCCACAACATTTAAGAATGTTTCCACAATTAAAAAATTATTGCAAGAGGTCTTATGCACATTGAGCACAGATAACAAACTAAGCTCTTGATGACTACAGTTACCCAACACCCCTGGCTTACTACTTCTTATCAAACATGCACCCAAAATCATAAGCAATTTCCTTCATGCCATATCTACATTCAGATTTCCATGCAAAAGTCTAACAGTGCAGCTGCTGGCTTCCTTGAGTCAATGGAAAATTCTTCCAAAATTCCTCGTTGCTAACGAAGTGCCAGCACTGAAGCAACATGATAAATAACATCAGGACTCTCACTTAAAACATCTTAGTTATACATCTAAGTAGGATGTGTCACAGAAGCAAGCGAAAAATTGATGGCAAAAGTCTCTCTACCTTAAGAAATTTTTTAAAAAGCTAGTATTTTTGATTTCAGCAAGTTCAGTTAAAGAAGATGAGAATTACTGCCAGGAGCAATAGCGTACATTATTATGACACAAATATGTACCAGCACACATCCACATAACCCACATAAAAAGAAACCAAGCATAACTACTCATTCTGTGTATCTAAAATGAAGTCTAATTTTTTTAACCATGCTCAGCAACAGAGGACAATTTAACAGGCATCATTGTTTCTCCCAGGTGTAATCATCTTTTTAATTTGTCCATGTGAGAAAAGAAAAGCCATTTAATGAGAAAGATGAAATTGATGATTAATTAAACATCTTCAAGGGCCTGGAGGATCCTCCTCCATTTGGGATAGATTTCCTTTAGCTTCAAGCAAGCTGAAAGGCAAGAGACAGATGCCTCCCTGGCTTTTTGTTTTAGCTGGTATGTGTTTGTAAAGGCTTGAGGACGTTTCTCGGTTTACTTGTCAGCCTTTTTGGCATCGGTCATCCAGAGGTCTCTGCCCCAAAACACAATGGGTTTTTTTAAGTGCTTGTGACAATATCCCAGTGTGGTTCAATGCAAGACTGGACATTAGCTTTGGTATTTAAGTGGCAGCACTTGCTGACAGTATTTTTTCTTCTAATCACTGCCACTTTTTTGAACTGCATATTCGTATGTAGTAACTGAAAGTAAGTCACCTCACCAAAACAGGCTCATGACTGATTTTGTAGTGAAAACTTGCAAACAACAAACAGGACGACAGGTCAGAGTTGCCGAGACATGTGGCCCCTTTCCCTTTTTCTTACACCACCACCACCTAGGGGACCTTTGATCTGAGTGTCAGCGGTAAAAATACACAAACAGATACTCTCTTATTATATACTCACAGGTGTACATTCCTAAAACTGTTACATTCCATTACTTTCAGCTGTGCTTGAAAACAATACCTTCAGAAGTTGACCCCTTCTCTCCTCTGATCGCACTGGTATCCAAGTACAAAGCATCACAAGCAAGCACGGTATTCCAAACACCGGCAGTGATCATGCCAACAAATTCAAGCAGCACATGTAAGGACAGGGCCAGAGCGCTGGCTGAAGTTCCTCTGTTTTACTTACACTGGGCACCTCTTTATAGCTCACACAGAAAAGGTGCTTCTCTCACTCAGCAGGAACACTTCTGGGCCAGGCAGCTGGAGTTTTGATGCTGAGAAGGCTGCATTTAAGGCAAATTCGACTCTGTTTTACCACTGCAGCAAGAATTAAAAATCTTATTGAAATACATTCAGCCCCTGTGGATGTTCAGATCACTTCCCATAACAACATGCAACAAATCATCTGTTCGGGCTGGGGTTATTGAATGTAAGGGCACATCCCATCCTCATAATGTTCCTACTTTTTAAAAATCAGTCTCCAGCTTTGGCAGCTTAACATAGGAGGAAGTGCTCTTCTTCTGTTAAAAATATGACAGTATATTTCAGTAACTGGAACGGAGGAAAAAAGTGTGAGGGAATTTTTCCATTCTTTTCTCTGACTGTTCCCTACAGTGTTTATCAGCAGGCTGGTACCACATCTCCTTCTGTTAGAAAATTAAAAGTTGAGCTGCAAACATAAAAGCCACCATGAACCATGCAATAACCTTCAGGCATTTTAAGAGCAGCAGAGGTTAGAAGGGCAGCTCCTGACTCTAAACAGCACCTATTGTTTCTCTTTCTTCTTGAATAACAAAAGCAGAGCTGAAAGCTATTTACCTGGTTTTACCTCTGTCAGATCTCATTTCCCCCTTTATTTTCAGCAGATGATCTTATCAAATAGTGTAATTTCCAACAATTGCTTTGATCGGACTTATTTTTTAAAAAATTCGCTATTATAGATTTATTTCATTCTCAGATAGATAACCCAGGATACAAAGTCATAGCAGAAAAGCACTTAGGAGACTTCAGGAGTTTGTCAATACGTATTTAAATTAAGAGTAACTATTTTTAAGCTTATAAGTTAAAATACTTTCATTTTGAAATCACGAGAGCCAACTTACAGTACAAGGCTTGGATCTTGCAAACACTCCCACACAAACAACTTTCTGTCTGAACCATCCCATGTGTTCCCCTCCCGCTGCAGATTCATATAACCGGACACTTAACTTGCCCAAAACCCACTGCAGAGCAAGGCTGGAAGGATTAAACTCCCGATGCACAAACTTTTTGGTGTTCTGCTATCCAATGTAGCGTGTCCATTATACTACTCAAATTACTTATAAACAAAAACCTTACATGAGTTGGCACCATGCAGAGTTTTTGCGAGTGGCCCGGAGGGGTCTGTAGTTAATACGGA
>WEIT01008545.1:756535-770923 GCA_013389985.1 Dryoscopus gambensis | reverse complement strand
CCAGTGCTCCCCCCAGCGCTCCCAGCTCGGCGTGCCCAGGGCTGGTGGCACTGGCTGTCCGGCCCCGGGCACGCTGTGCTCCGGGCAGGCACCGGCAGGGAGCGGGGCTCCCCAGCTGGGGGTTACTCGCCAAAATTGCCTTGGGAAAAGCGGGACGGTCCCTCAGCATGTGGGTGCAGGGGGTGCCTGTACCCAGAGAGGGGCTGTGGGCTGCCAGATGGGGCTGTGGGGCGCCCGGCCATGTGCCTTCCCTGCAGAGCCAACGGCGGGTACCCAGGCAGTGACATTTTGGGGGAACTCCCCTCTTTGGGGGATGCATTAGCGCTGAGCTCAGAGGGTATTTCAGTGCCTTGCGCTGGGGAAAAACTCCCCGCAATTCCTACGCGGAGCAAAGACCCCACCTGGTGTCTCCCCTCGGGAAACTGAGGCACGGCACGGGCAGGGCTCCAGCTCTTCTCCTGCAGCAAGGGCAGATGCGGAGCCTGGCAGGGAGCCCGGGTGTCCTGCGTCCTAGTCCTGCGTCTCCCGCTGCTTCACCCCTCTGACCGCAGCAGGACGAGCGCCCGAGCCCTGCGCCTGCTGTGCGTGCCCAGGTGTCTCTCTGCCTGCTCAGGGAAATTTCCATGGGCAACCGGGGCAGGGAGTGCGGCTGGGCTGCTCTGACGGAGCCACAACCTCCAGCCTCACTGAGAGGGCTCTGAGCAGAGCCTCCTTTCCTCCCCTGGAGCCCCCAAAACACCCCCAATCCAGCGGCGGGGGCTGCTGAATCCTGCTGGCTGCAGACGCAGCCTCCCCTGTCCACGGCGGAGCTCGGCACAGCCAGCGGAGGGGCTGGCTGGGGACGGGGAGAGGGAGGAAGGGAGAGAGACTATTTTTGGCACCAGCAAAAATATCCGAGGAGGCATCTTGCAGCGTTATTCATCTGCAGGGCCAGGGCTCTTCCGCATCAGCACCGGAGGCCTGGCGCAGCCGGGGCCTGCGCGCGCTCCCGCGTGTGTACATGTACACACCCCGCGCTGTGTACGCCGTACACACACCGGGACACGCCGTGCGCGCCAGGGCACACGCCCCGCTGCCTGCTGCGGCCCGCGTGGGTGCCCCGCCGTGCCCAGCCTGGGCNGTACGGCGGGGGCAGGATGGCCCCGGTGCTCGGCCTGCCCCGAGCGCTGCGCAGGGAGCTGGGGCGGCTCTCCCCGTGGGGACACACCGAGCCGGTTCCAGGGCAGAGGGCGGCTCAGCCACAGCCCGTGGTGAACCTCGTGCCCCGGTGACATCGAGCGCCCCGGGCCAAGGACCAAATTCCCCTCCAGCTACAGAGCGGCACGCAGGCTCTGAGGCTGGAGCGGGAGAGAGAAGGGGAGACCCGGTGGGACGGCATCACCCACAGCCAGGTCCCTGCCCTGAGCTGGCCCCTCCGCAGCGGTGACCTTCTGCCGCGGGCAGAGGTTGCCACAGGCCCGGTTGGCACCGTGGTGGCAGGCAGGGCCGGGACTGGCTGCGGGCCAGGGACGTCAGCTGCTCAGGATGGGACTGCAGAGAGCTGCCAGCGGTTTTGTGGGTGGCCCTGGCCTTCTGACCCTGTGTACACCCGGAGTGGTTAATGGGGCGGCACAGCTCCAGTCCTGCCCCCCGCCAGACTGCCCTTCCCGGGAGCCAGCACGGCCCCGCAGCTCGGCAGGCACAGCCCCTCGCTGAAACCGCACCTGCACACACCTCCCTCTGCCCACGAGGTGGTAAACTGAGGCACGAAGTGATGGTGGGGGCAGGGACACTCGTAGACACCCTCAGCCCCGGCTGCAAACCCCTCCGGGCGGCGCTTTCTGTGGCGCACAGGCAGGAGGCGGCGGTGGAAAAAGGGATGGGAGGAGGCACGGGGCCCCTCCCGCCGTCCCCCGGCTGCGTCGGGAGAGGGAGCGGGTGCTGCTGACACTGCCCTCGGGGCTGGGCAATGGGGCAGAACCGATGGCAGCTCCGGGGCTGCAGCCTGCGCTTGTTTCCGGCACCTGGCACAGCCGCAGGCACCCAAGTCTGGTTTACGACCGGGACATTTGCTTCCCGGCTTGGGAAAGGGAGGGGAAAAACCACAGCAGTGGAAAATAGCCGGTGTGCCCATCAAAGCAGCAAGGAAACCTGAGGCGGTGTCACTGACCCTGCCTGCCCTGGCATGGGTGTCTCTCCCAGTGCCCTGTGCCATCTTTGCCACCCCTCAGCCCCGGCTGTGTTCACGTGCAGACCGCAGGGCTGTGGTTTGGGACTTGCACAGCCCCTGTTGCCCCGTGGGCATCCCACGGGAGCAGGCTGGCAGCCCATCGCAGCAGGGGTGGGCACATGAGGTGGGGACCCTGCCCTGGCAGGGTGGGCTTTTCTGAGAGCCAGTGGCTGCAGCAGCCGCTGGATCCCCCCTTGGTGCCCCCCACCGGGGCCTGGTGTGGGAGGGGGAGGCAGGAATTCCCTTCCACAGCACTGAGCCTCCGCTCTCCTGACTCCCCAGCCTGCCCCCTCACCACTGGACCAGGGGCCAGGGATGAGGCAGGTGGGCACAGGGGGTCCCACACCTCGGCAGGGCACTGCTGAAGGTGGTTCTGTGGGGCAAGGGGCACAGCGAGGGACGTGGGGACACTGGCTGCCAAGGGAGATTGCTGGGGGATCCTTTCCTGCTTCCCTGCGAGCAGGACAGGACCTTCCCTGGCGGTTCGGCCGATGGCGGTGGGACAGAGACGCAGCGAAGCAAAGGGCAGGTCAGACCACGGGTGAATGGAGGGTGACTGGAAAGACAGCGGGAGAAAATGCAGGCAGAGCCTGGCCAGATCTTGGAAGGAAACCTGAGTGGAAAATTACCAGGCTGCTCCCCTGCACGGGCTGCTCCCGGTGTGCAGTGCCTGCTCCCGGCCCGGGCTGGGGCTCTGGGGACGCCGCAGCACCGAGGGGCACCTGGGGCACCGAGTACCTGCCAGCACGTGTGGTGCTGCCCGGAGCAGCACTGCCACAGGGAACCAAACTGGCAGCAGTGGATGGTGCCAGGGAGCTGGCATGGCTGGGCACCAACACCCGACTGGCAGCTGGGCACCGAGTCACTGTGACAGAGCCATCACCAGACAAACCAGCTGTGCCAGCAGGATGAGAGCCCGGCCTGGTCATGTCACCTTGGCTATCTGGGGTGAGGCAGCAGGAAATCCTCGTCAGCCCCACATGGGGCCGGAGCCATCACCTGCTGTCACATGCGTGCAGAAAGTGCAGCGGGCACAATCCCGGGCACAGGCTGATCCTGCCTCCTCGGGGAGCGTCCCCTGCCCCTCAGAGGACGCCCGCCTGCCCGCACACGGCTGCCTCAGCAGCTCCAGCCGGGACTGCTGCGCCAGCAAGGGCATCTCGGAGGGTCACATGCAGAAACTGAGGCACGGAGCTGCGCACCCACCCTCCCGGGCAGAGCGCGGGTGCCTCGGGCTCCTCGGCTCACTGCAAGCACGGCCCACATCCCCCCCAGCACAGCTCTGTCCCCCACCCCCAGCCAGCCCCGCATACCGTGGGGTCCTGGGTGGACACGTCGCAGTGGTCATCGCTCCTCTCACAGGGCTGGCTGGCGCAGAGGGTGCTCGAGGGGGGCAGGGTGGCCTCAGAGGGGCTGAGGTGGCCGGTGGAGAGGCTGCCGTGGTGGCTTTTCCTCCCGTAGCTCTCCAGGTAGCCACGGACGTAGTCGGAGTGCGAGGCAGCCTGGTACAGACCCTGCAGGTTGCCGAGCTCCGGCCGGCCGCGGGTGCTGAGCGCGCCGGCCGCAGGCAGGTAGGCGCTGTCTGAGGTGTGCAGCGCCGAGAACTCCCGCGCCAGGTCCGAGTGGCTGACGGATTTGTGGCGGCTGAGGGGCGCTGCGGAGGGCAGGTAGCCCGTGGGGCTGCCGGGGGTCCCGCTGAAGGTGTAGCAGGCACCCCCGCTGAGCCCACGCGGCTGCGTGCGGAGGTACGAGGGGCTCAGGCGGATGCTGGGGTCGGGGTACAGGCGGCTGCTGTCGTAGGCGCTGGTGGGGGACAGCCCCCCAGCGTGGTGGTAGCGGGGCGAGGGCAGGTAGCTGGCTTTGAAGCCGATTTTGTCGCTGTCCGCGTAGGTCGCCGACAGGGTGGAGCCATAGGAGCTGTAGGAGCTGTAGGCGCCGGGCACTTTGCTGTAGGTGGTCTCGGCGTAGCGGGAGGAGTCCACGTACCGCTTCAGGGTGGAGGAGAGCTGGGACATGCTGCAGGCTGGGGCTCAGCAGGCTGTCCTGGAGGCATCGACTGCAAGGGAAGAGCCCGGGGATCAGCTTGCACAGGCCCTGGTCAGCACAACAGGGCACCCGCCAGCTCCCACCCAGCAGCCCCTGCCTCTCCTGGGGACCCTGGGAGGAAGAGGGGATCCAGGGGATGAAGGGTGCACTTGGTCACAGTGTGGTCATGGCTCCTGCCACCTGCCAGCCTTCCTGGAGAGCCTGGGGCAGCAGGACCCAGCTGGCACTGCCACCCCTGTGCCCCCAGGCACCACATAACACAGAAGGGAGCCCCAGGGCACAGCCGGACACACCCAGCATCCCCACAGACACCAAGGAACTGCAGCAGTCACCTCTGCCCCAGCCCTGGCATCTCTGCCACACGAACCCATGGCTGTCCCACTGCTGGGGCTGGAGAGATGCCCCCAGTGCCTCTTCCAGGTGGGAGGCAGTGGCCTGGTCACAGGACAATGCTTAGGCCCAGCTCATCTGGGACCAATCCAGCCAGCCCAGCACCTTCCCCTGGTGCGCTGGGGGCTGGTACTTCAGTGAGAGTGAAACAGAGGCAAGGGCAGGATCTGGGCAGCTTTCCTGTCTCCCTGCCATGGCTGTGCTCCATGAGCCCCCATCAGTAATTCAAGCCGAGAGTCCTCCTGGTGAGGTGGCAGCCGTGCCCCTGCCAGCCCAGCACAGCCAGCACTCAGTCCCCACTGGTGGCCTCCGCCCCGTGGCACCTGCACAGGGCAGGAGAGGAGCATGCAGGGGACAGAGCTCCCCAGAGCACACATGGAGCCAGCCCGGAGCAGGGACAGGGCAGTGTGGCAGCCAGCAGCCTCCAGACACGGGCTGTCCAGAGCTGGAGGAGAGTTTGCCCTCAGCACCCACGCTGACTGCTGGATCCCTACCTGTCCTGGAGCTGTGGGTGGCACCGGGGCAGGCAGGGCCCCAGCCGAGCTCCTCTGCCCGGGCGCTGCTGGCGCTCACTCCCGGGGTGACTGGTGTCCCTTCCCTGGCAGGACAGTGGCTCATGTGGCGCCGAGAGTCTCCAGTCACCCGGGAGATGACCCTGATTCAAAGGCTTTTCCCAGCCCAGCCGGGGCGGGCTCTGGCCCGGCTCCAAGCCGGGAGGTGCCGGAGCCTGTGCCCAGCCCGTCCCTTGCACGGCACCGGCAGCACCGAGGGTGCACCCGGGCTTGGGGACGGGCACGGGATCCCGGCAAGAGAAGCCAGCGCGGCGGCACTCCCCGCCCGGCCCCGCGGGGACCCAGCCTCCTGCTCGGAGCCCCGGAGGCTCAGTGTGGAAACGCCCCGGGAATGCTTTGAGGAGAGGGCGGTGAGAGACAGCAGCCAGCCCCCGTGGGCTCCTGGCTGGCAGCCTGGGTTCGCAGCCAGCCGGCTGCATCCCGGCGGTGCTGTTACTGCCCAGGGAACAGCCATCCCACAGCGGAATGGGAAATATTTACAAGCAGCAGCGAGGAGGAGCGCACGGACCTGTTTGGGGACGGAGGCTGAACAATCTGCTCCCAGGCGAGGGCTCCGCGGAACACCCGGCTCTGCCCAGCCGGGCTGCGGCCGCCCTCACCAGGAGAGTGGCTCTGCCAGTCAGGATTTGACATGGACAGCGGGGAATTGGGCTCAGAGGGAGCGGGACCCCAGCCAAGGGACTGGCACTCGAGTGCCAGGATGAGAGTGGCGGAGCCCCTGGCTCCCAGGCAGCACATGCCTGGCTGCCTGCCCTGCTGGGGCACGGAGCAGCCTGGCACAGGGACTGCCCCTGCTCGCCATCCTCCTCGCCAGCAGAGATGATCTGGGCTTGGGGCAGTGCCAGGACAGCCCCACGCCATCGTCCCCTGCCAGGCGCCCGCGCTATCGCACTGTGGCACCTCTGGCACCAGCAGCACCAGGAGAGCACCAGTGTGGGAGCAGGAGGGCAGCAGGTGCTCCTGGCAGCAGCACGGGTCTCCACAGGGCAGCAGGGAGATGCGGGGTGGAGGGATGCAGGGTCAGGAGCGGGCACCGGCCCCAGACACACGAGCCACCCCATTTCTTGGGAAGAGAGGCCTTACCATGGAGGAATGTCACATCTGCCAGGCTTGCCTGTGCTTCCAAGTCCCCACGTCACATCCAAGCAGACCCCAGGGCGGCGGGAGAGCGGAGCGTGCCAGGAGCCAGAGGAGCTGAGGGGGTGTGAGAAAACCCCGGTTCCTCCCAGCGCTTCCTGGGCTGCCTGGCCCCTCCCTGCCCGTCATTGTGCTGAGCTTTCCTGCTGCCTGGCAAAGCCCTGGGGCCGGCACGGCTGAGTCAGGCCTCCTGCACCCTCATCATCCTCGCGGGGTGTCAGGGGAAGCTGAGGCACAGGAATGTCCGGTCTGCACTCACGTGGCCAGGCAGGAGCAGCGCCAGGACACGGCAGTGGGACACCGTGGGGCTGCTCGGGGTGCTGGGGAGTCCTGCCCTGGCCTCCAGCTCCAGCAGCTTTCCCTGTGGGATGCTCAGCTCGAAGCGAGGAGGCAAAACCTTCACCCTGGAGGCAGAGGAGCAGAGCCCCTGCCCTGTCCCCAGCTGCTGTCCTGCCCGTGCCCAGTGGCAGGTGTCCCCTCCGTCCTGCCCGTGCCCGGGGGCAGCTGTCCCCCTCGGTGGCCAGGGAGCCCCAGAGCGGGCTCGGCTCAGCTTACACAGCGCTGGCTCCATCCAGGGTGTCACAGCACAGCTGCTTCTCGCTTACGCAGGCTCGGAGCCGTGTCCCCTGTCCCCTGAGACGCAATGTCCCAGCCTGGGGGTTACGTGGGAGCTCCCAGCACCCCGCAGTGGGGGAGGCAGAGAGGGGACCCTGTGTGAGGCACTTTGCACGCTCCAGAGTACAAATGGTTTGGGGCTGAGGGGCTCCGTGTCCAGCTGAGAGTGCCGGTGGGGTGGGACAGCCTCCTGCCCTTTCCCCAACGGGAACAAGGCACGGAATCCCTCCAGGTATCCATTTCTCTCTAGGAGGGGTGACCCCGAGCAGCCCTGGGTGGAATGTGCCACAAAATATTTGCTGCCTGTAAGGGACTGGAGTCATCCTCGTCGAGAGATGAGGACCCCAGTGCCTCTGTCCAGCGCTGCCCCCACCACTGCCACCCCCCAAGGCGACAGGCCGTGCCCAAGGTGACTCACCCAGCCGGGACCAGCCTGGCCAGGGCCCTTCCCCTGCCAGCCCTGGGCCCGAGAACCCTCCGAGCTCACACCACATGGCCGGGAGTCATCGCCCTGGCCTCGCTCCGCGCTGCTGACACATCCCCGCCCCGCTGCAGAACCTGCTGCTCGCTGCTCCCGGGCCGCCCCCCAGGCAGCAAAACCCCGAACCCATGGGGGGCCCTGACGTAAGGCCCAGGGCATGAGTTACTGCTTTGAGGTCTGCGGGTGGCAGGAAAAAGAAGGGACCCCCGGGCAGGCGGCTCTGCCCACGCCGGGGGACGAGGAGGGTGCCGGGGAGGGCGGCTCAGAGCCAGGATTTTGTGTGCGAACTCTGAACCTGCTCCCTGGAGAGAAACCTCTCGCCCTGGTTTTACCCAGCTGAAGGAAGAGGGGGACAGTTCTGGGTGTCTCCGTGTCCCCCTCCCCGGGCCGGTGTCCCCGGGGCACCCCCTGCACTCACCTGCATGTGGCGCGGATGGCGATGGCTGCTCAGGGCACGGCGAGGGGCGACCAGCCAGGCATTTGGTGATGCCCTCGGGGCTGATCCTGCCTCCTTGGGGAGCTTCCCCTGGCACCGGCGATGGGTGATGTGGAGATGGGCAGCAGCCGAGCCCTTTGGAGGGGACAGGAGCCCCCCGGCTCAGCCCCTCCGCCCTGGGAGGCAGCGCAGTGGCCGGAGGGGGCCGAGCCCGAGGGCTGTGGGGCCACGTAAAAACACCACCGCAGAAATTCAGGGCTCAGGTTACCAGCCAGATAAATATAGTGTCTTTATCTGACCTCACAGGGCGCTGAAATGCTCCTCTCGCATTCCAGCCTGGGGAGGCTTAAAGGGGACGTGAACCGGAGGGGGGCTGGTGGCCCGCGGCAAGGGGGTGCCGGGAGGGGAGGCTGCGGGGCCAGCGGGGGCTGTGGGAATGGACAGAGATGACTGAGGGTAAGCGTGAGGAAGGGAGAGATTTAGGGAGGGAGATGGAGGTCCAGGAGTGAAAGGATAGAGGGAGAGTTAAGAGAGGGAGCGGGGGGGGACACAACTTGGTGTGGGGGGGCAGGGATGCACAAAAAGGGGGCCCGTAGCTGCCAGCAAGGTGTGGAGTAGAGCACCAGGGTGAGGGAAGCAGTTGGACTGGGGTTTTCCCCTCTTGGGGCGAGCTGTAGGGAGAAAAGCCCCCTAAACCTTGAGCAAAGGTGGGCGTGGGGCAGCTGGCGTGGCGTGGCCGCCCCTCATGGGGACACCGGGGCAGCGCTCCGGGACGCCTGACCCGCCCCGGGTACGGCACCTGCGCGGCCGTGACTCAGCGAGCACCTGCCGGGGATAATGGGGAGGGATGTAATTAGGGTGGCATTTTCCTCCCTCCCTCCCTCCCGCCCGGCTCCAGCCCTTAGACAGGGAGGGACGCGTCGGGGCGTCACTCTGGGAGGTGGCGCAGGGTCACCAATGGTGTTAGGGGGTGGTGGCGGGGTCCTGCTGGTGGTTCCTGGTGCCAGGGCGGCACCTTGACCCCGGGCAGGGCAGTGTGTGGCCGCTGCAGAGGACACGGGAGCCCGTGGCAGCCCGCCAGGCAGCGTGTGGGCACGGGGGCTGCGGCAGGGCACTGGTGTGACGGGCACGGCTGCTTTGGGACATGCCTGCACTCCCAGCCGCACCCCCACGGCCACTTCCAGCCCTGGCAATTCCCTCCCCAGAGGGCGGGTGGGCCGGGACCAGACCTGGGGTCCCCTGCTTCGCCCCCCTGCCACCACCGTGGGCAGTAGGGGGCTGTGGGATGCAGCTGGGGCTTTAGGGACTGAGATGGGGGCAAAGGGTCTGGGCACCCAGATGGGCAGGAGGGGGTTGCCCTGCCCAGGAAAGTCAAGTCTTGCCCCTCTGCCTGCTTCTCTCCCGCAGGCGCTGGGGTGCTGGAGGCACAGGGGGGCTGCCTGGGGGGCTGAAGCCCTCAGCAGGGTCCTGGAGCCCAGCCCCGCACAGCCCCTGTCCCCACCGCCGCACGCACGGGCGCCCGTGGCTCCAACACACAACCTAGGTAGGGTTTTATTGTGCAGACAGAGGAACACTCCTGGATGATAAGGTGGTTTTTTTTGTTGTTGTTGCTTTTCATAGGGTTCTTTTTTTTTTTCCCCCGTTTTTTTTTCTTTTCCCTTAACAGAATTCCTTTGACGACAAGCTGTGGAAACAACTACAAATGTTCACAAAAAAATGAGACTCGAGCCGCGTCCGCGCTCTGCTGCTGGGCTCTGCGCCTGCCCCGGCGCTCACCAGCACGCCCAGGGAGCTGGGCACAGCCAGGCCTCAGCTGGGCACGGCCTCAGCAGCACTAGACAGCAAGCAAGCAGGCAGGGATGGGCAGGGGACGGGCACGGGGGTAGGGAGCAGCTCTGGAGAAGAGCAAGGAGTGGGGAGCAGCTGCTGTGTATTGCTCTAAGCCGTGGTGGCACAGCCCGGGCTGCACGGGTGGCACAGCTGGGGTTCACCCCATGGACCTGGATGCTCCTGCCTGCCTCTTCCCTTCCCCGTGCCCTCCCCTGGGCGAGGCTCCTCAGGGTCCCGTGGGCATCGGGGCAGCCCTGGGCTGGCGGATCTGAGCTGTGCTGGCCATCCCCGTCCCTGCTCTCGCCAACCCCGGCACCATCCTGGCTTTACCGAGGTTGGGGGCTGCCCTTAGGTCCTGTTCTGCTCTTAAAGGGAGACAGGGAAATGCTGAAAGGGAGGAGGGAGAGGGGAGGGGGCACACGGGCTCCTGCCAGGAGCACGGTGGGATTCCAGGAAGACTGCTCTGCCTCTCCACGAGGAAGGACTGGGGTCCCCAGATGTTCCCTTATGAGGACACGGTGCCGGTGCACTGGAGCCCCTGTGGAGACCCTGGGGTCACACTCCCAGAGGGAAGCCCCCTCCCCACCAGCCAGCCTGGGTGCAGCTCGGGGGGCCCTGGGGAGGGCAGTGGGGCTGTGGCTAGCTCAGAGAGGCTCTGCTTGCCTCCACTGGTGCTGGCAGCAATTCTCTCGTCACAGCTAAGGGCTGGTCCCTGGGGAGAGCGAGGGTTTGTCTCTGGCTCGGGCAGCCCAAAGGTACCGGATGGTGTCTGGAGGAGGCCTCACTTCCCGCTCAGCTGTAAGAAACAGAGTAGGAAAAACTTGTTGCCGAAGCATGTTTGCACTGAGCCCGTTCCTAGGGCCGCAGAGGAGCCCTAAGGAGGCAGGGGGGGTTCACGGTGTCTCCTAGACCTGCTCCCCTCTCTCCTCCCCTCCTGCCAGGCCCAGCAGCATCCCATGGCTCCCCTGTTCACTGAGACAGGAGTCATTTTGTGCCCTCTCCCAGCCGTGGCAGCTCCGGGTGAGAGGAGCAGGGTGAGGAATCAGTCACCTGACTGGCAGGCAGGGCAGGTGGGGACACCAGGAGCTGTCACCTCCAGGGGCTGTGGGCACAGCACCCACCACAGGCACCCTCCGCACGCTCTCGCATCACCCCTCTCTCTTACCTGCCAATCCAGCTCTCTTTCCCCAGCTGAGAACAGGCAAACCCCGAGAGTTAAAGGGATGGGACAAGCGAGGCTGAGGCCTCCAGTGCTCCCAGCACAAGCAAACCGGCCAGCCTGCGGAGCGGGGAGGCGCGGTGGGAGAAGCAACGCTGCCTAGCAGAGCCACCATGCTTCGGAGCGGGGCGCGTGTGCGTGGGATGGCGGCCTCGGCACAGGACGGTGGTTAGCGTTAGATATACGGCTAAATAGAGATAACACAGAGAGGTTTCACGGCTTCCAGACGCTTCAGCTTCTCTTTCCAGGGGCTGCGAGGAAGGCGGGGTGGCTGGGGTGCTCGGCGTGTGCGTGCGTGTGTGCGAGCGCTGGGTGTGTGTGTGATTCGCCGTTCACAGGGACACGAAGTCCACAGCTTGCAGGAGAGGCAGGGAAAGGAGCAGCAGCAGGAGCCACGAGGTGTTCTGGATCAAGAGGCTGAAGCCGGCGCATTTCTCCAGTTTGTCTGTGAGGAGAAGGAATGGGGAGGGAGAGAAGAGAGGCAGTGAAATCCCTCGGGAACGGGGCTCAGGCTGGGTGTTCCAACGGTGCTGGAACACGGCTTGCTTTTGCTCTGTCACAGAAATGCAGGAAGTCCCATCCTGGCCTGTTTCCCTCCCAACGTGTAGCAGCAAAGATTTTTTGGGTGTCTGAGAAGCATAACCCTGGCTGTGCCTGACTGGGGTGACAAGGGGATGGGCACCAGGTGAGACAAAGGGCTCTGCAACTGGAAGACTGCCCCTGTGGGGTGTAGGTGTGGAGGATCCCCACTGTCCTCTCTGTGGGAGGATATCGAGGCATTGTGCCTGAGGTGGGACCCAAGAGAGGCAGGAAAAGCAGTGTGAGATGGGGCAGAGCGAGCCCATCTGTGGGATGAAGCCCACCTGAAGGGCATGTAAAGGTTGGGACACATTTATGGAGCTCAGGCAGGATCTGGGGACACCACAGCGAGTTGTGGTGTTCTCTGCTGGCCCTGCCAAGCCAAGGAGCAGGCAGGAAGGGCTGAGGCCAGGTGCCACTGCCTGTCTCACCTTTGATAACAGTGATGTTCCTGATCTGGTTGCCGGTGTAGTCATTGGTGGCCTTCAGCTCGCACATGTAGATGCCCTCATCGCTGGTGGTGAAGCTCTGCAGGTGGAGGCACACCAGGTTCTTGTGCATGGTGACGTTGGCTCGGCTCCGGTAGATGTTCTCGGAGACGCTGATGGTGCTGTGGATGACGTGCTTCCTGTTGTCCTTGGTGATGCTGAACTCGTAGGTCAGGGGGTTGTCGGTTTTGTTCTCGTAGCGACAGTCCACGCGCAGGTTCTGGCCCAGCAGGCAGGCACTCAGGTCCTTGATCATCTGGCAGTGGGCGGCCTGGAGCACTGCGAGAGGCAGGAGGGGGTTGGACAGGGAACAGTGAGCTCTGGGGGTGCCCATGGGGCCTCCAGGCTGCTCTGGGCCGAGCAGGGAGCAGGGAGGGACGTACCTGTCAGGATGACAGCGATGCCCACGGTGGGGTTCATCTCGCCACTGAGGTGCCCGGCGGGGGCTGTCTCTGAGAGGGGAACCTGGGCGGGGGCAGAGAGAGGCACTTAGCCAGGTTACTGCCCCGTGGATGTGGGCACTCGGTGGTGCAGGCTGCCCTTCTCGGGCCTGCTCCTCCTCACCACGGTGTCTGATCCGCTGCCCAGGGCCCGGCTGGCACTGCGACCAGCTGGGGAATCAGGCACCGTGTGTCTGCCCAGCATCACCTTCCCACATCTCCAGGCAATGCCCCATCCATGCTTTGTTTTCCCTGTCCAGATCCCCCCAGCAGGCATTAAATGAGTGTGGCCAGACCTGCAGCAAGGCCTGCATGCGCTGCCTCCTCCCCGTTCTGCCCCATGGCCAGCCCAGGTGCGGACAGGTGAAATCAGGCTGCACCCCTGTGCCTGCACACCTTGACAAGCTCCGTGGCTCACGGCGAGGGGGCTGCCAGGTGAGGGACTCTCTCTCGGGCCCAGCGGGTGCCCGCCCAGCCCGTCCTCCCGCAGCTCCAGCGGGTGAGCTCAGCAAGGATGAGTCATTGCGATGCAGTGAGGGAAAGGGGCCAAGAGCAGCGAGGAAGAGGGACACAGCAGCTGGACAGGGAGCCAAGACCGCCGAAGGATGGCATGAAGCCTCCAGGAGCTGAGCTCAGCCTGCCTGGCCACGGGGTGGAAGCGGTTTGGGTGGCAGCATCCACTTTCTGGGTCCCTGCCCGGTGCCTGTCTCTCTCCAGGCTGTGTGTGTGGGTACGGGGCCCGTGATGTGCCATCCAAACGCCGGGGCTGCTGATTCCAGTCGGCCCAGTGCAGCCACAAGGAATCAATTAAAGGTTTGCAGCCCAGCCAAGCAGCCGCGTGGGGAATCCAGCCGCAGACATGCGGAATGGAGGGACAGGGTGGGGGAGCAGCGAGGCAGCCGCCGGGCTGAAGGACACCCCGAGCACCCTGCAGTCAGCCCTCCAGGCTGGCCGTGTGGGGCCAGGTCCAAGAGGGGGAGCTGATAAACCACCCCTTCCTGACTCCGGGCTGGCAGAGGGGACAACAGACCCTCAGTTTGCTCCCTCTGAGCCTGGCAAAGCATCCAGGGAAGAGCTAGGAATTGCCTGTACCACAGCCAGCTGCATTTTTCTATTTAGCAAATTTTGGGTCTTTCATATAACGTTTGAAGAGGAAATACCAAACCCATTTGCTCACCCTGAAGCTCTGAAAAATCTCTTTATCCAGAACCCTAAACGTTGGCCAGGAAAAAAATTCCCTTTTGTTTGATCTTGACAACCAAGAGGTTGCAGTGGGGCAAATGCTTGAACCTCTGGATTCCTAGAAACTGTCCCCCGCCCCCGTCCCTTGCTTTGTCATTTCCCAGCACCAACCTGCTCCTCTTGGGTGTCCTGGGACACTATCTAGGTCATAGCCTGGCTTTTCTGCAGAAAATCAGCGCACAGAAGCTCCCAGAGAGGGGTTCTTCCTGCTCTCTATGTGCCCAAGCGCACAGATTTTCTAGGCTCTGGGTTGATAGCCCTTGGACCCCTCTTCTCCTACTGGCAGCGCTGCTGGGAGCAGAGCAAGCCAGGTAACACTCCTGCGTGATCCCAGGGGTTTGGTGTAGGGACAGGGCTCAGGAGGACGGCAGCATTCGAGGGGCTCCAGCTCTTACAGGGCAAAATTCCCGGCTCGGTCCCCATTTGCTCGGGGTCACACCACGGCAGTACCTACCCCCTGAGCCCACCGGTGTGACAGGCTCAGCGTGACAAACGAGCTGCGGGAAGGGGGATGGGGACGGGGGCGTGCAGAGCCAGACTGGTGGGCTGAGAGAACCCCAGAGCCGCAGGGACCTGGCTGTGCCGGGGGGGGGTGGCCACCAGCAAAGGGGGTGCACGGGGACGCGGTGTGCAGGGAAGAGCGATCGGGCGACCCTCGGGAGGGGCAGGAGGGCTCCGGATGGGCGAGCTCCCCCCCTGCAGCA
>WEIT01008545.1:638334-748711 GCA_013389985.1 Dryoscopus gambensis | reverse complement strand
GAGGGCGCTGAGGGGAGCGGCGGGAGGCGCCCCCTTGCGGCGCGGGAAAAGCTGCGCGGCAGCGGCACAGCCCCGGCCCGGCCCCTCATGGGCTCTCGGATTTTCGTCAAAACATGCTGGGCAAGATACTCCAAAAAGCAGTGTTTTCTTAATTTGAAGGAAGTACTGATAGCTCTTACTTATTTCGGAGGCTACACATCAGTAGATTCAAAAAACCCCTGAAAGCAAGCTTTTTTGCAGCCAAAGGAAAACCAGAAAATTCTGTTGGTGTAAATAAGAGGCAGGGATAAAAAGATGGGCAAAATAAGAAAGGCAGGGAAAATGAGATGAAAACCAGAGGAAAACATTGCTATTATAATCATGCTACACACAGGCACAGGGGAAGGCACTACTTGCAAACACACACTTAATAAAGCGGGGATTTACAAAGCACCACAAACAACGTAACCTGCTGTTTACTACTAGAAGAGTAAACAAACGCTAGGAACCAACCCACAGCTTCTTTTCATGCAATTCCTCTCTGTGCTGGCAGGCCAGGGCTGCATTCCTGAGAATACACTGGAAATAAATCCCAAGAAGCTCCATTCGGATGAAGCAAAGCATTGTAAATATGAATTAATCAAGTGTGAAGGGCCAACAAAGACGGCCCATGTGTCCTCCTCACGCAAAGCCATGATTTCACAGAGCCGGCCTCTTCCTCTTAATAATACATGGTTTGCTTTCGCTTGGAGAGACACGAGGGAATCAGAACCCCAGAATGGTTTGAGCCGGAAGGGACATTAGGAGCTAATCTTGCCCCAGTCCCTGCCATGAGCAGGGACACCTTGCACCAATCTGGGTTGCTCCATGCAGGGAATTCCCGGTGGAAGGAGCAAGAGGAGGGCTGAAGAGGGGGAGCAAAGGCAGGGCTGTGCTGCTGCCGGACACCACGAGAGAGCAGCATTGCCCTTCACTGCTGCTGCAGCGGGCACGGGGCGAGCGCCGGCTCCTCGCAGGCGAACACAGATTACACAACCCACGAGCTCTGTGCTTTCTTTACGGACTGCGGGCCGTTGGTAGGGCGGGCTTTGGTTCATTCTTCATGTTTTAATGCTTCTTGCTCTTCAGGGCTTAGCCTTGTGCTCCCCGCTAGGGTAGGTAGGAGGGATGAAAGTGAGCTTTGTGAGCTGCACAGTTTTTTGTATATACTCTCAGGCCTGACTTACTGAAGCGGGGATTTAATGGAAAGCACAGATTTCAGTGGGGAGGAGCACTCCCAGCTGTATAGAAAGTAGAGGGGGAAAAAAAAAGTTAAAATCTGCTGATCTCCCAGCAGCTGAGAAGAAGAAGTGATGAAAAGTAAGAGCAGCACAACTTTTGAATGCTGGCGTGATGTGCATGGAGTGTGCAGTGGGCTCCTCCAAGTTTTATGGTTGCATCGAGGGGCTAAGGCAGACTCTGGTGGGGAATTCTGGTAGGGAGAGAGTTATACAATCACTGGAAAGCCAGACTGGTGGAGTCTTTAAATAACATATAAGTCTTCCTTCTCTGTCCCAGGCTTTTCAGTACCAGCAGTGTTGCTGGCACACCTGTGTGTGGTGGTGAGGGAGTGAGGGGCTTAGACCTGGAAGCTCTCCTGGATTGTTTTTCCAGGCCTAATATGTCCATCTTCTGCAGGTGTGGACGTCTGACCCTGTCTGATGGCTGTAGACCTCAGCGTTGTGCTGTGCTTCCTGCCTTGCCACAGCTCAAGCTACCTTGACCGATAAAATCATTTCCAGCCCCTTGCTAAACACAACGAGGAACTGTTCATTGATCACTTAAATGTTTTCCAGTCCCCCATCTAGCCAAACTCTGTCTCTTTGGCACCACTTACCACTCAGAAAGCCACAGCCAACAGGAAAAAAATTGTTTCCTTGTTTCCAAAATAAAAAGAAAATAATGATTCTCTGCTTCAGAGGTCTGGAGACCTTGTTTACCCTGCAGCCCAGAGTGAGTTTTTATGGGCAGGTTTATAAACCCCTGCACAGCCAGCTCTGTAGTGCTGACAGACCTTTCAGTGTCGCTGCTTTAACACTCCTGTTCTGACAGCAGCACCACTGTGGATCTGCAGCAGAACAGACAGACATTTTTGGCTATTGGCAGCCTTGTGTGCGCTGCAGAAACCTTTATCTTGCTAAGGGAGTGGAGCTCTTTTAGTGTCGTGATGGGGAGGGGGCAGGAATTCAGCATGAACAAGGCAAACCCATTCCAGTCCTGCCAAAGCTGCTGTTTTGCCCTGAGTTTTTGAGCCAGAAACTTGGTACCATGTGTAGGAGAAAAGTGCTGGGGTGAGCCTTGTTCCAGAGCTGTCACCAGCAGTGTCCAGTCACCAGCGTCACAGCACTGAGGACCTGCAAACCCCTCAGTGTTCCCTGTGCCCGCTCTGGCATGTGCTCTTCTGCAGCCTTTGGTTCTTCCTTATCATAAATCCTGTAGGATTTAACTTCTAGCTACTGATCCTTTTGACAGTAATGGACCATTAACTAACTAGACATAAAATTGAAAGTGTAAATCCCTCTGCCTTGGGGAATTAGAAAGCAGGTTTAGGATGCAGGCCATGAAACGCAGGAGTTCATTGTAATCGCAAACGAGGCCTGATTAACTCTGCCTGCCCGGCACCCTGGTCTGTGCCAGCTAGGGGGAACGAGACCAGGAGCTGAGGCTGCTGCTACAGGACATCTGCAAGTGCCAAGGGAAAGCCTTTAGTCTCGATACTTGAGTTTGTTTATCCCTTTGCCGGGGCCTTCCCTGCAAGACAGCGAGGGAGTCTGGGCTGCTGAGGAATTATCTCCAGACACTTATGCTGCTCTGACTGGAAATTTGGTGTGTTTTCCTTTGCTGAGACAAGGTGAGAAGGGAAGTCGAGAGGTGGAGGTGCCTCTGCCCCCAGAGAACGGCATCAGGGAAAAGGCTGGGGTGGTGGAGCAGATCTGCAGGTTGGTGTGTACCAAGTCCAGTTCCCAGCCCTTTCCCGGGGCCTCTGGTGACACCACAGGGCTCTGCTCTGAGTCTGTGGGAGTGAGTTTGCTTCTCTCTCCCTTCACTAGACCTTGAGATCAGTGCCCACTGATTAAAAAAGTTAATTACCTTCCTCTTGCAGAAATGACTCTGCTTTCAAGGTCTCCCAAGCCCTTAATTGAGCATCTTTCTCTGACAGAACTTTTGATTGAATTGCAGTGAGTCACTCTCGGAGCCAGGATGGCCAGGTCAGAGGGGGATCTCTTCAGGGAGCCAGCTGGGCTCTGCGTGTGGTGAATGGAGTGGTCCCAAACTCCTCAGGAATAAGCGGCTGCGTCAGAGAGAAGAGAGGGAATCGGGTCCAAAAGCAGGGCTGGGTGGAGTCTGCGTTGCTGTGACCTCCTGGGAAGTGAAGGGCCTGGTGGCCAGTGGTCCCTGCACACGTGAGCCTGCCCCACCACCTGTGTGTGCTCTGGCACTTCCCTCCCTTCCCTGGATCCCGTGGCCGCGCTCCTGAGCGGAGTGCCCGTGCCATTCATCATGCCAGCAGCACAAGAGCAACTGGAAAAAGTGACTGGAATTTATCACCGATGGCAGGAGCTTTTGTCTGTAATAAAAACCATTTTCCCCCTCCTCTCTTCTAGTGCTTTTCTCCTTCCCTTCTCTCATTATTATTATTATTAAGAAGCTTAATGCCATATGTCTTGCTGTTTCATAAATAACCCCTGTAATCAAACAGCACTGGGTAAATGGGCAGTCCAGCTTGTGCAATTTGTTTGACAAAATGAATCCAGAAGAATATGAGTCTGTGGAGGAAAGACAAATAGAGCAGCTTGGATGAATGTGTTAACCAAGAGAAAAACGGCTTGGCAGAGCAGTTGATGCTATTTTTATCCATGCAAATGGAGTTCGGGGCTAATTTATTAAAAATACAGTACAGAACTTGCCAGAATGGTCAGTGTCTCCTGGGATGGAGAGCAAGAAAGGTTCTCTGCCTCCTGGGGGCACAGGGGGTGCAGCTAAGGAGGGAATGAGGTGCAGCCAGCCTGGAGTGTGCTGAAGCTGCCAGGAGGAGGGCTGGGCCTGGAGCATCACGCAGGTGGTAGGAAGGGAGGGGAAACTGCCCTGGGCGGGTGGTCCTGGCAGCCATCCATCCATCCATCCATCCATCCATCCTTCCATCCTCAGATCACAGGGAGATCCCAGAGCTCCCTGAGCCTCGGGAGAGCCAGCTCCCGGCTGGGTGTGACCCCGATAAAATCACAGCTATCCAGGGTTAGATCTGTGCCTTCCTGAACAACTGGGCTGCTGCTCCCTGTACCCTGAGTATCCACGTGAGCTTCCGTGGGCAGGGAAAGCTGAAGGAAGCCTTCATCGCCTCCTGCAAGCGTGTCTCTGCAGTCTTTTCCATGGGAAATCCATCCCAGAAGACAGTGAGAGCCTGCCTCAGCCTGGGAGGTGCTGCAACCTAGAGGAGAAATGCCTTC
Organism: Dryoscopus gambensis; assembly: GCA_013389985.1. Classification (NCBI taxonomy): domain Eukaryota; kingdom Metazoa; phylum Chordata; class Aves; order Passeriformes; family Malaconotidae; genus Dryoscopus; species Dryoscopus gambensis. The sequence goes on along the minus strand of WEIT01008545.1, from coordinate 744,245 downwards.
ATCCTGCAGCAGGGCCCTGCCTCTTCCTCACCATCAGGCGGCAATACAGGCTCTGGTGCCTGGCCCGGCTGCGATGCGCACATGAAGGGGAGCATTTTTCACTGATGAGAAATATCTCAGCTACTGCTCCCTGCATCTCACCTTTTGTGGACCTGCCCCGTGGCCCAGGCAGCTGAAAAGCTGATTTTTTTAATCAAAGCCATGAATGTGTTCGTAGATAAGGGGGGATTGTGTAGAGGGGGATATTTCCCTGCCTCCTCACCTCCTTCCTTCCCTCAGAACACCTGAGGTGCCTTTGCTCTGACTTTGCGAGCACGACATTGTCCTGTGGGCTCGAAGGGGAGCCTGTGGGATGACCTGCACGCCGGGACGCTGGGGGAAAAGCAGAGGTTGGGCCTGAGCTGTGTGCTGGAGGTAGAGGCAGGCAAAGCTGCAGTGCAGGTGGCTCACGTGTCGGACTGCACATCCACAGCCAGGCATGCTGGCTCATTAGTGGAGGAAACACCTCTCTCCTGGCTGCTTCCCTCCCCCTCCTCCAAGTGGGAAAGCAGCCCCCATCCTTTTTCCCCATTCCTGGTGTGTATGAGTATTCTTTTTTAAGTGGCAAGCTGAATATTTTAAACAAACACTGCTTAAAATCTATAATTTATGGGCAAGGCTTCAGAAGAGGAGATCAGTCGTCTCTTGGTGCTGAGGGTGTCTCTCCATCTGCAGCAGCCCCCACTGCTCTGTTCCCAGTCAACTGGTGCAGCATAAGGGATTAGGCTTGGGCATGGCAGTGCTGAGCAGCACCCAGAAAATTCCCAGCTCTGAATGGAGGAAAACCAGACTGTCTTCTCTTGCAGGCAGGAACAGCTCCAAGCCCTCCACCAGCGGGACAGCCCTCCTGCTACCCTGCCAGAAAGCAGCTGGCTGGGCCCACATTTGGCCCAGAGCTGGGCTACTTGGCACAGCTCTTGGAATGGGGGGTTAGGAACCTGCAGCCCCCTTCAGCTCCCACCTCGCCCCTTACCTAAAACCTGAGGGAGCCAGGGTACGGGTGAGGAGTCTGAGCTGGCAGAGGCTGTACTCCCAAAGCTGGCAGGTCAGACATGATGAGAAGCTGAATCAGGATCTTACAGGCACTGCTGGGCAGCGGGAGACCCCAGGTCACTGGGAGAAGCTGCTGCCTCTGCTGCCCTTCTCCTCTCTGTGCCCCTGCATGTTCCCCAAGCTGAGCTGCATGTGGGAGGATTCCAGGCTTGTTCCTTAATGGGAATGGAGAGACTTTTGCTTCGATTAATTAATTTGCTGCTCTTCCCCATTTTCAGGACCATCTTTTATTCATGGCCAAGTAGCTCAGACACCGCTGCTTGCTGCCTGTTCAGGATGCTGGCATTAATATTTCATCCCAGAGCCTGCTCGTGCTGAACAGAGCTCATGTCCCGTGTTCCTGCCTCTCCCCGCTGATCTCCTGCCCTGGCCCAGCTCACATTCCCCGCTTCCAGCCCCAGGCTGGGTCTCCCTGTCTCTTCACCAGTTGCACGGCCTCTCCCTGGATCATATTCCTTGGGAATTAAATGTGGCACGCTTGGAGCTGGGGCTTGGAGCTCCCTGCCTTTGTCTCCTGTGGCTCTGGGTGTCGTGCTCACTGTGGGAATAATGGGTTCTGGGAGCAACTTGTGATATCAAACGGCAGGGAAAGGGGAGTGACTCTCATCCTGCTTCCCCTCCCAGGAAAGCAGGGTATATATTTCAGTTGCCAGAGGAGCAGTGTGGTGCTGTGGCTGCAGCCTGGGAGAAAAGAAGGCTGCTGAAGGAGAAAACCCCGGCTGTACCTTTCAGGGCAGCAGCAGAAATAAGGAAATGACACTCTCCTGCTGCTTCACCTCTCTCCTGGCTCCTGTGCATGCACTCCCCAGCATTCCAAGGCCAGGAGCAGCCTTGCCTGCAGCTCTGCAGCCCCAGCAAGGCACCGTGTCTGAACGAGGGCAGGCCACAGTGCAGCTGTTTGGAGTGGCACTTCATTTACTGAATGGCAGCTCCATAATCCTCTTCAAATAAAAAGACTGTGGAGTCTCTGTACTGGGAGCTGATGGAAGGCTTTGCTCTCAGGCAGGTGGCACGAAGGGAGTATCTCCTTGCTGCATGTAGCAGTTCCTGGGTTTTGCTTTGGCTTTGTTATTTGATTATTTGTTCTCTTCTTTGTCACTGGAGCTTGTGGATGTGATTCTTTCTCCCTGACTGAAGCACTTGTTTTGGCAGGGAAACATTTCCCAGGTCTCCCAGGTGGGATGGGAGGAGAGGCTTTGCAAGGCACAGTCTGTGCCCTTCCCTCTTCATCCCAGGGATGCCCGAGTCAGTTCCTGGTACATCTTCCATTTCTTCAGGAACAAAACAGCACAGCAGCTCACAAACTGTCTGGCCCCAGCCCTCTGGCTCAGAGGCTGCAGAGCCATCAAACCAAAGCATCACCTTAAAAGAGGTCTCCAGATTGGGGTGGGAAGATGTGGAGTTGGGAGCAAAGTGTGGAACCGTGTTGGAGAACGTGTGCACGTACCTGTGCATCCAGACATGTGTCGTGGGGACACGTTCCGTTAAGGGAGTGTGACTGCAGGTTGCAGGATGTGGAGGCTGCAAGTGGCAGAATCTCCACAGCCTCATTAAACTCTTGTGTCCAAATTAAATGTCAGATTTGCATATTGGTTCTGTGTTTTCAGGCCCGTTGTGCAGCAGCCGGGAGGAAGCTGATCATGGGCGGGGGTGCTGTGGGTATCCAGACTGCAGCCTCCCTCCCGAGAGCCCCGCAAAGCCAAGCACACAAAATTTTAGGGAGAACTAGGGATTAAACTTGGTTTTACAAGACTCAGGGCTCTGTGCCTCGGTTCCTGCAGGTGGAACAGAGAGCTGCGTGTGCTGGGCAGTGCCGTGTTGTCCAGGTTCCCAAAGCAGCTTCTGTGGGTTTTTCACTGCCCGCTTTCTCTCAGGAGACACAGGAAGGGCACAGCACTGCCTGGGCTCTGGCTGTAGAGCTTCACCTCTGGGAAGCCCTTTACAATTTTCCCCAGCCTGGATTCCAGTCAGATCATGTTCTAATCCAGATTTAATTACCTGTGAAGACAGACAAGCCTCTTCCTTGCCCCTTGGGAAGCCCAGCCAGCAGGGTAGCATCGGGAATTGGGACAAAGCCAAACTGCAGCCCAGGCTGGCGAGCCCCTGATGTGCACAGCAATTTCCATTGTGGCTGGAGACCGATAAATGTGTTCAGGGACCGAACTAAGCAGCACTGGGAATCAGTGATCCAGCACCTGAGACAGACACGTCCCTCTCTGTGGGTAGTGGGAGGTTTACCTGGCTTTGCAGTGGAATGCTGATTATCCACGGAGACTCCTGCCAGTGGTTTGGCTGCAGAGCCATGGGTGGCAGCAGCAGGAAGCTGCTTCCCAACAGCATGCTGGAGGAGCTAAAAGCAGGAAAAGATTCCTGGTCACCTGAGTACACTGTTGTGTGCTGCCCCAGTGCCCCTGCTGGGACCTGAGGGAGCCGTGCAGCCCATCTGCTTCAGTCCCTGGAGAGAGATGGGAAGCAAGGAGCAAGAAAGAGGTCTCTGTTGCTCTGGGAAGCCTGTGCCTGCTGCCCTGCACAGCTGTGAAGCATGTCACATCCCTGATGGGCCAGATGCTGAAAGTTGCTGAACATCCTTAGAAGGTCAAACTCAGAAGGCAGAAAACCCTCCTGGCTAATTCTGAGACACAGCAGTGACAGGGCCTGCACGACAGGAGACACCCGGGAGGCAGAGCAGCTCTGAGTCAGCCGTCTCCAGAGAAAGATTTGTCAATGGCTGGGCCAGTTTTCACCAGCTCCACAGCTGGTGGCAGTTTCTGCACTCCATTCGACAAGCATCTTGTGTGGCTGACATGCTGCTCCCTGGAGGGGAGCCAGGGGATGAGATCCCTCCTTTCTCACTGGGGGTCGCTGCCTGTGGACTTTATCCAAGCACTCTTTGCACTGCAGTACCATTTCCCTGGGAGGAAAAGGGGCCCAGCATCAGGGAAGAGCCTGCAGGCCTGGGCTGGGGAGCTGGAGGGTCTGAAGCACCGTCTGTGGCCACCTTCCCAAGGGCTGCCTGCCTGTGAGTCCTGGCTCTGGGTGCAGCCTACGGCTCTCCACCTTAGGGCAGGCTCTGGGCAGGTAAGGACAGAGTAATTCCAGGGGAGTTGCTCCAGATTTACATGATTGTAAAGAGAAAGGATGCAGCCTTGATTAAACTTCTTCTGAGTCCTAGGAGAGGCTGGAATAAAACTCTGTATGTCAGTTGTATAATTCCTCCTGGTCCCAATTCTCCTATCCATAAAAGCTGGAGTGCCTCCTGCCTTGGCCATGAGGGATGCAAACCTTTCAGGCCTGAGACTGCTCCTGCCAAGCACCACAGCATCGGGGAGAGTAGTGGAGCTCCGTGTGCTGCTCTGCAGACTGCTTCATCCCTGATCCTGGGCTGGCAGAACTGCCCACGGAGCAAAGCCCGCCTTTCCCTTCCAGGTCCCCAGCTGTGAGACAGCATCCAGCTCCCTCAGCCCGCAGTGGTGGCAACCCCAACAGCCTCTGTGCTCTCCAGGCACCCCTTGATGCATTCTCTTCCAACAACAGGGGCCGATGCGCTCGCTGCGTGGTGGATGAGAGCATCCCTCATGGCACAATGGAAGGAGCGAGCCTGAGGCTCCTGCAGGCAGGAGAGCAAGCCATGAAGGACAGCTGAGGACATGGGGCTCCAAACAGGAGCTGTGCCCAGTTTTAATGTGCCTGGCCTTTTGTGTTTGCCTCTATTCATGCCGGGAAGGAAACTGCTGTCTCTGTATCCATCTTTCTGTCAGAAAATCCTTAGGCTCTGAATAGATTTGCTCTCCGATCTGTGGGCTGGTTAGCACCAGGCCTGTCTGGTGGGAGGAGGTGAATGACTCTGGAGGGCTTTATTGGCAGGACAGTGCTCTGGAGAGGAGGCTGGCTCGCTTGTTATCGATGGAATCCTTCACTGGCAGAGACAGCCTTGGGGATAAGGAGTTGAGCAGTGGTGGATAGTCCAAGATCCCAAAGCTGGCTACAGGCTTGACCCTCCTTTCTGTAGCCATGGGCAAATCCCTGGTCCCCACTTTATTTCTGTAAGAGTTGTCTGTCCGTAACACACAGCCAAGTGTCCCTCTCTCCATGCATGGCGATGCAGGAGTCTCCTCTTCCCCTGTGTTTCGGGCCCAGAGCTATTTGGCTCCTCATTACAAGCAGCCAGGTGGGTTGTGAAAAGGACACCACCACGGAGTGCTTGCTCAGCCTGTGCTTTCTGTCACTGCAGTGGTGGTGCTGACGATTCCTCAGCTCCCGTGGCTGGATTCCCCGGGGACTGTTGTTAATGCTGCTTTCCCAGCTCTTCCACTGAGCTGTCTCTGCCTGCCGCACTCGTATAATCTGGAGCTGTAAAACCACTGACAAGTCCAGAGACCAGAATGGAGATTACATGCAACATTAAAATTAAAAATGGGCCAGACTCACCAAGTTGTCTTCATTAGGCGGCTGTGTTTTATTTGTGGCTTTTACTGCCAAATAAATAAGCTTTCAGGTGAGTTAGTTAAGCTGCCCTCAGGAGCAAGACAAGATGGGTGAGGAGAGGCAGTTCAGCACAGCCTCTGGGATTCCTGCCACAAATCAGCCAGTCTGCAAATGGCAGAACTGGTGTCAAACCAGGATGAAAACCTTAAAATCCCACCAACACTCAATGCAAAACGACACAGAACAGTCCCCTCCCCTGAGCCAATGCAGAGCTGGCTTCAGCGCTGAGAGTGAATTCAGCCATTCGAGGCTCTGCCTCCCTCGCAGCCGCTCTCTGTCATCTGCATTCATTTGGTTCCTCAGGTTTTTTCCTCCCCCTTTCTGCCAGACTCCTGGCTTTAGGAATGCTTCTGGGGAAAGCGTTAAGGGGACGCAGCACTGTGGATACTTAAGGGCAGTTTTAGAAGGCAGAGCATTTTCCCCCCAGAATATTCCAGGGCTTTCTATGGAGAAAACGCAGTGGTCATACGCTCACCAGGTGTCAGTGCTTGTGGATTGTGTTCCACGTGGACTGCTGATAGAAGCTGCAATGCAGGAACGGCTTGGTTTGACTGCATCAGAACCAGAGGAAGCCTTGTCCTTGCCTTGTCTCCTCTTTGCACTTCTAGACCCTTTCAAACCACAGGCGTGAAGGGCTGACAGTTGTTGCCCCGGAGATCAAAAAGTCTCATGCAAACCACTGCAAAATCACAGCAGTGATGCTGCTGACACTGCAGACAGAGGAGAGGCAGGGGAAGGTGTTACAGTTCTCTCTTGCTTCCTTCCTGCTCTCGGCTGGGGTCCTGTCTCCCCCATTACTCCTTGACTCCTGGTCCGGAATCACGGCAAACACAGGAATCCAGCCCTCCTGCTCCTGCCACTGTGTCAGAAAAGCTCCTCAGTACTAACGAGGGAAGATGAGACACGCTAGGTAAGGTCAGGTACTCTCTGATTATCTGCTTCCTCATCAGAAAACTGCTTTAATGAAACCGAAATTCTTTGCAGGAAACTCTTCCATAAATAAGTCAATTTTTGCAAGAAACATGATAATGAATATATCTGTAGGAAAGAATGAAAGATACTGGTTAATCATCCCATTTCAACACTTCTAAAATGAAAAAGAAAATGCCACTCCACATTTTGTTCAGAAAAGAAAGTTAATTGATACTGCAAAAAAACCCCAAAACACAAAGGCTGACCTTGTGAGGATGCAGACAGTGAAGGAGGCCTTGTCCTCCTGCTCAAGGAGTCCAGACTGAGCTCAGCTGAATGAACTTCATCCTTTTAATACAAAACAGGTCTTTTTCCAACCACCCTTTGACTTTTAAATACCCTCTACTGCCAAGCCAGAGCTGTGAGCAGGCACCTTGCACAGTTTGAAGTTACACCTGCCAAGAGGGTGAAAAATAAACAGTGTGGGAAGTTGTGAGACACTTGGTAATCTGTCCCCAGCAGTTTGGGGACTTTTCCTTTGGTGTGTGACACGGTTCTGCTCACATGGTTGCCTTTGGGTATGGGAGACTGTCAGGGGGCTGTCATGGACCATGAGGAAGAATTCAGGAAGCACTCAGGAAGAATTTCTTCATGGAAATGGTTGTCAGGTATTGGAAGGGGCTGCTCCAGGATGGAGTCCCCATCCCTGCAGATGTCCAAGGAACAACTGGATGTGGCACGCAGTGCTCTGGCACAGGTTGGACTCGGTGATCTTGGTGGAAGGGGCTGCTCCAGGATGGAGTCCCCAGCCCTGCAGATGTCCAAGGAACAACTGGATGTGCACGCAGTGCTCTGGCACAGGTTGGACTCGGTGATCTTGGAGGCCTTTTCCAGCCTTAATGATTCCGTGATTCTGTGGTCAGGTTTGGGCGCTGATTGGCGCTGGTGCAGATGTGCTTCCTGACCCCAGCTTTGTCATTCAGATTTCTCTGTGCTTCTCATCTCCCTGTCTGGAAAAAAAACTGGGACAAAAGAGAAAAGCAGCTCACAACTCCGTTCCCTACGGATGTGTGAAGCTGGCGAGGAGGTCCTGCACAACAGCAAGAGAGGTTATCCAAGCCTCAGAGATGGGAATGGTTTCACTGGCACGGATGTTGGACCACAATAAATTCCCCCTGCCGGGTTCCTGCACATCACGTGTGACAGAGGGCAGGACAGAGCCCACGGCCACGCTGGCAGCGCCTGAGTGTCCCCTCCCTGCTGCAAACACTGCGAGCACGAAGGGAACTCCCCATCCCTCAGCGGGAGCGATGGCTGAGAGCCCCGCAGCTCCCCGGGGAGGCAGCAGGAGAGCGTCCCTGCTGCGTGGCTCTGTGTGTCTATGTGTGCTTTTTTCCCTGGCAAAATCAAATCAAATCTTTCTCGGCTCATCTGCCGGAGTGGGACGGAGCTCCCTCCCGCCTGTGCCATGAAAGGCTTGTCACCCCGTGACTCCGGAGGGGCACAGCACGAATGGCTGTGCTTGTCCCCAGCTGTGCTTTGAAGGAGGTGGTTCTCATTCGTGTAACGTCCTATTGTGAGGGGATTTAATTAGCTGTGGTTTGTTCTCTCAGCAGACACAAATGAGGTTTTAATTTTTTGTGTACAGGCGCGAGGTGGTTTTTATTCATCGCATCGGGAGCTCTCGCAGGCCTCCCACGTCAGAAGCTGTCTCCGAGAGGATGGAGAGGGCCAGACAAAAGGGGGATGATATTCCACAAGTGGCAGCATTGGCTGCAACTTTGATGTGAGCTGAGTACTTTTTTGTCACAAACACATGACACTGCAGCGTGCCCTTCCTCTGCACTTGCAGTGTTCCTGTCTCCAGCAGAAAGCCCCAAATCCCAGCAAAAGGAGAGTGTGTAGATGCTGAGAGGGCTGAGGAGCAAACCTAAGCCTCTCTAAATCTTTCCAGAGCCTCATTTCCTTCTGCTCCTCCTTGTTTCTCTCCTCTCTTCCAGCACCCAGAAGCACAATGGCATTTGCTTTCTTACTTAATGTCAATATTTGCTTTGCTGTGGAACTGTCTGTTTAATAATAATAATTCCTGAGCACAGAGGAGAGGTGAGGCCTCTGTGGGTTCAGACTGGGAAGAGTGGTCCCAACACTCACGTTCTCTCTACTTTCCCCTGGGGTTGGAGCAGCAAAGGGAGGATCCCCAGACTTCAGGATCCTCTCCCACAGACAGCTGATTTCAGGGGGATGCCAATGCATCAGGTTCCTACTCCTGTATGTTTTCCTTCCCTCCCTTCCTCCTGTGATGAATGCTGTCTCTGAGACAGGCAGCTGCAGAGGGAGATGCAATTTTTCTTAGCTTGCCAGCCATCAATCTCCTGAACAATACCCTGCTAATGAAATGGCAATGTTATCACACACCTGTCACCAGCAGTGATGGGGCAGCCATTCCAAACTCAGACCAGACAGAGGAAAAGCAAGGAGAGCTTTGGAGTTTGTCTTCAGGGTGGGATTCCTCCTGGAGGCTTTTGACAAACTCTGGGCATCCTTCAGTGCAGAACCGAGAGCCCCCAGGTGAGGTTTGCTGGCCACCTCCTCCCACTTTGCAAGGACAGAAGTGACCACACCACTGTCCTGTAGGACCACGCTGAGTTTTCATCTGAATTCACCGTGTGGACACTCGTGGTCATCCAAGGAGCCACTTCCACCTGTCTCCTTTGGGAACTGACATCACCAAGTGGGCAAGAAAGTCCTTGATGCTTCTTCCTTTGAAATCCAAGTGGTTTTTAAGTGGATAGACTGTTCCCTGACCTTGTGCTATTCCACCTCCTGCTTTTCCCCACTCGGAGCTCTTCAGATTAGACAGCAAAGAGCTCATTGAGTGGCATTTTGTCCCTGAGGCCCTTCTGTCCATGATTTCAGTGAATCCCAAGGCACAAAGTGCAGTGACAAGGCTTTCTGCTTCGCATGGCTGGTTTTTGTGCTGGGAGATTCCTGGCAGCCTGCTGAGGTGTTTCACTGCGAGGAGCTGGAGCTGGTGATGGGGACACACCTGGAACTTGCAGGAGGCGTTGATCAAAGCAGAGGTGTTGCCTGGGCCGTGTGTCATGTCCTCCTCCTTGAAGGGTGAAGGACTTCCACTTAAAATAAAACCCGTGGATGTGTGAACAGATGGTAGCAGCTACTTGGAGGGAATGAGTGATGAGGGGAAGTTACCAAGGGGACAATCTTTCTAAAACTTAGGGCTGCCTCCAGGCAGGAAAGGTGAGCTACCCTGTCGGTCTCACCCTGCTTTGGATTGTGCTGAGAAAATGCCTGTGGTTTCTGGGCAGGACCAGCAGGAGAAACCCCAGCTCGTTCCCCAGGTTTCCCAAACCCAGATGAGGCACTGAGAGGTTGAGCAACCCCTGAGCCCTCCTTTTGCTGAAGCTGATCCCTGCTCAACATCCTCCTGCTGCCTGGGTGGACGCTGAGGAAGGGGGTGACACCTCCAAACTGTGACAAGTGCCAGCAATAAGGTGTTTGAGTCACTTCCTTCTGTGTCTGGCAGGTACGAGTTAAGCTGAGGGTGCCAGCGGGTGCAGAAGTTAAAAAACTTGTGCAAATCTCCTCAGTGCACCCGAGGTCACCGAGGTTCCCAGGATTTCTCTAACAGGTGGGTGCAGCCTGATTGCTTCATCCTTTAAAAATCATGGTGTACATGACTGCTCCCACTCTAGGTCCTGGCTGGAAAAATTGTTCTTTTTTAGTAATAATTGTCACCGAACACTGAAAAACAACCATGAGAAATGACCAGAATATAACCTCTTGAGAGTGCTGTGAAAATTTTTGTTGTTTATTTACTTTGGGAAAAAAAAAGAAAAATCAAAGAGGAGAGTAAGAAATCTAAGGCTCTGCGATGAGAGAAAAATGCAATTTACTTTTTAAAGCTCTTTCTGATTTTAAAGTGATATACGGAAAAATATAAATGGTTCTAGAAAGCTTCACCAAATAATAGAGAGAAGAGAAAATAACTGCAGTGAAGGGCAGTATATTGAGGGTCATATCTGCCTCCATCTCCCGTAAAACAGTATTTGCTGCAACAAAAGCATGGGTATTTTAGTTATTTATTGTCGTGTCGGCTACAAAATATTAAGGAAGTAAAAAAATTTTAATTTATCCTGGATGAAGTCTGGTGGCCGAGAGACTGCCCGGGAGCATTAGACTTGAATGCACAAGCAAGGAGGGATGAGGAGAGCAGGAAAAGCCCCTGAATACAGAAGTGGGACTGGTCCCTTTCCTTGAGTTGAAGCTGGTCCAGGAAAAGGTGCAAGGAAAAAAGGTGAACACCTGCTGGGAGAGGGCTGGGCTCCCTCAGACCCCATCACACCCCAGGCAGACCATAATAAGCGAGATTTAAGCGCCAAAAATCCATCACCTTTTTGAAATGGACTGGCGTCAGCCCTTCCTCACCCCAGTCTGTGCACCGAGGGTTCAGAGTCTTCTTCAATCCAGCCCACAAATCATCTTGTCCCTTTTAAGTCTCCTCTTCACACAGCTGGTATTTGTCATTAGCACATTTTATCAGCCTTTGTTCCCCACCCCCAGTAAAAAAAAAAATCTTAATAAAATGCCAGAACACATACTGAGCAGAAGAACAAATTGTTAGCGCAGTCATTAAACAAATACACCTCTCCTCCGGTCTTTGGATGGAAATTAATTACCCTCCTGGAACCGAAACCTGGATGTGTGCTTTGACTGACAGCTGGGGGCTGTGTCCGGAGCCTTTTTTTAGAGGATGAAATCAGAGCTGGGCCCTTTCTCAGCCGTGAGGAAGGTGCTGGCAGGACTGAAGGACTCTGAGGAGAGATGAGACAACAGATCGTGGGAGTTGGGTTCAACGCCAAAGGGCAGGAGCAAGAGCTCGCTGAGCCCCACCAGCAACCTGTGGGATTTCTCACTGGCTGGAGGCAAACCCTGGGCTGGCTGAGGCTTCTGCCATAATTAACATCACTTTCCTCTTCCTGCCTGCCATTGCCAGAGCCGTGGGAGGGCGGGATTCCGCTTTGTCCTGGAAATGAAACACCCTGAGACCCAACCAGGTGAGAACACAGAGCCCCACAGGGCCAGGTGTGCCCGCTGCCACCAGCAAGGCTTGGGGACGCTTGCAGGACATGTAATTGCTCTGGCCCATGATCCGTGCCAGCTACTAGCCCAGGAGCACGAGATAATGACCCTTTTAGCTCGGAGTAAAGAGGGAGAAAGAAAGAGAATGAATGAGCTGGGCAAGAGAGAATGACTGCGGATTCAGTTAGTTAATAAAGGGATTGTGGAAAGCAAGGTGAAGAGACAGTGGTAATTTTATGCACTGCCAGTCAGGCCTATTTGTCCTGGGAGCAGCTCCAATTTCTCTCTGAGCTGTTCTTTTTTCTTTAGAAATGGAGCTGTGAAAGGGGAAGGAAAAAAACCCTCCCTGATTAAAATCAGCACCCAAAGAGACAAGGAAAAAAGCCATTTTAATCTCCGCATCCATAGATGGATCTTCTCCCAAATAAGTGAAACAAAAGGGAATTTAGAATATTGGCCAGTCTTACACAGCACAGGCTGAAATCATCCAGAGTCTGATGGAAGTCTTGTCATATCCCAGCCCTAACCACAAAACAAAGCCAAATTTCATCTTTACAACTATTAATTCCCACTCATACCCGAATCTCTCTGCTCCGCCCTCATCCACTCCCCATTCATTCATGACCATTTAAGAGTAAACCTCCCTTAAACCCCTAATTAGCGCTGCAATTTTGATGTTCTAGCTCCACAACTGCTTCAAATCTTCCTTCTGCTTTTAAATATTCCTAATCCTGCATCATAACTCCTAACCCCCGAGCTGAGGCCACGTAAAGACAGAACTGGGTGTCTATTGCTTTTAAACTCAGCTTTTATCAGATACTTGGGCATCAAGGGGCAGTGAGATGTACTTGTCCCACAGAACTTTACTTTCTGATTGAGGAGAAAATGAAGTTATTTGGGGAAGGCAGCCGGGAAGGCAGCAGGGAAGGGCATTCCTGCGTTTAAAAGCAATGACGGGTTATCCCTTGCAGCCGATGGGAACCTGTGAAAAGGCTGGTTTGACTTCAAGACCACAGGATGGGGACATAAACAGGAAAGTGTGAGCGTTAAACTCTGCCTGAGTTGTGCTTGGATGGGGCAGCTTTGCATCAGATCTCTGGGCAGGGGGATGTGTTCGCCCACAGGTTCCACTGCCCTCCAAACCATTCCCTGCAAGCCAGCCCAGTGCCCGGGCTCCTGAGCGGTTTGTGCTCACCCACATCAGGCTTTGGACCTCGACAGAAATGCCCTGAGCAGCCAGGGCAGCGGCTGGTGCGAGGATGAGCGGTGAAATAAAAACGGGCAGGACTGGGAGTCCTTTAAAAGCCTTTATTAAAAGTGATCAGCTTGGGTTGGGTGCCCGGCAGGCTGCGCACACCTCCGCTGCTCCCGGCTCCGACGTGGGGGAGGAGGAATTCGGCCTTGCCACTCACAGTGATAAAGCCGGGCCTGCTCTCCTCACAGGGGAGTGGCCAGGAAGGCAATTTCAGCTCTTCATCGGAGGGGGGGGTGCTCTCAGTCAGCCCTCTTAGTGCTTGTAGTGATCAAAAACGAAACCCAAAAGCTGGTCAGGTGATGTTCTCCTTCCAACTGATCGTGTAATTGGGTTGATTTTCTTAAAAAGTTTGTTGGCTCGTCTTTAACTTATTTTTTCTAGGGGTTCATTGCTTCTCCCAAGGGTCCTTTGGGCTTTCGTTTGCATATCAGGTTTTCTGTTTTTTTTTCTTCTCTCTGGTATCTTCACACAGGCCTGGGGGGGGTAGCTAGGCAACAGGGAAGGGTAAGAGAATTCCATTCATTCCTGAAATTAGCATTTTCTGATAAGGAGTAGCTTACTCTGAATTGAGGGGGGTGGTGGTTTACAACAGGATAATTAGCAGTAACAGTTAAATAAGGACGAAATATAACATTCAGGTAATGAACAACAAACTACAATGAAGTATAAAATAAATGGACAATTGTTAAATTGATAATCTGGCCTCTTATTTATAACAAGCGGCACTGAGCACGTGGATCACAGCTCGTGTCGGCGTGCAGGCACAGGCTGCTGGCACGGGAGTGTTTGTGCTGCAGGAGTCCCTTCCCTTGCTCCACCCTGCCCTGTCCGTCCCCAGCTCGCCCGCTGCTCAGCGTGGATGGCAGCTGAGGCAGGACATGAGCACGCTCGGGGCTCTTAGAGAAGCTTTCAGGGCTTGTCTCCAAGGGAACAAACAGAGAGGTCCAGGGGCAAAGCCAGAGCAGCTCTTAAAGAGGATTTAATCTGATGTGGGCTGCCCCTAAGCACAGGGTCTTGCACAAAAGGCTGAGAGTGTTCATGAGTCTGTTTAACCTCTTTTAACTCCCCTGCCTTTCCCCCTTAAACTGGGTGAGCACGGCTGCCTTCTTCTGGTCCTGAACACTTGACTGCAAAAAAGGGGGGTGGGATTTTTCCTCAAGGAAGGCACCAGCCGCCTGTGCCCTTTCCTCAGGCGCACGGGCGATATAAACCACTCATCAGCAAGCCAAAAGCTTTTATTTTTGTATCGATATCCTTGGAGATGGGATGTGTGGAGCCTGGGAAACGCAGGCAAGCAGGATTTTGTCAGCCAGGAGGATGCTGTGGATGCTAACGTGAGGAGCAGCAAAATCAGGGGGGTTGTGGGATGTGGTTCAAGCTCCAGGGCACTTTGAGTCCCCTCTTTTATTAGCAGTGGTGTCCTTGAGTGGAGACTGCAGCCCAGCACAGTTCAGTCCTGGCACTGAGGCCCTGTGATCGCATTACAGGGAATTATCAGGTGGCTGCACCTGGTTTAGAGACTCCAGGAAGGCACAGGGGTGCAAAAGGGAAGGCAAAGCACCGGTGGTTTATGAAATTAAAAAGTTCACGAGTGCCAAATCCACATGCTGGAGAGGAACTGAGAAATGGAAGAGGTCTCAGCAACATCTTATCAGGAGGTAGGACAAGGAAATTGGAGTTGAAAGCGCCGTAGTGCCTGATTTGCTATCTCTGCTCTGCACCTTGGCTGCAGGTTCTGCCTTTAGGGGTTTGTTAGGCAACTTGGGGAGGAATATTTTGTGTGTATTCAGTGGGTTCTGCTTGCAGAGGCCTTAGCATGCATGAGGTGAAAAACCTGTCTGGAGAGATGGGATCGAGTGCCCCTTGTAGCCTACAACAAACACAAACACAGGAGGGAAAAGGACGGAAAATGGCAACATGGGCTTCATGCAGCTTTTTTGGAGGTGGAGGATAAATTCTCCTCTGCTCGCCCCCCTAAGCCTGTGTGCCTGCAAACACGAGTGGCATTTGCGTGGTAAATGTTACTGAGAGGAACAATTCCTGTTTGAAGGGGCCCTGCAGCACCCGGCTGCTGCCTCCATGGGAGAGAGGCTGTGCAGGGGCACAGGGCAGGCTTTTCCCGGGTGGAGGGTGTGGAGAAGGGAAGGAGAGGCCGGTATCCCCCTGGAATACAAGGCCCTGCTCCTCCTGGGACAAGGGCAGACAGTGCTTGGCCAGACTCAGGTCTGGAAGCTGACAGAATCCAGCAGATCTGAGCACCTGTGGCAGGTACCAGCTGATGAGGAGACCTGCTGGGCCACAGCTCAGATGCTTTTAATGCAGAAAAGTCTGAGGAGGTCAAAATCCTTAAATGATGCTGCCAGAGAAACTGAGATTGCACTTTCTGTACAACCAACAGGGCTCAGTTTCCTGCTTTTACCTCGAGTCCGTGCTTCCAGATGGGTCAGGGAAGCGGATCATGCTCTCCTCTGCTTTCCTCTATCTCTCTCCACTCTTTCCTCAAAGGAAAAACCTGGGAAACCTGGATCCTGATGCATCGCTGGTTTCAAGCACAGCGTGGGTCTGGTCCTGGAGCTGCTGGTGCAGCTTGGGGATGCTCAGGAATAGCACCACGACTCGCTGGCAATGGCACAACAGGAAATTGGAGCAGTAAAATATTTCCCTCCTCGCTGCATCCCATTTACATGTTTACAATGGAGGTTTTCAAGGCCCTAATGACGAGGAATGCTCATTGCTGGGAGAGGATGATTAAAGCAGAGACGGGGTGATTGCAGGCTGACGAAGGGATGTTAATTACATCAAAGGAAGCAGGAGGGCACCGCAGCTGGAGCGGCTGCTGGTTGCCACCCTGGGATGGGGGCTGCCCTTGTCCCCTGAGCCCGGCACAGATGTGCTCACCCACCCTCTCCAGACCTCAATGAGAAGCAGCTACGGGTAGGGAAAGAAAAAGCCAAGGAAAAAAACCCCAAACAATCAAAAATCTCCTTCCAGCTGCAGCCTGCAACAGGAGTGAACTGAATTAGTGCGTGGAAAGCTGCAGGGGGGGGTGAGCAGGGCTCGGAGCAAGAACAAAGATGCTCAGGAGAGGCAAACAGAGGCAAAGAGCCCTGGAGACACGGCTGAGGGCTCAGCCTGCTCAGCGAGGTGGGCCTAGGAGGGAACTGATGTGGTGCACATTAAGGAGCTTCTGTTGGGTGCATATGAATCAGAGGCCTTTGAAGCCGTGCAGAGGATGTTGTTTCATCTCTGGCAGCCAAGTTCTCTCCAAATTCTGCTTTCTGCCACCTTGCTGGTGCAGCAATGCCCCGGGGAGGTTTCTCCTTGGATGGAAATCTCCATCTGCATTCCCGGGAGATTACAGGGCAGGGTGCTGCTCTAGAAGAGGTGTTTGAGGAGCTGTGCTCCTGGTGACAGAGGAGAGAGGCAGAAGGAGATAAAGGAGAGCCCATGCATTTAATTCAGCATAACAGAAAACAGCAGAGAAAGGAGTCAGTGGAAGGATGCATAAAAGAACAGATGAGAAAAGAAGTCCTTAGCAATTGCACAGGGCCTAATTTAGGCAGAGTATTCCCAATATTTCCTCTTTAAATAAATAAAACAGCAGAGCCCAAAGTGTTTGAGTTTTTCCCAGTCAAAGCCTTGGTATGAAACTTTCATCTGTTCTTGACAGAGCAATTAAAGGGAGGGATACAGGCTCTGAAATGTAGCCAAAAGGAGTAGATTGAATATTTAATACAGTTCCAGGCTTTGAAAGTCCCACCAAACCAGTGGAATGGTGAAGCTGGTGACAGTTTTATCTTAATAAGGAAAGGGAGGGAAAAAACCCTTTATTCCTGCCAGCAAGGATGGCAGGGAAATACAAACTGGATGGGAAACAGGCAGCACCTTTCCAGATTGTCTTCTTGGATGTCATAATAGCATTTCTCAAGTGGTATTTGATGGAGAGGGAAGTGGATCTTCCCACCTGTCCTATTCCAGCTCTTGATACTGGAGAGACGTAAGTTTGGGGCTCTCTGAGGTTGCTCTCCATAGTGCTAAAGGAATAAAAACATACTTCAAGGCTGAGGGCCATCTCCTGGTCTGCAGCTTCTGCCCAGCAGCTGGGAGGGGTGAGGGGAGGGCTGGGAGGGGAGGGAAGCAGCGCTGGGGAGTTGAGCATGCAGGTTAGCTCGGCTGCCAGGGCTAAACCAACTCATTAAAGGGATTAGCCAGCAGCCCTGACTGGATTTAGGAGGGTGGCTGTTGCTATCAATAAGTAATCCTGTCTCCAATCCTCCCTGGTGGCTCGGGAAAGACAGGGAGCAGAGGAAGGGTGGGAGGGAGGGAGGGACAGCAAGGAATGAGAGGGATAATTTAAGGGAAATGCTGGAGGCACAGAAAAACTCATCCCGGAGAGGGCACGGCTTGCTGAGGAGTGAAATATTCCTTCTGCCTGTGCTCTGGTGAGGATCACGGGAGCTCTGCAAAGGGGCTCCACTTCCTCACCCTGCACAACCCTCCCAGGCAGAGCTGCTGGAGCAGGATTGTGCTGTTTGGTGACGGGGAGATTGAATTTTGATTAGCTCTGACACAGTCTCTCATAACCTTTTCATTAGAAAATTACCTTTAATAGAACTTGTTCTGACACCTCAGCAGCGCTTCCCCCTAATCCATTACTGACTCTCGTGGTGGGAAGGGAGGGGAGGGGAATGGAAAGGTACCTCTGTTTCTTCTACTTGCATATTTATTAATCCATTTACAGTATAATCCATCCCCTGTTTACCTACTGACCTATTTGCTGACTTGTCTGTCTGTTCCTCTGCCTGCAGAATCCATCCAAACAGGGGATGTCTGGTTTTTCACTCTGAATTAAAATCCAGTGCTCCTTTTTCCTGTGAAATGCGATTTTTTTGGAAGAAACACTGTTTGGGGGCGACTGCAATATTTCTTTCCAGTTTTGCCTTGAGAAGATAATAGTATTAAAGTCATGTTCTGACTTAAAATGAAAAACTAAGGTGTTCCTTTCTAACAGTGTTTCAAAACTGTGTTGCTGCTTTATCCAAAGGCATCTCTGCCTAATTTTTAATCAAAATTTCCACCCGGCTGGTGGATGGATGGGTGTTGGAGGCAAAAGAAGCAGAGCAGGGATGGAAAATCTCTCCATGTTCTCATCCAGCATCAAAAACCAGCTGACACCATGTACAACACAGAGCAAATCCTGTCATCTCAGCCCCTTCCCAGATCTGTGTGACGGAAAGGAAGACCAGGTGAGGGAATGTAAGGAATAATAGTTATTTGCAGAGTTCTTTGAGATCCTTAAAGGGAAGACCCTGGAGAGATGTAAAGTATTATTAAAAGGGATGTAAGTTCTTTTCAGGCAGTTAAAGGGATAATAAATTCATTGCCCAGGAGATCTGGTAGTCAAAGTTCTGTGCAGAACGTGGTAAAAAGGGAAGACTTTGGGCAACTTTTGGGTACCGAGCAGGAGGACAGCAAAGCCAGGCTTATCAAGTTAAGGCTGATCTTGGTTCTGGGTTAAACTCAGTTTTGTTGTTTAAGCAGCCCTTTCATAAAGCACTAAGACTGCCTGGAGCTTGAGAAGTCGAGCAGTTTTTAGTGTTTAATCACATTGCAGTCAGGTGTTTGGGCCTAATTTCCCATTTGAATTTCTCTGGCTTCATCTCGCAGTCACTGGGCTGTCTCTCTCTCTTCCCCCCCTCTCCCAGATTAACGAGGCCTTTAGTACCTGCTGTTGTCTCCCCACAAAGGCTTTTATCTGCTCGAGTCGAGTCACTCCTGGATCTCTGATGAACGGGAAGGATTGAGCTCTCGGTGCCACTCTCCAGGGAGGAGGGATCAGTGCTCAGCGTGCTCTGCATCTGCCTTTGGTCTTTCCCAGGGAAAGCCCTGTCCGCACAGCAGCGCCACTCCAGCGAATTCCTGCTCTCTCCCGGAGCCCCTTTTTTTGCCACATTCCTCTCCTTGGATCTCCAGGCTTCCTGCAAATTTCATTAGGATTAATTTAATTCTTCGTATCAAGATTATTGAGGGGAATTGAGTCCAAGGCTGGAAATGTGTTAAAGCTCCACTTGTGCCTCTCTCTCTCCCGTGTTCTCTCCTCCGTGGACAGCCCCTTCCATCAGAAATAGGATTCTTAATCCGTTTACCACGTGCTTCACTGATACCATATAACACTAATTTTTTAATCAGAAGGTTGTGAGATACAAAGTCAAACATCTTACAACAGCTAAATATATTATATCTCTGCAGTTACCCTTATCAACCAAACTTGTAATCTCATCAAAGAATGAAATCAGATTTGACTGACAAGACCTATTTTCCATAAAACCATGTTGACTGATGTTAATTATATTTCTACCCTTTAATTCTTCATCAATTGAATCATATATCAGCTTTCCTGATTGCTTTGCCAGGGACAGATGTTGGCTGGCCTAGATTCCCTGGTTCGGCCTGGTGGCAGCTCTGGAATTCGGGCGCCAGGTTGGCTTTTCCTGCTGCAGTCCCGGAAAAGGAAGGGATTCACTCGTTTTCACTCCGCAAAGTGCACAAATTCTGGGGGTTTGCGGAGTGAGGGTGGGTGCAGAGCTGTGAGTCCCCTTCCCTGGGAGCAGGCACGTCCCTGGATGTGGCGACAGCCTCTCCTGTGAGTCTGCAGACACCAGAAGCCATCAGCCCCCTCCTGCCGCCTGACAGTGCCGGATTTTCTCACATCTCCCGATAAGAACTAACCTAGCATTTTACAACTGTATATCTGAAATTAGTAGCAGCTTAATCTCCCTCTGCTGGATCACTCAGAGGTGTAATTGTGCAGAAAAAAGGGTATTAAAATGCAAAACGCTCTCCTATACTTCTTCGTGTTAAATCCCTTCTTCCTTCTATTCTTTTTTTTTTCATTTTACAAGAGGGCTTTTACTTTTTGCCTTCCCCCCATGTGTGTGTCTGTGTGTCTTCATAAAGAGAATGAGCTGGGCACGCAGAGAGAATAATTTCTATTTCTACATAAATCTCAGAAATGAATACTTAAATTCAAGCAAAAAATACATTCTTACACCTTTAATTTCCTCTCTATGAAGTATAATGAAAAAGCCTGATTATTTTTAATTCTTCCCTTTAATAATTCAGCAGTGGAGTGATTTAAAGCTGGGGACGATAATTACCTTTTCACTTTCCTGGTAAATGGAGTTTTAATAGAAATGGAAGCTCAAATGCTGGAATTAATTCAAACAGGTCAGCATCAGGTCATCCATAGCATCTTCTGTATAAATCATTTATCTGAAAAATGGCCTGCTTCTCGATTTCCCAGGAATCCCTACCCAAAGGCTACATTTCAACAGAAGACTCAATGTTTATATCTTGTAAAGCATGGAGGGAGAAAAAAAAAAGTGCAATCCACATCATCTCGGAAGGATTTTTCTTTTTTTTTAATGCAAATGCAACTGCTGTTTGAAGGACAGGGAAGCAGGGGCTTGTCTAGATTAGGGAAATTCAGCTGTAGCTACAATGATGGTTGGCTGTGGAAGCTTTCACAGATCCCATTATCTGAGCAGTTTGTGCTGCTCAGTCTATTTATCTTCGTGCTGCACCTGCTACATCTGTTTTAGAGGTGAGGGATGGAGGTGAGAGGTGTCATCTCCAGCCGAGAGCAGACCCCCGAAATACGGAGCAGGCTCTAACTGCTGCCCCGTGAGCCAAGAAGGTCTGTCAGGGAGAGAGGAAAATAAAGCAAAATATCTTTTCAGCCCCATCCGTTGTAAAATCGAGGGGGAAAAAAAACCAAGGCAGGTTTAGCCAAAGCTGCTCCTCGCCTGGGGAGGGTGGTGACAGCCAGAGCTGATGAACCAAGAATTTTCCCGGCACAGGGAGAAGGGGAAAGGCTCTGATGGCTTCACTGAGGTTCCCACACACTGCACCCAGGTCCTGTTCTGATGGATTCAACACCAAACCATCCCCGTAGGGCCTGAAACTCTGCTGAAACACCTCCCCCGAGCATTCCCGGGGCTGCTTCCAGCCGGGATTGATGCCCCTGGTGTCCCTGCTGGAGTGGAAGGGGCTGGGCCAGCAGCAGGGTTTGGCTGGGAGCAGGCAAAGCATCCGGGGGAGTTAAATTTTTCATGAAAGCTAAACATAAACTGCCTCGTCTCTAATTAAGCACTGGGACATGGAACTTTACAGCACTCCAGCTCTGATTCGCCACAAGTGTGTGGTAATGATTCCTTTTCAAATGTCAAGCAGTTTTGTTTCTATTTCCTTTCATAAATAATTGGTGCTGAGCTGGTGGCAACACCAGCATCCAGCTGGCAGCAGGAGCCTCGTGATGCACTCCTCACATCCAGCCAGGCTCGGGGGCAGTTCCAGCAGGTCCCGGGTGGGGAGAGAGGTTTTCCTGCTCCCAGTGCAGGGAGGACGTTGCAATTACCTTGAGGTTTTTGAATTTATTGTGTTGGGTGTTTTGTTTTCACTGAGATCAACCCGGCGTTCAGAGTGTGCTCGTGGCGGGGAAAGGTGGCTGCAAGAGTGGAGGATGGCACAAGAAACCCGTGGTTTTCTGCAGGAATAAGGGGGAAGTTTAATGCCAGAGGGCCAAGAGAATCCTGGCTGGGGAGCCCACACCTAAAACAGTGCATGGGCAGCTGTGCTGTCTGAGCAAAGGGATCCAGGTGAGTCCTCCCCTTCCTGCTCAGGCACAGCACGTCCCGGGGCCACCCCTGCGTGTTTGCTCTGCCAGTTACTCTCCACACTAATATTTCTCTATCCATTGCTGTTTACAGCCACGTATAATCCACCACTGCCTGGGGAACTCGAGCAAATGATTGCATTGCTGGGATCCCAGCCCTGTCGGTAAATACAAACACAGCCCCAGACGCTGCCAGTGACCCATCACTCATCCATTCCAGGGGATCAAACTGGTGGCTGTTTTTTTGGGGTCCTGCTTAAAATGCTGCAGGACTGCTGTATGTCATGAAAATGTTCATGGCAGGTCCGTATTTGCTGTCAGGCGCCCTAATGAGAAGTTAAATAATGTCCTTTTTGCTTTCCCTCCTTTCTGCTCTCTTGGCAGTGCTATAGGTGGGTGCATTCAAATTGGAAAAAAAAAAAAGTGTTTTAGAAATATATAAACTTCAGTAAGCAGATCTCCTTGGAGAAAAGTGACCTGCTGGGGGACATCACTGCAGTGATGGAATTGATCTCCTGTCTGCTTTTCAAAGGAGTTTTTCAGATTTCCCTGACCCATCCAGCCTATGAAGGCAGATGTTTAAGCCCTGATTTTGCTTGCCTCTTGCTGCATTCCATATTTAGCCCCAGAAATATCTGAAGTGGTCATGCTGCCTATCTCAAGAGGGAAGGAAGAAAATAAATCAGACAAAAGAGGCGCTGGGTTGTTTGCTGCGGGCGCGTTAAGGAAGCGTGTGCGTGGCCTTCTGCCTCAGCTGCAGGGCAGTGCCACGGCTCATCTCTGTTCCTGGCTCCCACGTGTCACAAGGCCCCTGGGGACAGCCAGCTTGCACTGACTGGGGTCGCTGAAGACGGGGACCTGTGTCACAGGCACTTCACTCACAGACCCGCTGTATGTGGATTTAAATAGAAATAAAACCAGAAATATAAATACACTGAGGCGCCGAAGTCTCTGCGCGCCCTGGTTTGTCGCTCTGCCTCTCCCCATGCACACGTGCCTGTCCCGTTCCATCCACCCCTTCCTGACGGGAGCGAGCTGGAGCAATGCAGCGGCTGCTCCTCTTTCCCAGAGCCTTTCCCCGTGCTCCGGCTTCCCTCCTGCCCGGCTCGCGGCCGGCGGCTTTGCTCTGGCCCCCTGCACAAGCAGCCCTTTCCCCTCTCCCCCGCAGTAATGATGTTTATTGAGCCTCACACGCAGCCACGCTCCTGCATTTTTCATGGAGCTGCTCTCTGGAGGCGGCGCAGGCTGATAATCGAGCGGCACCTGAGCAGAGCTGGCTGCAGCTCCCACCACGGCGGGTACGTGCTCCCGCCACCCCGCTGTCCCTGCCACCCCCTTGGTCACCAGCCCCAAATTTGACTGACCCGCGGTCTGTCTGTGGGACCGCACAGGCTCTGGGTGTGGGGAGAGGCAGAACGTCCCTGCCGGCCTCCGAGGTGGGACCCAGCTCTGTGCAGCACCCGGGGAGGTGCCTTTGCTGCGGTAAAGGAGCGCTGCAGAGACCTCACTCCTTGTGGTCCATCCTCCTCTTCCTCTGGTCGCCCCAGAGCCTGGGTTTTTTATTTCTGATCTCAGACAGAGGCGGAGCAATCAAATACAAAACAAAGAGTGGTGCCTTAGGGCCGACAGCGCCTTACAGTGCAGAGCTGGCATTGATTTCTCAGTGTGTTGCCCCAGATCAAGGCAAAGTTGGGTCCCAGAACTTCTCACTTCCCCACTCCCTCCAAAACCACCTTTCCCAGCGCCTGCTCTGTTCCAAGCACACACTGACACAGAGCACCCTGAGGCCTCTGTGCCAGGAGAGCTGCTCCTGCTTACAGGGTAGGAAAACTAGCTGCTTGAACTCCTTCATTCCACGGGATAAGGAGTCTCTGGAATGCTGTGGGAGATCCCTGGGGCTGTGGGACTTCCTGGTGTGAAGGAAGAAAGGAGCGGGGTGTGAAGGATAAGCAGAGCTCTGAGGGAAACAAGAACCTCTGCTATTCCCACCCCTTGCTAGAGAGTCGCCCTTCACTTTTTTACTTTATTTTTGTGATGAGCTGAATCCTCTGCATGAGAGGAAAGGAGTTCCACGCTACGGAAAAGTGCTGCAGTCTGAAAAGTTGTATTCTTGTTTCTCTGCCTGCCTGAACAAGACACGGACCTGAACGACGCCAGGGCTGCTGATCATACCCCATGTCCTCATCTCTCCCCTGAAATAAAACAGGCCCTCCAGAAAAACCAGTGACAAGGAGAGGTGATTTATGAGCACCGAATAATCCCAGGGACTTCCATGCCCTGCTCCTTTTTTTTGTTGTTGTCCCTTGGGAGAGAATCCACCCCCTGCCACACACACGGGGCCTGGGCGAGGGGGAGCCTCTCCCGGGAGATACAAACATCACAGATTTTCCTTTCATCCCTCCTTCCCTCCGGCCACCTCTCCCTCTGTACAAACATCTGCCTTCCCAGCCAGCCCTTTCCATGCTTTGTCTTGCCTGCCTTGCACAAGCACCTCAGCCTTGCCGTGCCATCCTCCAGCCTCCCTCAAGAGCACTCCATTTCAATAGGAGAGGGGCCCTGGGAATTTGGCTTTAATATTTCATAAGCTTCCTTCTAAAATGTAAAGCGTATTTATGTTATTTGCATCAACTACCAGGAAAAATACTGCCTTCGATTTTGCAGGCAGATCCTAACCTGCTGCCCACTTTTCCAGGGCAGAGCATAAACCCCACAATTTATTCCAAGGAACCCTTTCTCCTATTTACATTTATATTGAATAATTTAAAACAACTTTCTCCACTTCCATAAATTCTTCCTTGTAGGATGGGAGAAGCTGTCCATGTGTAAGGAACACGTTCCTAAGGACCCCTGACAGCACAGCACAGCACAGGGATGTCTGCAAACCTGGGGACGTCTAAGGGATCATCTAAGGCCGAAAATCACCTGTCCCTTTCCAAATTCTGTCCCTGCCTCTTCCGCTGTGTCTGAAGACAGGGTAGAAAGAGATCAGCACTGATGTGTGGGGGTAGCACAACAAACCCAGTTTCAACAATTTTAACCCTGGAGAAAGCTGGCAGGACTCAGCCTGAGGAGCGTGCAGGGAGGCCGCTCACCAGCTGGTGCTAATCTGTGAGAACCAGGGAGCTGACCTAAACCCACTGAGCACCGCTTCCCAACTTTCATTTCCTCTCTCCCTGGGCACGTTTGGGCTCTTTGTCTCTCATCTCTCTCTAATCGTTTGTATTTTCGTCACTTTCCGTTCCCCAGGGTTTCTTTGGCAGCGTTTCCTGACGTTGGTTCTGTTTGCTGGGTCTGGACTTCGGGTTGTTGCCCTGCCCTGGTGTCCGGTGTGTTGTCCATCACCTGGGCACGACAGCAGGGAATTGGGCCAAAAATGAATCGAGCTCTCACACCCCAGTAGATGAGTGAGCCCCTGCCTTGAAACCAAAGCAGGAACCACCAGAGAGGAACATCTACAGTGACTCCAGATTAATTAGCGACAGAGAGAGTGGAAGCTTAAATAATGTCTAATTTCCTAATTTCAAAACTGTCTCTGTCACTCTCAAGGCTCCAGGTTCTTTCCCAGCACAGAGAATGATTCAAACCTTACCATGTGCCTGCGACAGCCGATTTTTTTCCCTCCCCACCCTATTTTAACAGATTTTTATTCTTATTTCTTTAATCTGTGCCCATCCCAGCCTCTCTGTGCAGCAGACACAGGCTGTGGAGCAGCAGCTGGATCTTCTGCGGCCGCAAAAACCTCCTGATGCTGAGTGGCGATTGTTAATTTGGCCGGGGGAAGCCAAAGAAGTGGAGGAGGGTGCTCCAAGAGGACGAAAAGGGGCGGTAACTCAGCCACGGGCGATCCACAGCTCCTCCGTGGCAGGAACCCGCGAGTTTCAGGCGTATTTTATGTGTTACACACATTCCGTAATCCAAACAAACCGCGGGGAATGCCGTCCTCAAATCGCTCTGAATTAGGAGCCATTCAAACGCAGCCCAAAGCACTCGTGAACTGTTTGGGTAAATACTCTTTTAGCCTGGTGCTGACTCCATTAGAAACAGACGAACTTAATTTCTGCTTGCGGTAAAACCAGAGCAAGATGTTGGCAAATCAAAGCTGGTGGAGTGACAGAAGTGTTCGTGTTTTAATTGAATGTGGAATAAATCCACCTGCACAAAATACCTCCCTGGAACGTTCCCCCTCAGAGACAGCTTCCTTTTATTTTTTTTTTTTTTTCAGTCATTACCAGAATTTCAAGGTTAGAGATTAATTATAATGGTAATATTGCCATTTATTTTACTGCCAGCTGTAGTGGGAGAATAAATCTAGCTTGAAAATAAATTCTGAGCACTGTGTCCACACTTAAAAACTTGTGATACTGCCTCTGTGTTAATGAAATATTATTGACTGATTCTATTGAATTTGGCAAAAAACCCCCTCCCTTGCTGCTTCTGCTGCACCGAGGCACAAATCTTGGAAAAACAAGATCTTGTTTAAACAAGAGCTCAGCTCCTGGCATCCATCAAAGCGGAGCATCAGGAAGGAAGATGAACACCCCTTCCCTTCCTTTATCTTAATCCAAAATGTTTCCGTTCCCCCTTCTTTTGCCTCCTTTGTTTCTCTGAAATCCAGCGTTTGCAGCAGGTACCTCCTGGATGTGTTTTATGTTTAAGGGCACAGATACCCATTTAATTAACTCCATAATTGTGTGGTTAGCGCTGGCTTTGGGATTGCACAGTAAGCAGCAGAGATAGATTAAGGCAGTAATTTCATGGCTATTTCTGTCCTTCCCCACTGCTGGTCTCTCAGGGACAGATTTAGATGTCCTTTAGGAAGCTTAAAATTAGGGAAAGCCTCTATTTTGCCTCAAGGAGAGATCCATCACCAGTTCTCCTGGCGGAGGTGCAGAGGCTGGAAGGTGCCTGGTGCTCCCGGAGGGAGCAGGGATGTGATGGGAGAAAGCTGGGAGAAAAGTCCTGCAGCAAACCTAGGCTGAGGGAGAGAAAAAATGACCTCTTTAGTCCCTGTCTTAGCACCCCTCTTGCTTCTTGCAGGATCCTTGCTTGTCTAATTGCCTGCTCACAACAGCCTGGCTGGAATTATCTTTATCTGAAGCCGTTCTCAGAGCTGGAAAGAAACATTTCCCATGAGCTGCTGGTGTTGGAAACTGGGATCTACAGGCAAGGTCAGCCTCTCTGCACTGAACAAATCCCACACAGAAGGGCTGCAGAGCATGGAACTCGTGGCTTTATTCACTCAAACTGCTGATATGTGACACCCACAGAACAAATTGCCCATTAGCTGCCTAAATGGTGATGGGAGATGACATCTCCTCCTCTCCCAGCTCTCCTGGCCCACCTCCACTGCTGCACCAGGACCTTGCTTGAAGTTTGAGTGGTGTCAGAACTTTAAAAAGGAGTAAAATATAAGGTAACAGGTAGGAGCAAAATGGAAAGCTGGGATCACTTGGCAAACACTGCTCTTGGGATGAACCTGGAGCAAACCCAGGATGAGACTCAAAGCTGAGACCCACTGGTGATTTCCACTGGCTCTTCACACTCTCTTCACTTGAGAGAACACCTGGGGACCATATGGCACCCATGGCACTCGCCACAGCGCTGGTGGTGCTGGAAACTCTGTTTCAGGGACCAACATAAAACCTTCTTTCTGGATACTCTTCCCGAAGAGCCGAACTGTGATATCCTTCAAGCACCAAAGAGGGGCCCATTAGAGCGCTTGTGTTTGAGCGTTTGAAGCAATTATTCATGTTCACCCAGCTCCAAACAGCTACCAAACACCATGTGTTTTTCCTCAGTGTTAATAAAATCCTAAATGATTCTTCATTAAGAAGCCCATTAAGACGACTGCAGTTTCCTCGAAGCTCATTAGAGGATATTCTCACCACTAAATTATCGCACTGGAGTTTTATGGGAGGCTGAGGAAAGATGCCCTATTGTGATTAATTCATGATAGATTTTCCTCTCCTCTGCTTGCAGTCTGCTCCCCAGGCTCAGCTTTGCTGATTTCCCAACTTTGGGGGGATAAAACTGATCCTTCAGCTGGGCTTTGTGGGAGAAACATCCCAGAGCTGAGCCTGCCATCCCTATTTGGGGGACTTTCCTCCACCTCATGGCCAGTCCTCTCTCTGCATGGAGAGCTCCTGCCAGTCTGAACTAGGATTAGGACCAAGGGCAGCCCTCGCAAGGCAAAAATCTGAGGACAAAGTGGTAAAAACAACAGCAGAAAACAGAATCATTAAGCCTGATCTGGATCAGTGTTCTCCTCACTCCAGGTTCTCCTGAACCCAGTGGGAAAGCTCCAAGAGCTGGGGATCACTCAAGTGTGGGAACAGAGGCCGCTGCAACAAAACAGAGCTGCTCGGATCTCCCACTGAGTATTAAAACCTCATTTTATGGTACATTATACACTTGGCCTTTCGAACAATCAGTGGCCATAAATGGTGTTTGCATCCCGGAGCCAAATCCGGGGAAAGAACAGGAGATAATCCGTCTGGCTGGAGAGGATGGGGTGGGAAGGGCCAGCGCTGCACAATTATTTATGTCCACTCAGAGACACGGGGAAATGAAATGCATTAAGAGGGCTGCCAGGCCCTCCTCAGAATGGGGCTTTAAATGATATTGATGTGGTGCTAATGGGTGCACAGTTTGTCTCCTCTGTATTACAGCTCAGAGCCTGGAGCTGGCGCTTGGAGAGCCAGCTTTGGCATAGTTGGTCTCTTTAGGAGGATTTATTTCTGGGGCTTTGGAGTCTCAAAGAGCTGCGGAACCCGTTTGACCCAACAAGAGGATCAGGGAGGTGTCCGGGGCACCCAGCCACAGTGCCACTGCTTTCACTCGCACCTCATTCACCAGCCAAGGGTCAGGAATCCTTAAATCGGGATTTTTCCTGAATAAAAAATGAAGAACGAATCTGAACAACACCTCAGTCTGAGGATGACCCTTGGCAAGGGGCTTTGGGGCTGGCAGGATGCCCCACGCTGCCCCAGGATGTCACACACTGCCCCAGCAAGGCTTAAACTCCCCAGGGTTTTGAGCCAGACCTCCTTTAAGAAGCCACATTTTTCAGGTGACAGAGGAAACTTTGTCCACTCCTCCAGCCTGTGTGGCTGCCTTGGAAATCTCTCCCACCTACGGATCAAAACTCCTCATATGTGGCCTATTCCTTTCAGCTGTAATCTCCCCCGGAATCAGCTATTAAATCAAGAGTGCGTGTGATTATCTTTGGAGGAAAAGGTGCAGGGTTTGAAGGCAAGAGCTGTTTATTCATTCAGTTCCTCGTGCAGCTCCAGCAGGAACGCTGATCCTGGCATGGAATTAAGGGAGGAAGGGCAGAGCTGCGATTTGTTGGCTTGATCTGACAGCCAATTTTCCGATCTGGATCAGAAAGTTATAAAGGAAGTTTTAAAAGTGCCTGCATTTGGGTTTAGCTCTGTGGAGGAGAGTGTTATTTTTCACTCTGCTTTCAGAGAAGAGTTTTTAATGTGTCAGGGCGGTTTTTAAGGGTTCAGTTCATTGTGGCACCAGCTGAAGCCAGCTGAGAGCAGAGACAGGCGCTGTGCACTGCACAGGCAGGAGGCAAACACAGTCCCTCCCCTGGGGCTCAGAGATTCTGATTAATTATTAAGAATAACTGAGGAAATCATAGAATCCCAGGATGGTTTGGGTTGGAAACCTGGCCTTGGACACTCCCAGGGATGGGGCAGCCACGGCTTCTCTGGGCAGCCTCTGCCAGGGCCTCCCCACCCTCCCAGGGAAGAATTCCCTCCTAACATCTGATGTGAATCTCTCCTCTCTGGGTTTAAAACTGCTCCCCCTTGTCCTCTCACCGTCGGCCTGTGTGAAAAGTCGCTCTCCATCTCTTTGATATTAACCAGTGAGTAATGAATCACAGCCCTGGATGTGTGCAATGCTCTCATTGTCTAACTCACTCCCCTCTGGAGCAAAGCCACCCCTGGGATCAGCTGAGTGAAGCTGCTGAGGTGTCAGAGGAGCTGCTGAGCCCCGCCAGTGCAGTGGGTACAGGGATGCACTCAGCTTGTGCCTGGGGGAGTTTCCAGCCTCTTTTTCTTCAGGGAAAACTTCCTGCAGGTGTCCTGGGCAGAACACAGCCAAGGCTATTCCACGGCAGCTCAGGAGCCAGCCAGACCATCTGGGCAGTGCTGAGTGTGGGGCATTTCCCCCGGCCTCTCTCTCCCCACGAGCGCAGAGAATTATTTCTGCGGCTCTAAAGTGAACATCCCTGAGACGAGCTCTGCCTCTCATCACGAGGCAGCCGCAAAATTGCTTTCAAATTGTTCTGCAGTTGGGGTTTTGCTTGTGAACTCCTTGGTTGAGAGAGACACGGGGGAAAAAACATTTGGGAAGGAGGCAGCAGGGAGGAGGGTAAGGGGTCGGGGTCGGGGAGAGTGAAGAGGTGAAAGGTGGGGTGAAATATCCAATTTTCAGCAGGAGCTCAGTGGTCACAGCAGAAGGGCTGGGTCCTTTGGCCTTCCAGAGTGAGACACAGGGCCTGGCACGTGGATGTGAAGCTCTACAGGAAGGCCAAAACCTTTCACATTTATGGTTAAATAAGGCTTTTTTTGGGGGGGAGCACACCCAGCCTGGTGTCTTTTCTTCCAGCAGCGAGAGCAAAAGGGGAATCACAGCCACTGTGCAAGCGTGGAACGGAGTAAGAAATGAAACCCTGCAGGTGAAATTGTGTCCTCTGAGAAGTGAAAAGTAATTTTTCTACTGACTGCATCTGACCACAGCTCCACTGTCCCCCATCAGACACCAGACCTTGGTTAACTCTGCTGTCAAGGTATCTCCTTGCCGTGCAATAAAAATAAAAACCCCTTTGATCCAGCTTTCCTGGTAGCAGTGACTTTGTTTAAGCAACTTTCTAATGAACCCTAGCTCTCCTCCCAATAGATGCCTTTGCTGTAATATCCTCGAGTAACAATGGACTAAAATAAATCAGCTTTTGCAAACCCACAAGCACAAAGAAGGGAATGTAAACCAATTTCTGATCTAGTTGAGGTGCACTGAGATTTCACAGAGTGGCAGGAAGCCTGAGTGGATTCTGAAATTGCTCCTGAGCCCGAGAATTCATCTCTCCTTTCTCTCCTCTGCCAGCAGAGATGTTGCTCTTAACCCCTTGAAGGCTGGCCTTGTATTCACCCTTTTTTTGGTGTCTCTGCCTGTCTGCGAGTCATTTGTGTAAATTTGTCTTGAGATGGGGAGAATTCAAGGTGCTGAATGCTCACAGCCCTTCACTGACCAAAAATATAACAGTTCTTGGGAGAAAGGGGCGTCTGGGACAGAGACACTGTCACGGGTGTGAAACACCTCACCCACCATGGGCGTGAGCCACCCAGGGCTGGCAACCAGAGCAACACTGTGGTGGCACTCGAGCTTGGGGGAAAACCGCTGGAAAATCGGAATTGCAGCAAAAATCGGAATTATTGCCAAAACTGGTGGCGCTGCCTGGAAAATGCTGCAGGTTCCTGAGCTCTGCTGGGGAAAGGAGACCCATCCTCACCATCCTGCCTTCGACAAGTGCCCGTGCACGGTGTAATTAACCCAGTTAGCAGAGACACTGATGCATGCTAACTCCATGAAACCAGCTTATTATCTGCTCTGCTAATTAGCCATGGGAAAACAGGCACGGGGTTTATGAATATCCGTTTAAGAAGGGGGAGGAGGAAAGGAAAACCTGTTGAAATGGGTTTTTAGCTCTGTTATCCCTTTGCTTTTTAAGGAGGGATGGAAGCAGGAACAGATTAAAGTGCCCGTGTGCAGGAGGGATTGGTCTGGCAGGCTGGGGCAGGGGGCAGGACGGAGGGGGAGAGTGGTTTTGGAGATCCAGGTGAAACGCTGGAGGGAAATGGGTTTTACCATCAATTCCTGCACATGTTTGGGTCGGGGTGACCTCTCTGCCTGCCTGGCCACGTTAGCCAGTGGTGAGATGTGTTGAGATTGTAGCCTCCCCTGGCTGGAGTGGGGCTGGGAACAGCCCCGAGCTGGGACTGGGGGGAGCAGCAGCAGCACTGCAGCATCAGGAAAGTGCATCCAGAGCTGCCACTCTCACAGGAAGCTCGTTCTGGAGTTTGCTGCTGCCTTTGGTGTCGGGAGAAGAGCCCAGCTCGCCGATTGTGCTGATGGGATGTGAAAGGCAGGATGGAGTTTTATCGCAGAGCGGTTGACCTTGCTCCAGAGATATCACTGATACACAGCTGCTATTCAGCCTGGCAAAGCACTGCGGTCATTATGTGGATGTGGCTGCTAAGAGAAGAAATTAGACTTCAGAGCTTTAGGATTTGCTTAAAAAAAAAATAAAATAAAATCCAGGCATGCTCAGGTGGGAGGATGGGGCAGCTCCCTCTGTGCCAGGTGGTGGGATTGCTCTGGAAGAACACAAGGGTGCCTTGTGCTGTCATCGAGGGTCCAAGCAATGACCCTTCCCCATTTTAACATCAGCCGAAGGCACGTGAGAGGGTGGTTGTGTAGCTGCTCAGTGGGATTTCAGCATTAGTGAGGTTTTCTCAAAGGCTGTGAGATATCACAGAACCACTGAGGCTGGAAAAGGCCTCCAGGATCATCGAGTCCAGCCTGTGACTGATCCCTGCTGACTGCCACATCCAGTCATTCCTTGAACACCTCCAGGGATGAGGACTCCAAACCCCTCTGGCCAGCCTGACCACCCTTCCTGTGAAGAAATTCCTGCTGATGTCCAACCCTAACCCGCCCTGGCGCAGCCTGAGGCCGTTTCCTCTCACTGAGGACACAGAAAATATAAAATACAGGACAGCCCAGGCGAGCGAGGGAGGCAGGGACGGCTCCTGTGCCTGCTGGTGAGCCGTAATTACGCTCAGAGCCTGTGTCAGCGATTACACTTGTTCCACTTGTACAGCACGGGGCTGGTGCCTTGTTTAACAATGCACAGCTCATTGTTCTCGCTGCAGCCCTCAACGCCACCAAATTGATATTGCTTTTGCACGGGCAGGCAGATAAGGCACGTGCTCGGCACACTGGCACAGCCACGATAGCATCGCCCCGTGCACGGGGAAATTAAAAACTGCCACGTGGCAGCAGAACCCCCCTTCCTGCCTCGGCAGCAGGGGAATTCCCAGCTGGAATTACAAAGAGGAGGGTGAGTGAGACACATGTGCCACCCTGAGGGGAGGGAATCCTTCTGTAAGGGATGGGAGCTGAGAAAAACCGCTGGAAACGCGAGCGCGTCGCTCACTGGGGAGGCCAAGCCACGCTTGGGGTTGTCCCTGTAAATTTAGGCTGGGCCTTTAAAACAACTGATGGTTTTAGTGCCCTTCCCATGCCAACACACACCACCCTCAGCTGGGACACAGGGAAGTGTTGTTTCTATGGCAGAGGGTGGGAATCTGTCCCAAATCTGTCTCAAATCTGTCCCAAATCTGTCCCAAATCTGTCCCATGCTGCATGTGGGAATGAGGGGAGATTAAGAAGCAGGAGAGAACTGGAAGGAGAATGGTGAGCATGAGATTGCCTCTGACAGGCAGGCACAGTGGCAATTTTTTCCCCGAGATGCATTTTTGTCCTTCAGTGAAAAGTGCTCATTTGTTGTAGCAGAACTATTCAAGAATTGGAAGCGTTCATGAGGAATTTTCTGGGTTGGAAAAACATGGTTTGAAATTATCAAGGCACCCCAGTCTCATGCAATCAGGACACAAAGTCTGGCAAAGTCTGAGTCGAAATTTCCCCTTTCACTTGAAGTTTAAACTTGAACACTTTAAAATACCCTGAAGCTTAAAATCAAAATGGAACAATCTAAAGTTATTGGAGGAAAGGAATGACCCAATCTGCGCTGTGTTTCTATTGGTCATCTGGGGAAAATTGGCAACACATCGGCTTTTTGCTTCAATTTGAGATAGATCTCTGTCAGTCCAAAAAAAAAAAAAAATAATAATTGTTTTCTGCCCCACGCTTTTTCCTCTCTCTGTTTGGTGCAACGTGAGCACACTGAGGGGTGTCTGCAGTACCCGGGCGTGTGGGACCCCGTGGGCTCTGTGCCCAGAACCTCGCAGAGGAGCCTCTCCCCGTGCCAGGCTGGGCAGCAGCTCTGCTGCTGGGCACTGCTCACCCCAACGGTGAGAAATGATCATTTTCTCCTGTCTCATCCCCACAGAATATAAGTTTTCTCCTCTTTTGGATTAAATTCACCCAGTTTTTTAGCACCTCTAGCTCTCCCCCGGCCTGGAGGAGCTTTGAGGGGGCAGTGGGAACGGGGAGCTCCAGCATGGGACCGTGGGGCGCTGTCCTGGGGCTGTGTCAGGGCCTTCCCTTCCTCAAGCCAAGCCACTTGGAGAAGACAACCACTTTTCCAGAGCCTCTTCCTTCTGCCAGTAACGACCCTCTGGAGTATTCCCATTTCCATAGATTTACTGGCTCAATGCTTTGTTAGAATGATAAAAGCCAGTTAATTATCCCTTATGAGATTCTGCCTCCCCACCTGCCTTCCTCGGCCCCCCCCCGCCCAAGGCTGTGTATTTATCTTTTGTTCATCCGTTTGATTTGGAGGCGAATAAATCGGGAAAGCTGGAGTGATTCATGTACTGCGGATCGCATATTGATCCGGCACGCTCTGCTCCTCACAGCCCCCATCAGTCACGCCGATCAATGCCTCGGGAACCCGTGCTCGGGGAGCCACGGCGGGAGGTGCGAGCTCGGGGAAGGTCTCTGCACCTCACAGCCCTCACCCAGCCCCTTGCATTGTGGGTTTTTTTTGTCGTTGTTGTTCTTGCCAGAAATTTGGATGCTTAGAAGTTCGCAGAGGCGGGATGGCTCTGCTGCACTCGCAGCCCCTGAGACCCTTCCCGATGAGCTTTATAAACACTTCCAGGAGCTGCTGGTGATTGTATCTCTACCAGTGAACTCCTCCTGATGGGTATCAAGAGCCAGGAGGTGAAGGAACACGTTGTTTTGCGGGCTGCTGGAGAAATATTTCCTCCTACGTGGAGAAAACACAGGGTTTTCCATCAGGACAGGCTGCTCTCGGAACAGCGTCGCTGCACACGAGCCTGGCATTAGCCGATCTTCCAGCAGAGCTCATAAAACGCTTTACTGAGGCACAGCAGCATCATCTTCCTCGGAATCAGACACAGCCAACACCTCCACAGCTAAATGGGGCTATTTGCACAGCCATCAGAGAGCCATCAGCACCGCCAAATCCCCGCCTCGGCCTCCTGCCTCCCTGCTTGTTCCCTTTTCTTATTCACTTCCACACAGGGCTGGGAAATTCCATGCAGGAATGTGGATCCCTGGCGCATTTCCCAGTTTCAAGGTCGGTGCTGAGGTGACACGCACCCCAAAATGCCGCAGGTCCGTGGCTTTCAACCTGCACTTGGAAGAATGTTTTGGGGCCAGCAGATTAAGGAGCTGCAAGGAGGAACTCAGAAAAGCCAAGCTGTGGTCAGCAGGCTTAACTGAGGTCTTCGGGGGTCAGGGAAACTATTCCTCCACGAGAAATTAAAGGGATCAGAAACAAAAAAGGGACTGAAAGCTCGGTGTGTGACTGGGGCTGAGTGCTGGGACATGAGGATAAGACACGAGGGCCTTTTGGGCTGTTTAATTTTAAGGTTGTTTTATATTTCGCCCAGGCTCGGTTCTCCTCGAGAGGTTTTGTGTCCTGAGTCAGAAATCCTCCTGGGCCAGGTGAGACAGCTCTGAGCTGCTCCTGGAAACAGCTGGGAGAGCATTTCTGTTGTCCTGGGTGTGCCCCGAGATGTCCCTCAGGCTCCTCCAGTTGTCCCATGGCTATTCCAGAAGCAGGAGCAGCTCAAAGCCACAGTCCTGCCCACACTAACGAAGCGAAATCAATTAATTTGCTTTGGGAATCCTTCCTCTGCTGGTTTAGTCGAGCCATAAATAATTCTCTCCGTTCAGGCTTGGTCCCAGCCTGTCCCTGCTGGGAACAGCATCCCTGGGAGCAGCGAGGAGCATTTGCTGTGCTTCACCAGCTGCGTCTGGCCCGGACATCTCTCTGCATCTCCATTTTCCCAAGCCCACTCCTGCCCACCCCGAGGCTGCTGGGGCCTGGTTGTGCCCTTTCCACCGGGCTCCCTTCTCGGCGGTGCTGGATCTGCCGCCGAGCGGGAGGAGAGCAGGCTGAGCCTGGTGCTGCCAGGCCCACAAAAGCCTCCAGCACCCCGAGATGTTGCTAACACGTCCTGCCTGCCAAGCTGGGGCTGGCGGGCGCTCCCGACAGGCAGCAGCTTCCCTGGGTGTTGAACATTAATGGCTTTCCAGCTCTGCCTCGGGATTTTCGGCCGCTGAGGTGTCAGCTCCGCACTCCTGGAGAGGCCCCCCGGGAATGGATTGCCCCGGAGTGGCTCAAGGGACTCTGCCGAGGCCGTGCCACACGGCAGGGGCACGGGACACTGCTGGGGTGTGCCACCCATCCCCGCCGAGGGAGAGGAGTGCAGATGTTCTACCCGAAATCCAATTACTCCTGTCAAAACCCGGAGCCGCGCTCCGAATCCATCACCGTTTTCCTCTGCTTCCCTCATTTTGGATGGCTCTCCCCGTCCCCATCTGCATCCTCACCCGACGCATCTCTGCAGACGTTTGGCTCTCTGCTCTCCCCAGCAGCGGCTGCTTTTCAGGGCAGCTGATCAATGGCAATGTTGTGCAAAGTCTCAGCTGCTTTCTCCCCCCACCTTCCTTCCTTTGTATATGATTCACAATTTTGTCTTTCAGGAAAGATCATGTCAGTGAAATATGTCTCCTCTGTGAAATTTCGCCAAGCTGAGGGTTTTTCCCTGCTGAAAATATCTGAAACTGCAAGTGTTAGAGGTTTTGGTATAAATCTGCCTTCATGAGACTCACCACTTGGAACTGATTCAAGATTTCCTTCATGGCCACATGATCTTTCACATAGGCTAGATTTGAAAACAAACTCGTTTGCTCTGCCAAAAAGGGAGGAATCCTTTCATGAAAACAGGATGAGTTCCAATTCAGCAATGATCCATGTAAACACAAAAATATAGGGTGCCATCTTTCATAAATCCCAGGCATTAAAAGATCAGCTAACAGAAAATGGCATGATTGCTTTGAAACCCACATCATTTGCGCTGCTGGATGGAAAAACACGGACACGGGAAATAAAAACAGCAGGACAGAAATGTTAATTACTGGAGAAACAGTCCTTTCCTAAACTGAGTGTGTGCCTCGTGTGTGTCTCTCTGCCTCTCACTCTCTTCTGGCTGGACGACTCCAGCTCAAGGTTTGGCTCAGCCCCACAGGGAATTGGGAAGAGGAGACACAACCCAAGCTGCAGTTTCAGGCCTTTTCGTGGTTCTGTTATAAACATTGAAGAATTGGATTTAATGTAAAGTATGTTAACTAATAAAATGTTTGAGTATGTCTAAGCAATGTACAGGTTTGGCCGATGCATCTCATGGAACCACGGGAGAGATGAACAGCTGATTGAAAGAAGACACAGCATCAAGGCACAGACCCGGTAGCTGCCATAACAGAACTACAGATCCCATGGAGCCTCGGAGAAGAGAGACGATGAACAGGGAGCGGATATTGGGGACTGAGACTTTTGGGAGATGGGACCAGGGGTTTTAAAAAGAGCGCCTCATGGCAAGAGGGCGGGCTTTTTGGGTGGTTGTTGAAGTGAGAGGGGTGAGCTTTGTGTGGTAGAGGGCTGTTGTTGGATTACTTTTTGTCTGTTTTGTCGAGTGGGATGGTGGACTGCCCATCATCCCCTGTTCCCAGCTGTGGATTAATAAACGCGGATTAATTTTTTTTGCTGATACCCGGACTTGTTTATAACAGTTCCATCCCGCTTGTGAGCACCACCAGGTTATGTGCTGGCTCCGGGCTGCTGAGGATCCCCCTCCCTGCTCACCACTGGGACCACGCGAGGAGAACATCCCCCCGTGCCCCAGGAGCTCGGTGTGAAAGGAAACCCTGCAAGTCTCTCCAGCCTCAGCAGCTTTTCTGCAGCGGGGGTTCGGAGTGAGCCAGCCGTGCTCTGCAGGGCAGTCAGCCCGTGACGTGGTGCTGGGCACTGTGCTCCCCCCCAGGCCCCTGCAGCCTGGAGACCCTTCCCTCGGCAAGGAGAGTGTCCCTGCTCTCCCCTCCGTTCCTGCTCAGGGCGCAGCACTGACCCTTCCCTGTCCCCACCACCCCAGGCCCCACTCGGAGCATCCATCGCTGTGTTCACTCCAGAACCCGGCCCGTGAACACTCATTTTACAGCTGCAGCCAGGCTCCGAGGGCTTCTGTGCCCTAATGGCTCCATCCATCTGCTTTCCTAGGAGTCACATCAGTAATGTTATAAATAAGAGACCAGATTATCAATTTAACAATTGTGCATTCATTTTATACTTCATTGTAGTTTATTATTCATTACCTGAATGTTATATTTCGTCCTTATTTAACTGTTACTGCTAATTATTCTGCTGTAAAAACCACCCCTAATTCGGTAAAGCTACTCCTTATCAGGAAATGCTAATTCGAGGAATGTGTGGCATTTCCTTACCCTTCTCCCATTGCCTAGCTACCCCCCAGGCCTGCCTGAAGATACCAGAGAGAAGAAAAAAAACCCGAAAACCTGATATGCAAACGAAAGCCCAAAGGACCCTTGGGAGAAGCAATGAACCCCTAGAAAAAATAAGTTAAAGACGAGCCAACAAACTTTTTAAGAAAATCAACCCAATTACACGATCAGTTGGAAGGAGAACATCACCTGACCAGCTTTTGGGTTTCGTTTATGATCACTACAAGCAATAAGAGGGTTGACTGAGAACAGGGCCCCTCCGATGAAGAGTTACAATTGCCTTCCTGGCCACTCCCTTGTGAGGAGAGAAGGCCCGGCCTTATCACTTAGAGTGGCAAGGCCGAATTCCTTCTCCCCCAGAATTCCTTCTCCCCCACGTCGGAGCCGGGAGCAGCGGAGGTGTGCGCAGCCTGCCGGGCACCCAACCCAAGCTGATCACTTTTAATAAAGGCTTTTAAAGGACTTGCAGTCCTGCCCGTATTTATTTCAAGTGATGTCGCGAGTGCTCGGAGTCACGGATAAATCCTGCCGCTAGAAACCCACTCCTGCATCAGGTCACTCCCGTGGCACAGAGCTCCCGCCTGGCTCAGGGATCACTGTCCTCCAGGGAGGTTCCTCAGGGACAAGGCCTGCTGCTTTAATCCGTGGATGAAGCTTTTCCTCCGCTGTTTTCCACACACCCTCTTTGTTACAGAGCAAACGGAAGTGTCGGTTCAGTCCCCGCTCGGGTGTTCGTGCGGTGGAATTGTTGGAAGGGCAGAGAACAAAAAATTCTGTCTGAAAAGGGAAGGAAGGAAGAAAATAAGGAAGAAAATAAGGAAAAGAAGGAAGTAAAGCTTTGATCCCACCTCTGTGGATACTGGCTCTGCATGAACACCTTCCCTTTTTCCACGGTCTCATTTACCAACTTACTTAACCTCCCCTGGTGAAAATAGCTTGGAAGAGATGAGAGCAGAGGGACAAAGAAAAAAGGTTACACATTTACCAGCCTGTTAATATTTATGAGGGCTATGAACCAGATTAATCTCCATGCACCGTTTCACCTGCAATGCTTCCCTTCCATATTTATGTGAGGGTAAAATAAATAAACAAACAAAAAGAAACTCAAATATCTACCTGCTTTTAAGCAGTGCGTGAGCCATCTGTCAATCAAACAGGCAGAAGAGTTTTCCTCTGCACCGTTTTGGGCAGTGGGATTGTTTTCCAAGCTCCAGGCCAAGGGATGGGGTCACTGCTCTGCAGGAATTCAGGATTTGCCTGGGGTTTAGGGTCCGTAGAGTGGTGCTGTGCAGGTGTGTGGGATACTCAGAAATGGGTGGGATACTCAGAAATGGGAGGGAAAGGGGCACAGAAATGCCCAAACCAGGGCTGGTGGCAGAGCCAGTGCACAGACAGACCCCGCCCTGCACCGCTCACTCACCTGCACCTCTCCAAGCCAGTCCCGGGGGCCCCAGGTTTGTTATTCACAAACCCAACTTCTGCTGTTTGGGTTCTCCCAATCCCCCGGGGAAACATCTCTGCATCGCCTCCAGGAGAAACACAGTCAATCTGTTTATGAAACTAGTTATGGGGATGAATTAACATTTAAAACCCTGCACAGTTTACATTTCCATTTATAAATTCTCCTGTTAGGATTATTTGATAATGCAAATTCTCATCTACTGTCTTAATAGACCCTTCAGTCTTGGGGTGGGTTTGGATTTCAATTGCTTTTTTTTTTTTCTTCCTCTAGTAATAGGATCTGCCTCACATATGACAGATTTGTCAGCGAAATTTTAACAAATAATATTAAATGAACTTTAAATGCCATTTGTATCATCAGTTTTTAATTTCAAAAGTGTCATCCCCTTGCATTTGGGGAATATGTAAATGAACAGTTCACCTACTAAATTTTATGGCAGCCCAACGTGTCTGGAATACTTTCTGCTGATATTTCTGTTTATTTAATCCTTGCAATATAAGGGAAAGATTAGCTCTGTGTATTTTGTATATTTGTTTTATAATGACTTGGGGGTTTTTTTCAATAATGAAATGATTTAGAGGGATGCAAAACAAGGTACAAATTATATTGGAAGTTGACTATGAAATAAACAATTCTGGGGGGGGAAAAACCACCCGGATTAAGGAAAAAGAAGCACGGTCCTGTGCCACTGCATGTGATGGAAGTGTCTAAATCCCTGTGCTCACCCGGATTTACAACGAGATACGATAGAAAAGAGAAATGTTACACCTGAAGCGGAAAAAGGAGCTAATTTGGACACCCAGACTCTGCTCCATTGCAGAGCTGCAAATCCTGGCCAGCCACTGCTCCTCCTTGAGACGGAGAAATTCTCACGTGGTCAGTGCTTAACTCACTTTCCGTAAGTGTTTCAGGACCTTAAAAAGATGTTGTGGAGATTAAAACGACGCCTAGCAGGAGCTCAGGCACTCAGCGTGGCTGAAGTTTGTTGAGAAGAGCCACACCACGGCTGCTGCAAAAACACCCATTTTTGGCTCAGTGGTTGTTTTCTGTTGTTGTTTATCTCGCAAGAACCCGAGGGTTTCTTGGAGCAGAAACACGCGGGTGGAGTGAATTACACTTGTCTGCGGTGTTTTCCCGCCCCAGCGCTGGTTTCTGCCGGGGGTGGCATTCCCAGGAGGATGATTTGACTCCTGTAGGCAGCTTTTGATGTGCTGTGCTGGAAGGAGGAGGAGGAGGAGGAGGAGGAGGATGGAGCCCAAGCAGCCGCCTGTGACTGCGGGGAGCTCAGGCTCTGCTCTGCGCTGCTGAGCTCATTCACTGCGAGCGAGCGCGGGGCTCTGGGGGTGACACTGATATTAAGTAAGCAAAGTGCTCTGCTTAATCGCGGCCTGTGCGTGCTCCTGGGAGAGATGGAGCCAGCAGAATTCCTGCTCACGCTCGGCGTGGAAGATCCAGAGCAGGGTAACTCGGTCAGGATCCTTGGCGCGGCTTCTCTGAAGAGGACAAGGAGAGGACTTGCTCTGAGAACTGCCCTAAAATATGGGTAAATTTTGAAGAGAACACCTCTTGTTCACACAAAACAGCCTCTTCCAGGCCCTTGTCCCTAAGTGCCTCCGCTGAGCCCTCTGTGCTACCTGCTGTCACCTCTCGTGAGGAATTGCCACTGCAAGAGCACTCCGAGAGAAAATAATACGGATTATTTCTGCAGAGAGATGCCCCACTCTCACATATCGGGCAGAATGGTGCTCAGGTGAGTTCTCTGGGTTTCAGGCAGAAGCTCTGGACAAAACACTGCCTGTGCTGCAGTGTCAAGTGTCAGAATTGCTGGGGAAGCTCAGCAGGGCTGCATTTCAGTGCTCTCCTCAGCTCTCAGCTCTCCGAAACTGGTGGTGTCCCAGAGAGATGTAGCAGAGAGACAATTCCCTCCCTCCCTTGGTCCTCCCCTCCTCTCCCTGCTCATCTCCACCTGCGTTTCTTTGTCTCTCCTTCCCTCCGAACCTCCCTCGTGCTATTTAGGCAGCCGTGGCAGCAGTTGGGCTGTGGGAGCCTTCAATTTCCTACTCAGCTCATCATGGAGCAGTAATTTTCTGCACTTCCATAATTAGGGGAATTTTAAGCAAGCTACCCCGTGGATGATTACGAGCCGGATTCAATTTCGGTTGCTTTGATCACCAAGAGGATGGAGACACCGCTTGAATATTTGGTGGTGTGCTCTGCCTGAAGAACTTCGTGCCAGCCTTCCTGCCTTTCCCTCCCCACCCCGCTCCTCTCAGCCCCCGCCACCCCTTCCTGCCCGTCCAGGGATTGTCCTCCTGCTGCTTCTTCAGCTCGAGAGGAAGAAATAAATGCCCCTTCCTGGAAGATGAAGCTCTGTTAAAATCGGTTTTCCCGGTGAAGAGGCGGCGTGGCCTGATTGTTGGGGCAGGGCCTAAGGAAGGCAGAGTCAGGGAATTAAATTTCCAGGCCTGAGCCTCGGTTTCCTCATCTGCAGAACCATGGATTAAGGGACAGGGCATTAATTTGCTGTTTTGTTTTGTAAAAGCTCCTATGAGCAGCGTTCTGAGGACAAAATGCCCAATTCCTTGGGTCTGCAGGATGGTTTGGGAAGATCTGTGATGGAACCCCAGGTGGTTTGGGTGGGAAGGAACTTTAAAGCTCATCCAATTCCACCCCCTGCCATGGGCAGAGACACCTTCCACTATCCCAGGTGGCTCCAAACCCTGTCCAGCCTGGCCTTGGACACTTCCAGGGGTGGGGCAGCCTTGGATATCACGGTGCCTTGGAATGATAATTGGTTTTTCCAGCTTTTATCAGCTCTAACACCCAGCACTGAACACGAGACCTTTGGCCATCACCTTTTTGCTTCAGCTGTGCCTTCGCTATCTCCCTGATTATCTCCTTTCTGCTCCGGGGCTGGGAATCCATCCAGGAGGGAACGGCCCAGTGCAGCGTCTCATGGCTTCTGCTTCCAGAGAGGGGACAATGACAGAGCAGGGCAGGAGTGGCTGAGGGCACCCTGAGCCTCCAGGAATGTCTGGCGAGGGCTGGAGGGAGTGGGGGATGAATTTCAGGCTTGGGGAAGAGGACAGAGCAAAAGGTTGGAGGATCACTGACAGAACGAGAGGACACAGTCTCAAGCTGCGTCAAGGGAAATACAGGTTGGATATTAGGAAAAAGTTTTTTACAGAGAGGGTGATATAGTACTGGAATGGACTGCCTGGGGAGGGGGTGGAATCACCGTCCCTGGATGTGTTTAAAAAAAGACTGGATCTGGCACTCAATGCCATGATCTAGGTGAGGTGTCAGGGCACGGGTTGGACTCGATGATCTTGCAGGTCCCTTCCAACCCAGACATTCTGTGAATTCTGTGAATTCTGTGAATTCTGTGAATCAGCGGAAGAGCTGGACCGCAGCAACTCCACTCCAATTTACACCCCGAGACTGTGGCAGGAGCTGTCCCAGCCCTTCCCAGCACAGGGAAAGGGCAGGATTTACCTGCCACAGGGATCTCTGCTCAGCGGGAGGTCACGGGAGGAGGTCCCTGTTCCCAGATGTGAGCGTGATGGGCTGTCAGCCCCGGTGTATTAATAGACTATTAATGCTTCCAAGTTTCCTGAGCCACGTGCATGGGTTTTCGATAGGTTAATTAGGCCATATTTCAGGATAATTACAGCTGTATATTTCTACACTAATTAAGTGGCTTTAAAACATACCCACAATGTGGCTCAGTGAATCATAATTAAACTTCCTCTGCCTCCTGCTATACACTATGGAACTAATACCCATAAAAGACCCGAGCACTGCTCCTTGCCAGCAGCAAATTGGAGCTTGCAAAAAAAAAAATAAATATATAATCTTATGGAATGTCTGCCTTTTTTTTTTAAATAGAATCATGTACAAATTAATTCAAAATGAATATTACATGAGTCATCAAAATGCTGCAGCTTCCCTCTCTTTATTTATATTTATCCTCCCACGTGAGCTGTCACCTGGAGGAGCTGGCGGCGCTCCGGGGTGAGGGGAGAGTGACTCATTCTTGCATCCTCTCCGACAGAGATGGGCTTTGCTTTTCCCTCCCTTCCAGCTGGGGAAGGCTTAAAATCCATGCAGAATGATGCTGGAATTTCCACTTCTGGAAATCTCTGGCCGGAGGCGGAGAGGAGACAGTTCCTGGCTGCTGCCTGCCTGTCGCTGCCCCCTCCCTGGTCCTGTTTAGCTGCAGGGCTGAAGCTCCTTTTCCCTCTGCTTTTTCCTCCTCCCTTTTCCTCTGCTCTTTTGGCATCTGATGCCCTTTCAGCCTCCACTCGACAGAAATACCAGTGCCTTGCCTTGTAGGTTTGTCATTCCCCGAGTGATCCCAGTAATCCCTTCCCTGCCTGGTTCCTCGCATCCTTCTCAAGATGCTCCATCCCCTTCTTCCTGTGCTTTGTCTCCAGGTATTATCACACCTCCTGCCTCCTGATTTGAGCTCTTCTGCTCTTGTCCCTGGCTGCTCCCAGGCTCAGTGTCCTGACATTTGTATGGGGGCTCACAAACTCCCCTACAGTAAAAATAATCACTGAACTCTTCTCCTTTCCACCAGATTTTGCCATTTCTGGGGGAATTTTGTCTCAGCAAACTTAAATGTCCATATGTTTTCATTCCCCTGTCCCCCTACACCTTCCTGGATGTGTGAATGTTGTTCAGAAGTTCAAAAGGGCTTGGAAAACTGGCATTAAGTGTAGGGAAATTCAGCCTATATCTGTTTTTTGCGTTTTTCAACTGATTTAGACCAGTTGTATCTCCAGGCTTTTGGTGGGAGCTTGCCGCAAGCATTCCAGTGGAGGAATTAATAACTGGATGGGGCAGTGGTGGGTGCTGTGGAAATAAAATGATACAGATGGACACAGAGATAGATCAGTCTGACTGAGAGAAGCGGATTTTAAGCAATGTTTTAGCACATTAATGGAAATCCAGTGTGATATTCACCCAGGAAACTCATTCCAGGGGTTGAGTTCAGCTGCTCAGGAGACAGCCAGGGCCATGTGAGCAGCATAGCCAACACCAAACTGCTCTCATTTCCCTGCTGGAATTTTCCCAGCTAATTCCTGATGCAAAGCAAAGCAAATTCAAAACTTCCACTCGGAGCAGGGCTTCACACCCAGGGTCCCTCTGCCATTTTTATGAGTTACCTCACCTAATGAACAGATTCTGGGAGAGGCAGAGAGCTCCCAGACAGGCAGGGAAGCCAAATTTGG
Organism: Dryoscopus gambensis; assembly: GCA_013389985.1. Lineage (NCBI taxonomy): Eukaryota > Metazoa > Chordata > Aves > Passeriformes > Malaconotidae > Dryoscopus > Dryoscopus gambensis. The sequence continues at coordinate 699,501 of WEIT01008545.1, read as the reverse complement.
AGGATTATTGATGAATTATTCAGCCCTCTCTGCATGTCACACTGACATATGAGCAGGAGTTTAATGCCCTGAGGCACCATTTCATTGTGGGAGGACAGATCCCGGTTTATAATCAACATATTCCATAAATGCCCCTTATTTACATGTGCAAAGCAAATTTTTCTGGGTCTCAGGCCTTAATCTCAAGTGTCTCCTGTTTGGGAACAAAAAATTAAGTTGTGTGTGAGGTTCATTTTCTGTGGACCATGTCAAAAGCTCTTACGAAGCAGGGGAGGCAGGAAAACTGCTTGGTTCATCACTTATTTATTTCTAATGAACGGGAGAGGAAAAACGCAGCAAGACAATCCAGGTGAAGTCGAAGGGAAAGGTTTTTAATGAGAGGAGTGAGGAACAAGTGATCCAGGAGAGCCATGGAATGCCCTCCCTCAGAGGCCTGCGGGAGGTGTTGGCTATCTGTGATTCTGCTCCAGTGAAAGGCAGAGGGAGGCGACTGCACAGGTCTGAGACAGCAAGGAAGGCAATTAAATTACAGGTCAGCCGAGGCAGTTGTGATGAAGACGTTTCGGAAGCATCGCTGAGCGTGGGAGCCGTCAGCCTCGGCAACGTGCAGCTTCCCCAGGATGGGTAAAACCTGCTTTAATTCCAGCCCCAGGCACCTTGTCCTGCCCCGGCCGGCAGTGCTGGAGGTGACTCACTGTTGAAAAGCAGCAGGGAGAGGAGAGGAGGGAGTTCAGCAGATCCTGGGAGGCTTCCCCCTCTCTCCCGTCCTTGGAGTTCAAGTTGCGGGCCCAGCAATCGCTTCAGGGGCTGCTTCTCCCCCTCAGCCAAATTAAATCTGCCCCAAGCCTTCCCCAAAACCTCCAGGAATTACAGTGGCAACGCCTTAAAAAAACCCAAACCAAAGCACTGAATTTGTGTCACTTTTAGACCTGCAAGTGAGGGTTTTTAAAGCTGTTTGAAGTGCCCTCCTCCAGCTCAGGAGGAAGGGAGTCAGCCTTCCCCTCCGCTGCCCTCCCATGTCCTGGACAAAGCTTCCCACACGCCACCAATCCAGCTCACGTTGCCCAGGGGACTCCTTCCCTGTCTCTGGAGGGACCCAGGGCTGTATTTTGGAGCAGCCCTCTAAGTGCCCTGCAACACTTGGCCTGGAAGGCTCTGCATAAACTCTTAACCACCGCCATCAATCGCTCTGCTGGGCCGCTGCCGACTTTCATGGGGCAGGCACTGCAGCCTGGAACAAGCTGCTGCCACTGGAGAAAACATCCCTGAGCAGGGAAAATATCCCTGAGCAGGGAAAATATCCCTGCTGGGGCTGAGCTGGCTGGCAGAGCAGGAGAGGGGGAATCAGGATCTGCAGCTGAGGGGGATGAAGGGGGGATGCTGTGGCAGGGGTAAGGGGAGAGGCCAGGCTGGGTGCGTCCGTGGGGCTGGGGCTGCAGCAGGCAGGGCTTCCAGGAGCCGGAGTTTGCTGCAATCACTCCACCCCTGAGTGCAAACACGGGAGGGTTGGCCCTGAATACCGATGGGCTTAGTGGCTGTGCGGGCAGGCTGAGAAAAACCAGTCCCACCTTTACCCACAAAAGTCACCTCAGCCTCCACCTCAGCACACGGGCGCCTGTGGTGACTTCCAGCTAAGTTTTGGGCAAGAAGGTAAAACCAGGGGTGGGATATTTGGGTTTGAGGGCTGAAGGAATGGTGCCACAGGGCAGGAGAGGGCAGGGTCCCCCGTTCTAGGGGAGATGTGGGACAGGAGCAGGGCAGTGGGGCTGGGGGTGAAAAAATGAGGTGCAGGGGCCCTTTGGGGTGCGGAAGGCAGAGAGTCCCTGCCAGGCAGGCTGAAACAGCTTCAGGGAGTCACCACACGCCACCAAAGAGCTCTTCAGGATGCAGGTGAGCTGAACAAATGGAAATTGAGTGTGTCCAAGGCCGAGGAGAGCGTGACAGCTACAACTGCTCCTGGAGACAGCCCTTCCTGGCAGGCAGCTCCTCTGAGCTGCGCAGCACGGGACGCTGGCTTGGCTGCATCGCTCCCACCTCCTCCTGATGGAAAAGGGGTCTCATCCCCCCCAAAAAGCCACAGCAACTCGTGTTTGTCTTGCCAACAGAGCTGGTAACAGATTAAAGGATTTGCTCGAGGAGAAACGCTCTCACCCCTGGCAGTTTTAATAAACCAATAATCAAATAAAGAAGCGACTACAATAAATTAACATCTTTTACCAGAAGCCAGGCAAGACTATCCTTTTAAAGCCATTGTCAGGGTTGTAACCGGTGAGACGAGGGAGGGAAGGGAGAAGAAGGAGCAGCGGAGGGGAAAAGCAGGGAAAAAAGGGAAAAAAAGCGTTTAACCCCGGTTGTTAGACATGCGAATCCCACGTCTAATTTCCAGCGGCCTTACAGCGTGTGTGAGTGCTGATAAGGCCTGTGTGAAATTGCCAGCTCGGGCCGAGGCGTGGATGTGCCATAAACCATTTCTTTATTGAGCAGATAAAGGAGCGAGGCCGGCTGAGCATGACTGAGCCATTAAACTCCCCAGCCGAGCAGGAGGGGTGAAGAAAGGCACCCACTGCTATTAGGAGCACCATTAGTTAATGAGCGAGGGCACTGTGATCAGAGAGGGTTCTCACACACACTCCTGGGCCCAGGTTCTGTGTGGCTGGGGCAGGATGGGGGGGGAAAGGCAGGAGGGGTGCTGGGGGCACTGTGTGGCCCCTCGGAGAGGTGTGCAAGGAACTGAGGGTGAGGAGCAGGCAAAGGGGAGGAATCCAGGTGCGAAGCACATTCCAGGTGGGTCTGTGAGGAGCGGGGGGACTGGGCCGTGCAGTGCTGCTGCTGCTGCCTGCTGGAGCGTCCCCCCGAGCTGGGCCCTGCTTTGGGTACTAACATTTTTTCAGCTTTGCTGGGTGTTTTTCCAGTGCCTGGTGTGCTGCCTGAGCGTGTTATCCCTGCAGTTTTGATCCCAGAACTGTGGCACGGATTGGGATTGGATTGGAAGGGACCTTAAAGCCCATCTCCCTCCGCCCCCTGGGACAGCTTCCACTAGACCAGGTTGCTCCAAGCCCCATCCAGCCTGGCCTTGGACACTTCCAGGGAATGAGACAACGTGTGCCAGAGCCTGGCCACCCTCAGAATAAAGAATTGTTCGCCAATATCTCATCTAAACCTACGCTCTCTCAGTGTGATGCCGCTTTACATGCAGCTCTGCTCACTGGTGATCAGACGGGCGAGGAGAAAGGGGAGAGATGTGCAGCCCTCAGGCTCTTCCAGCTATGGATTCCTGCCCTTTCCCAGCCAGGGGAGGTCCCATCCCAGCTCCTGGCAGTGCCTAACATGGCACCGTGTGGCAGACAGCTCCTGGCCCGGTGCTCACTGCTAATGGGAACGGGGAATGAGTGGCCGCGGGGCTCGGGAATGCTTGGGCTGGAGCAGACCAGTTAAATCAGAGCAGATGGCCACATTAGCCCTGCGAAAGAGCAGCCTCTCGCTCTCCCCCCTCGTCGCTGGCCCCCCATCCAGTCTCAGCCTTCCAATTTTCTCGGCGAGCCTCTGACAGCCGCTCCGGGGGAAATTGCGCTGCCGGGGCGAGAGGAGCGCAGCCCTCACCTCCTTTTCATTACCCACGAGCACCAACTCCCTTTGTCTTCCGAAGCAATTTCATAGCCGGTGCACAAACACGGAGCCATCAAAGGAGCCTTTCACTGGGCTGGCACGGGAGACAATGGGAAGCAGATACACCTCCATCAACAAAGGCCTGCATTTCCATTTTGATAACAAACGTGCTGGCTCCCTGTCGAACACCCGCGTCTTGTTTTCCCTCTGTTTTCCCTCTCCTTCCCGCAGCCAGCCCCAGCGTGGTGTGTACAATAGCATTTCCCTTCCCTCCCCGCGCCACTTGTCGTGCTGACAGATCTGATAGTCCTGCGTGCCACGCTCTGCCTTTCCTTCCAAACAGCAGAGAGGCACAAAAGCGGAGCGGGCCTTGTTTTCCTCCCTTCCAGCGTTATCTCCCCCTCTCATGTCCTCATTACGATGGTGGTGGGACACCAGAGATTTAGGAGCTGCCAGAAGGGTGTTTTCCTGTGAGCGCCCTTCTCCCTGGGTGCGTGCACTGGAGCATCCCCAGGCTCGCTCCAGAGCTGAGTGTGGGTTGTTATTTTAGCTGCGTGCGAGGAGGGGAGGAAGGAGAGGGCTGCGCTGACACGGGGCTCCCAACCAGCTGACACCTGCCAGGTACAGGGATGCTGTTCCCTAAGCGTGGCCCTAGACATGCCAGCATAATTAGGGGACTCCACCGATTTCTAAATTATTCACTCATTTTACCTCCTCCTTAAAGTGATTGTCTCAGGCAGATCTCAGCCACGCTGAGAAGACGTTCAGCACGAGATGAGCAACGCTGGTTCCTCTTGCTTTGGCGTGACTGAGAGAGCCAGGCACTGAGTTTGCACCCAGCTTGCCCCGTTGCTGCCCTGTGGTTGAGGTGTTTCCACCAAGAGCAGCACCTTGCGCCCATCTGCGCTGCTGACAAGGTGTTGGACGTGGCGTTGGAGGGGAATCAGCATGGACAGCCGCCCTGGTGCACTGCTGCCTCCCAGGCCCTGCCAGGGGAAATGTGAGCACGTCCCCCCGCGAGCAGCTCCCAGCTGCGGGCTCCTGGCCGAGGAATCCATCGGAGAGAAGCTCAAAGCCAGTGGGGACAGGAGGAGGAGGACTGGGAGAAATTCTCCTCCGAGCACGCAGACTCCAAACCAGCCCTGCCCCGACGTGGCTGCGGGACAGCCCGGGGGGTCTCAGGCACTGGGGATGCTGGGAGAGGCAGGAGAGGAGCACAGAGCTCCAGCTCCTTGTCCTCAGGGGCCCTCCGTGACACAGCACTGGCCGAGCACAGCTCGCTGCTGCGAGAGGATCCTGAAGCTCGGGTTCCTCCCTTTGCTGCTATCCAGCGGCAATCCAGGGAAGGGCTCCGGCGCCAGGAGCTGTCCAGAACCCCGCGCCTCCCTCTCCTGTGTCTCGGTCTCCTGTAACAAAACCCAGCGGCAGCAACTCCCTCTGGTGATGGTGAACACCACGGGCACTCGCTGCTGGTCCTCAGGCGTGGGTGGGCTTTGCTCCCCAGAGGTTTTTAGGGTCATTATTTCATCCAGCACCAGCTGACAGAATGCCCAGGCTCGGCAGAGGAGCAGTTTCCTTATCAGGCTGGTGCCGGGAGGGTGAGCGGGTGCCTGGACTGCAGAACCTCCTGGTGCCACGGCACGGAGCAAGGACTGGGAGAGGAGCAGGGGTGAGAGCTGAGGCTGGTCTGGAACAAAAAAAAAAAGAGAGAAAGGGTGAAAGACGACCTGAGGAAACACAGAGTGGGGTGTGAAGAGGATGAGGAAACACAGAGGAGACCTTTCTAAAGGAATGGGAAACAGAAAGGAAGCCTTGCATACAGTGGATTGTTCACCCAGAGCAAAATGCCAGCTAAATTAGGATATTATAGGTCACTGAGCAGGGATTGCACAATGGCCGAGTCGCTAACAAAGGTTAAAACACAGAACAAAGACAAATAATGACACAACCCAGAGCCAGTGACCATAAACTCCAAACAAAAGGGAGGGCGGCGCGCAGAGGATGCGAAAGCAGAAGAAATTGTTGTTTGCAATCAGTGCTCAGTGGGTCAGACTGGAAATAAAATGGCTTTGCAGAGCCAGCAGCCGAGATGGGGACACAGAGGCAGCTCTGACAAGGTCTTTCGATAAAATGAACGCACTTCAAACGCTTGGTAGGAATGAAAACCCGACATCAGCTCACAGACAGACAGGAACATGTTTAAAATGTGCAATGTATGAATGTCAGAAGGAAGGAAAGAAACCCTGGCTTCTCTGAGCTGCTCTTGGGCAGCTGTCTGGGAATTTTTCTGTGAAACCTTGGGTTGGAAAATCACTATTTAGCTAAATTGTAGCTATTTGCATTGAAAAGGGCAGTTTTGCTAAACTTCTGGGTTTGAAAACATTCACAGAAAAGAGCTGAAATGGTTGGATGGTGCCAGTCCTTGCCTGGTTTTCCAAGGAAATGGAGTTGTGGGATCACACCACTATGGCACCCACGAGAAAAAGCTTTTCTGTCCCCTCCTACAACTCCTGAACCCTCTGATGGATCTTGTTCAGCCATGACCAAGGGACAGGGGGTCTCAGTGTCATTAAACTCCACACAAGAGGGACTCAGGCAGCTGGGGAGGCTGCTGGGTTGTGACAGGACACACCAGCACCCATTCTCAGGGCTGGTTCCTCTGTTCTGTCCCCCACTGCCCTGCTTTGGTCCCCGGGCTCTCACACCCTCCAGCTGGGCCCAGAACCCCAGAAATCCTGACTTCCCCCTGCTCTCATACAGAAACCAGCTCTGCTCTCCCAGACAGGCAGCCCTCTAGGTGACTTTTGGGGTTGCTATGGCAGCGAAATTGATAACTCCCATCTAGAAAGGCAATTCAGTGTTGCAGAGGATGATCAGCAGCATCCATCACGCCCATACCCCATCGGTGCTGGGGTAAAAGACCACCACAGCTGCTCAGCTGTATTTTTCACCAGTCCTCATGGCTCTGTGCTGTCACTTGGGCCACCCCAGCACGTGGAGAGCGAGTGAAAGGCACACGACATTCTCGCTTTGCCACAGATGTTTTAGCTCCCCTCAGATAAGTCTGGGGAGAGGGTGGCTGCTGCTCTTTGGGGGATGCTTTGGGTGCTGTGTGCTCTGATAGATGCTCCCTCAGCTCCGCATCTTGTTCTGCTGTGAGGCTGAGATAGCGAAGTCTTTGCCAGATTTCTTCAGGATCCTCTTTTTAATACCTCAGATCTGCTTGGCAGCTGGGGAGGTTGTACAAATCGGAGGAATGTGGGGATGCAGAGGATGGGAAAGGCAGGGCTTGAGGTCTGTGACATCAAACCAGTCTGTTATCTCTGCCTCCAGACTGAGGGCAGAGCGGGGAGTAATCCATCCTGCAGCTGTCCCCAGCAGCTGGCTTCAGATCTGAGCCTGACAGCTCTCCCTGCTGCTGCAGGGACAGAGATTTTGTCCCCTCGGGCTGTTCCTTTTCCCTGGCCCTTCCCACAGCCCCGGCTCTGGGAGGCAAAGGTGTGAGCCCATGGAAAAGCCGAGAGCACAGCCTGGCTGTAAAACCCCCCGGCTCCAAGGGGTTCAGGTGACAACAGCATGGGGAGAACCCCGCTACTGCTGCAGGCATTTCCAAGGGCACCACATCCCACCTCCTCTTGACACAACCACGTCCCTGTGAAATAATGTTCAAATGTCCGCTTTCAACAGTGATGTTCAAAGCAAACCCTGCTCCTTTCCCCTCCAAAATCCCAGGCAAGAGGACAGTGGTGAGATCCAGCTGCTTGTGCTGCAGCACTTAATAAACGCTGGCGTTTTTATGGGGAGCACCAAGGATTTGGTTGGTGTTAATACAACACACACAGGGTTAACAGGAGCCCCAAAATCGTTCCCTCACCATGCAAATAAAGGCAGATTTGCTCTTATTATTGATGGTACCTCTCATTTCCTTTGACTCTGAGATGCTGCAACAGAGAGGGGATCAGCATTCCCCAGCCCAGGCCTGGGGAGCCCCTGTCCCCCTCCCTGGCATCAGGGCAATCAAAGCAGCCCCCGCTGCCGAGCGCTGCTCTCCCTCCATTTCCCTTTTGACCTCTTTTTTTTGAGGCTGTTTCTCAGAGCTCTCTGAGCCGCACATTTCCTCGGCTTTGATTGTAGTGGCTGAGGTAGCAATAGCAAGTGCAATTTTCGAGCTGTGTTTCACGGGTGGTTTAGAATAAAACCCTGCATTAGCCCGAGCAGGCTCCAGAATGCTGTCAAGGCCACTGCCTGTCACACAAACTGTGCCCTCCCTTCTGTCCCCTGCTCGCAGGAGCGACACCATCAGCAGGACCAGCCCGGGGCTGCAGCTTCCCACCCCCATCCTCTTCCTCAGTGGCCCTCCGAAGGGACAAAACAATTGATTTGTTGCTCCAGTGATGGAGATGAAGGCTCCTGCTCTCCGGTCGTCCACCCCATGTGGGTGCCACACACCCAGGTCCTGTGTGCCAGGTGCTGCAGGGTCCCTCCAGCGAGGGCATGAGCTCCAAACCATCATTCATCCCTCCGAGGGTTTTCCAGCCTGCACCTCAGCCCTCCTTTCTGATGGAAGGATAAATAACCATGACAAGCCCTGGGATGTTAAAGGCAGGCTCTCCTTCCCTCCCAGGACTCATCCATGCAGCTGCTGTCACTTTGCCTCCACGAATCCCACGGCAGCCCAGCACGCTGCTGCTCCAGCACCGCTAAATCTCTCCCTGGCTCACAGCTCTTCCTTCCCTGCTTGGAGCAGCTGGGATTTGCAGCTCCATAAAAGTCTCTGAGCACCCCCGGGGCCTGCCGGGCACCCTCGTGAATAACAGCACTCGGTATGGAAATGATCTGCCTGGGCAGGGGAGCAGGCACAGCCACAGGTGCCTCTTGGCTGAGGGCGCCTCGTCCCTCGGGTGTCCCTGTCACCCTCACCATGGATTTGGATGGAAAAGCTTCACCCAGCACGCAGGGACGAAGGGTGTCTGTGACAAGTGCCCAGGCACATGGCAGGGTGCAGAGGAGGGGATAACACAGCCCCCAGTCCGTCCCTTTGCTGCCTGCCCACAGCCAGGCACGGCCCCGAGGTGTTTCTGTGCCAGCCCTGCCGCTCTCCCGCTGTTCCCAACACGTCCAGCACAGCTCGTGCTGTTCCCAGTGACTCACTACCGAGATATCTGGTAAATACACAAAAATCCTCCCCGTGTTGCGCTGAGCCTGGGGGAAAAGCTCTGGGAGGGAGCAGGTTCCAGCCCACTCCTTCCGACGTGTCCTCGCCCGGCCACCGCGCCCAGCTGCCTTCAGCAGCTCAGGGTTCCTCAGCGTTCTCGAGGGAGTGAGCCGGGAAGGGTTTGTCCAAATCAAAGCTGGAGTCAGGGAAGCAGCAAGGTCTGCACCTCAGCAAGTGGGGTTAGGAGGTGTGATGGTGCTGCTGGACATCCCCGGTCTGCAGAGGGAAAAGTCTTGGGAGCAGAGGGAGAAGGGTTTTGTGTTGAAGCTCAGATGAACAGCAAGGCCTGCTGTGCCCACGGCCTCGAGAGATCCCTGTGAAATCGAGACAGCTGCGAGACCTTGGTCCCGAAGCCACGGAGCCGCCCCTGAGGGCTGCTCCCAGGATCAGCACGGTTTATCCAGGAACTCTGCCCGCCTCGGGATCAGGCAGCTGAGCTGAGATTAACTGGCCCCGGGGCTCGCCGTGCCCACTGCAACGCCGCTGGCACCACACCTGCCTGCCCTGGCACCGGGGCAGCAGGACAGGCTGCTGTCCGTGCCACCAGGTCACACATCTTGGCACCGAGAGCGCAAAAGGGGACCCACCAGCTGGCGAGGGGCTTTGGGCCAGATGGTGGCCAGGATTAGGGGTTTTTCAGGGTGCATCAGGAACCTCGATGGTCTAATACTGCTCCAGATGTGAAATGCCTTAATCCACAGGGAGGAGGTCTCTTTTTTTGGGGGGAGGAGGGACAATTCCTGCCAAATCCCTTCCTGGAAAGGAATTCTCTTGCCTGGCAGGGGGTGGTGGTCTGGGAGTGCATTAAAAAATGACAGAACATAGCTGGCTCTCCACTCCTCCCCGGCAAGCCACACGCAGACCCTCCCTGCACAGCAGCTCCCGTTCCCCTCCACGCAGCCGTTCGGGCTAAGAGTTTTTTTTTAAAAATGCCTTTATTACAGGGATTATTACCGTAAGTAGGTTAAACCATCATCGACAATGCTACCCTGAGGAGAAAAAAAAATAGTGACTTGGAGGCTGGTGATTTTAAGCAGCTGCCCACCTCCCCTCCCAACCCCACTCTGACTAATTCAGACCTCAGGCAGACGCCTTTGGGCTATGATCGCCAATGCACAAAAAAAGCCTTATAAATAACCACCATTGTGCCGAGATTGCCATCTCTGCCTCTCCTTTGTCGCCCTCTCCCCGGGGCAGAGTCGGAGGCTCCCATTTGTGCTGAGGAGAAGCAGGGCAGGGCTGCATCTGAGCTTTTCTCCTTGAGCGGTGGCTTTGCTGCAGCCCAGGCACAGAGCTGGGCCCACCTCCTGCTCCCCAAGTGAAAGGGGGGGCTCAGATTTGGGTAAATTCACCTCCCTCCTGCGTGAATCGGCCCCTTGAATTTTTCCACGTTGATCTCACACCTGGGCTGGGCTCATCTCCGTGCTCCTGAGCACTCCCAGGTGAAGGAGGGTTTTGCATGCAGGGGGACGCGTGCCTGAGCTGGGTTTGTAAATGAGGACCGAGAGCCTCAGCTCCACTTTGGGTTCCCAGAGGTTTTCCATGCGCCCCCTGAGCCCGATGTGTCCCTGCAGCCCTCGGGACCTTCAAGTCCCCTTTTAGGACAAAGCGTAGCGAAGCACCAACCCCAAAAGATGGATGTTGAGGGGAACTGAATGCAAAATTCTGTACCTGGGCAGGGCGGCAGCCAAACCACCCCCTCCCAGATTGTTTGTGAGGGATTAGGCTGCGGCAACACCCCTGTTCCAGAGGGTTTTCTCTCTCAGATAACACACCCAGCCGGCCCCTACTCCAAATTAACTTCATCCCTTCTGGCCTGAGGGGCTCAACACAGATGGAGACCCTGACTCCCTGCTCCCCCTGGACACCAAGGGGCTGCGGGGAGGATGGAGCTGGATTCTCCCTGTGTGAGGGCACAGCAGCTCCTCCCAGCCTGATGGGGAAACACCGGTGCCAGGGGGTATTTTCCGAGGATAGATAAGGGAAGCAGAGCGTTTCCTGGAGCTGGTTTATGGTGGTTTTCACACTTACCAGCTGTTTGCACATGAAATTGTTTCACACGATTAGGCAGGTAACAGCACCTCTAAGCCCTGTGTCAAATATTATTACGCAATAAAATAAAACCCTGAGGGAAATCGTCTTGACACACACCCTGATTTACACCCTGCACCGTGAAGATAATTACGTTTCAGTGTGATATATAAAAGGCAGCAGAGGAAGCTGGTGGGGAGGGTGCAGCTCTCTGCAGTACCTGCTCAGTCGGAAGTGTCTTGTTAATCGTTGTTTTACAGGAATCAAAACCACCGCTGGAACGAAGAGGGACGAACACGCTGATCCCCAGGGTGGCTGTGGGGAGGGCTGGAGTTAGGGCTGACGGGGGAAGACAGCTCGTGCTGAACAGGTAACGGGGAGGGGGAGCAGCGTGACCTTTTCCTGCCTCTTCATTTCCTAAACAAGTGTAGAACTCTTGTTTGTACAATTTTCTCATCCCAACAAGAACAGAAACACGGCTGAGGCTGAAGCTGTAAATGTATTTGGAGGTGAAGCTGGCGGAGAGAGGGGCCTGGAAGGATGGATTTGCTTGGGAGGGAGCTTAATACCTCTGGAAAGGGAATGTATCCCTATTTCCTATTCCCTATCCCCAGGATAAGTGCCCTGGGCTGTGTAGAAGCTTTGTTCTGCCCCTGACCTGTGCATGGGAAGAAGTATTGGAGTCAGAGGTCACTAGACCTTATCTGCAGCCTGTCCTCACCTTGCCTGAGTGCAGAAAGATTCTCCTTCTTTCCCAGTTAAGGGGGAGGCACCTCACAGGGAAATCCCAGGCAGGAGTGAGGTTCAGCCTGCCTCACTGCCAAAGTGCTCATGCTGTGAGTTCAAGGATTTTCACTTCTTTTTTCCTTCTCTTTCTTGGAGGTTGGTGAGACCAATCCTTTCAGGGGGTGACAAAGGGACCTGAAAGTCTCAGTCCCCACCTCCTTTCCTGGTGAGACAAACTGTGGCTGGAAGTGCAGCTCTGGAGGTCTGTGGAATCTGCCGGTGAAGCCTGGGATGGGGACAGTGGAAAAGTTGAGGAGAGGGGACTGAAAACTGGGATTTACTGAACTGAGTTGAATCGACTCCTGACCCACCCTCACATCTTTGCCTTTCTGCTTGTCTGAGCAAAGGTGAAATCAGCACTTAGCGATCAGAAAAAGAAGAGAAGAGAAAGAAATTAATTACTCCTAACAAACTTTTAAGATCACGGGTTAGGCAGCGCCTTCTGCAAAGTCTCCAAATCCCCCCGAAAAGCCAGGTCCGTGAGGCGCACTTCACATGCGGGCAGAGTCTAATTCCCCGTCTGATAAAAGCAGAAGGAAAGATAAAAAAGCCGGCAGGCAAATAGGATTAATTGTGTGTCAGAGGTGCCTAATTAGAAAGAATGATGGACTGGAAGGCAACCCACAGGAGGCTCGAGCCAGCCCAAGCTGCTCTCAGTGGCCTCTCCTGTTTCCAGGAGCGGCAGCCCTGGGCAGTGTAGCTGCTCCAGCATCAGCAAGTCCCTTTTCCCCATCTGTCCCCTCCATCAGGGGTCTGGGAAGCCTTTCCCTGGTAGCCCTCATGTGCCAGCATGACCCTGGGACGATTTCATCCATCCACATGTTTATTTACTCCATCTACCCTTCCCCTGAAATATCAATGTGTTAAAGAACCCTTGTTCCTTCGCCCCTCTCCATTTCAGGGCCCGTCCTTCTGAGCCTTTTCTCCTGCAAGGATTGTGAGCATCTGGAATGTCTGAGGGAAGTGTTTCTCCTCACTTTCAACCTCAGGGAACCTCGGAGTCCCTGGACACAGAGCTGGCTTCGTTAGGATTTCTCTCTGCCCAGAGATGCAGCCTGGGTTGCCATCCTAAATGGAAATAAATGGCCAGCAGTGTTGCACTGGAATTTTCCACAAAGAAGAGCAGCTGGAGGGGATCTGGTTATTACACGTGATGGGAGGGTGCCAGTCTCCTCTCCTGCTTGGAGGCTCAGAGAGCGTGAGTGGGACTAATTTCATTTCACCTAAAGCATTCAGCGAATCCTTTTCACCATGTAAAATCCATTGCAGTTTTCTCATTAATCCTCCAAAGTACAGACACTTACTCCAGGCCTAATCCCGCTCTGCTATTGTGTTTCTCTACTGCAGCCTTCCCTCATCAGCTTAACAAATTCCCTGATTTCTATGGAAGATCCAAAGCTGAACATGCCGGGCATTAAACTGAAACCGTCTCCCAAGGGCTGCTGCACCTTCCTCATTCCCCAGCCTGAGCAGGGATGAATCCTGAAAGAAGGCAGGAGAGGTGCAGGTCATGAGCTGTGACATTTAAAAATTGCTCCTCCGAGCCTGTGTCAGGTGAGACAAAAAAACCTAACGTGTCCCAGGCAAATTGGAATTGATCGCAGGCGGGTTTGGGGCCGAGATTGTCCCCTTGCCTTTGTGTCTCTTCTGGGAATGGTCCCAATTCATGCGGGGAGATAGATGGAGAGTCCATGCTGGTGATAAGGCGCTGGATCCAATTAACAACTTTGTCAAAGGGCTTTGTTTCAGAGGCTCGGCTCCCCTCCAGCACCGCCCATCCCTCAGTGCTCAGCAGCCCCATCCATGCCCAGAGAGCGAGCAGCTGCTGCACCCTCAGCCCTTCTGCTGGACCAGCCACCCCCTCAGGCAGAGCTGCTCCAAAGACCAGGATTTCTGCTCACTTGTGTGCCTGCTGTCTCCCCTCCGTGTTCATTTTGCTGTCGTTCCCTCTTTCCACACGGACTCCCTGCTCCTCCTTCCCCTTTGCCACTGGTTCGGGGTCGAGCCGTTTCCCTCCCTCTGTGCATTACTCTGCCACCTCTAAAACGGGGAATGCCGACCCTTCCATCTGCTTGGGCTTCCTAAAGGAAAGGCTGAAAGATGGTTATAACAGTATTTTCGTCTCCAACTGCTCGGCTTTGCTCATTTGAGCAGCTGTTTCCCTCACTCACACCACCAAATCCTGTTGTTTTCCCCCAGTCCAGGCTGGGGGTCCCCTCTCCAGCGTGAGTGGCAGCAGGGAAGTGTTGCTTTATCTCCTGGGCGATTCCCTAATCGGGGTGGGGTTTGCACAGAGGATTTCCCAGCCAGGAGGAGCTCAGAATCTCCCTGCTCTGGGTGTCTGTCAGGTTCCAGGCTGCAAAAGGCCTTCTCACGGCTGTTCACCCACCAGCAAGCGACTGCAAACACCCGCTGTTCCCACAGACCCGACCTTTCCCACCCATCCACCCTCTCACAGCCCACTCCCCACTCCCAGGGGACCTCAGGTGGCCTCCACAGCTCAGTTTTCCTCCTCCTCCTGGCCCTGATGTCGCTCTGAGGACGCACCTAACACCTAAACCAGTTTCTGAGACACATCTGCCCTTAGACCCCTTTGACACCGAGCCAGGCTGATTTGCTCTCTTCCCATTTATAAGGTCTGATTCCCATGTAAATGTTTCATTTGCTTCCGAAATTACTTTGATCTCTTCTGAATTTTTTATCTCTTTTTATTGCGTTCTGGGATCATAATCCTGCTTTATGTCCTGCTCTCTTTTTGGAGAGGCCAAATGCCTGCACTGCATTTGTTTTCCAGTCTGGCATTTTCACTGTGCAGTTGGCTGCATGAGCACACTTCTGAGGGAGAGATTCACAGTGGAAATTAAGCATAAAAGACTAAATGCTCCTGTTGAGCTATGAGCTGTTGTGCTGTTTTGTTAAATTTTTAAGAGTATTTGGATGGAAATGGTCCCTTTTTTCTTTTTTTTTGGTTTAGTTTTCACAAATCTCCTCGGAGAAACCATGGCAGCCTTCTGGAATATGCAGGGAAGACTTGTCTGCTTCAATAAAAGTGAGAAGGGGAATCAAAATAAACCCAGAAACAGTGATAGATCCTCTAAAATTAGCAGCCTCGCAGGCATCCTAGGAGAACTAACTTGGGAGCGATGGTGTGACACGCACGGAAGTGGGGGAGAGGCTTTTTGATCTCCTGGGCCAGGCTGCAAGCACGCTGTTGGGTGGAAGGGCGACGTCCTGACCCGACCGAAGGTGCAATCTCCTCGCAGTGCAGCCCGAAGGAGCTCCCACGGTTTGGGGGAAATGGGCAGTGTTGGCACAGAGCTGGAGCCAGGAGAAGGAATACAAGGAGCAAGACGGGCGGGAGGGGGAGTGTGGGTGAAAACCCGGGCTTGGAGGAGGTGAGCAGGGAGCAGAAGGGAGGATTTTGCTGTGGGAGAGCCAGGTTCTCCACCTTTGGCACCTTCTGGTTTGCAGGGTGAGCTCACCCGGCTTCTGAACAAAAAGAAAACAACAAGACCTGTCCGCAAAGTCTGAATTTCACAGCATTAATTTGTTGGTGCCTCACATTTCCATCCAGCATCTCCTGTGGTTTATTCTCGTCCATCAGCGAGCCCCTTCTGCTGCCGTGGGTTCAGGAGGGGTTTGCCCTGCCGTGCTGAGGAGGTGGTGCCCGCTCCATCTGCTCAGGGTCCCGGTGAGAGCCGAATTTGCACGTCCAGCCTCTGCTCAGCTGGCCCTGAGGCACTCCTGGAACACAAAGCGCAGGCCAGGCCTGGGGAATCCTACAAGCACAGGGAATCCTACAAGCACAGGGAATCCTACAAGCACCGGGAATCCTACCAGCACCGGGAATCCTACAAGCACAGGGAATCCTACCAGCACAGGGAATCCTACAAGCACAAGCCTGGCGAGATCCAACCCTGGAACACTTCGGTCCCGGCCGCCTGCAGATCTGCCCAAACAACGGGCAGCCAACGAGACAACCACGGCCTGAGACGCGTGAGGCTGGCCCTGGACAGAGAGCTGGACGCTGATGTTTAAAGAGAAATCGCTTTTCCTCGGCCCCAGCTGGATAAAAATCCGCTGGCAGGTGGGGCTTGGGCCAACCCCCTTTTGTCCCTTCAGCCCCTCCTTATCGCTGCAGCAAGCGAGGTGTCCTCACCGCGAGCGCCAGAGTTATGGCCGTTATTAAGTTGGAATATTTTTATGGACTTCTCCACTTGGAATATACAGGCGTGTTTACACACACAGCCCTTTTGCTTTAATTTAGTCCTCTCCTTCCCCGCGCCCCATCAAGTGACTTCTAATAAATGGCTGAATAAATGCATTCAGATGGTGCTGTAATGGAGAAAAATTCAGTGTCTAATGAAGAGATTGTTCCCACCCCGGGACTGTAAAGATGAATGATGGTGACTGTGGTTTGAAAACTCCTTTTAGTTTAAAAATATTGCTCCTTCCTAAGGAAAAAAAAAAAAAAGGAAAAAAAAAAAAGGAAAGCACAAAGGGGAAAAAAGAAAAAACAATTCTGTGTAGTTTTTACCAGTCAGGAGCTGCTTGCACACAGAACAGAAACTGTCGCAGCCAAAATTGCTTCATATATCATAGCCCAGCACCAGGCAGATAATGGCAAAGCCAGTTCTGATCAGGGACTGATTATTGCTCCATGCTCCGAGCGCTGATGTGCAGACAACTGACTGCAGCTTGATTTCCTTGAGCTGGATTGATCTTTCCGGGCTGAAATTAAGAATGTGATCACCCTGACGAGGTGCTGACTTGAAGGAAAATTCCTAAAAGGAGCCAGTCCTTCCTCGGTCACACTTTTAAATTTTCTGTTTGCAATAGGATTGTCTCTTTTCTGTAGCTCTGGGTGCTTAAAGGGACCGAATAAAAGGCTTTTTGTCTTCCTGACCTGTTACTGACAGACATCAAATTATCTCAAGATCATCCTGGACCTGATGGAAATCTGTGGTCAGACCAGTTACCAGCCTGCAGAAATAGGAAGCAGAGCGGAGGGGATTGTGATGAGCTCATTTAATTTGGCATCATTTTGCTCTCCCCCGGCTCATCCAGCGTGATCCTGGAGCACCCACGCTTCCCCAGGCTGTGCGTGTGGCTGCTGATCCCAGAGAATGTCCCTTTCCCCAACATTTTTATCACTGGGAGTTTCAAAACAGGGGCATTTCCCACTGGTGCGGCACCAGCCAGGCGGGACCTGCAGGGACAATCACAGCAGAGTGATCAGAGCAACAATTAAACTCTGGCCACGACAAGGGCCGTGGCCTCCTCTCCTCCTTGTTTGTTTTAGAGTCTCAGAAAGGACAGGAAGTTGGGAGAACCCCAGGTTTGCCCACATTTGGCAGCTCCCCCGCGCCCGTTATTAACATTTCACTGCCGCAGAACAAGCCCCAGGCTGGGAAAGGCACCCAGCGGCCAAAGGATCACCGGAGAAAGCAAATAACACAACAAGAAAAGCCATGCACTGACGGATCCCCTGCTGCTCACACGACAACAAGTCAAACTTCCACCTTTCAGGGCTAAAGCAGCACATTAAAGTTAATTGAATGAGCCTCAACTTCCATGAAAAGGATGCTCTGTTCGTCTGAATCCTCGCTTCCCTCCGAGGTGCTGTTTTTTGGTGCCATTAATCCAAATTCAGGCTGTAAATTCTCCTCGCTGTAAAGCGCAGTGAGACGCAGAGCCAGGATCTGCCAGGGTTTGTTACTGAGTTTGTAATATGCAATCGTGGCGATGATTATAATATCAGCAACTGGATTTCATCTGTCCCCACACATCCAAACAGGCGAGCTGAAATGAGCAGTGACAGGAAAATGGTCTTGTTTGCACATAAATCCTTTAATAACTAGCAATTTCAGAGAGAGAAAAGCAGGAGAAAAGAGAAGCTGAAGGACAAAGAACTCACGTATTAAATCCTACACTGAAGTTAAGTCTTAAAAACCGTGTCATTAAGGCTTTCAACGTGCCTTGAAGAGTGGTAAAAGCAACCAAAAAGGGTTAATTCTCCCCCTAAATCTCTCATCCAGAGACCACTATTTGCATGCCTTTTAAGGCAGCCAGGAAATTACATTAATTTCTCTAATGTGTGCAGTGCCATAAGTTCTTTTTTTAATTACAATGATCAAAATATTGCTTAAAATTAAAGGCAGCTGCATTTGTTTCTGACGGATATCATAATTGCAATTGTAAATTGGGAAATGTAATGTTTCCTGGTGCTGCTGTGAGTAATGGCTCTGAAATCATTGTAGATAGGTAGATATAAATAAACCAGGAGATCTGTGAAAATAGAGCAAAAGCAAGCTAAAAGGGTAATTAGCTGAGCGAATGGGAACAGAGGAATCCGGTGCTGAAACAAAAAAAAAATCTAAATATTCTGAGGAGCTCCGTGACCGTGTTCGTATCATGGTGGGGAAAAAAAAATAATTCCGAAAGGGAGAGGTGAAAAAAAAAAAAAAGAATTAATTTGAGCTCTGAAGGTTTTTTTGCTGTCTGTATAAATTCCTCCCCACGAGTGAGGATGGCACAGAGCCTGATGCCCGTGGGGTTTTCCCTGCCCTTGGAGCACTGCTCACACCTCGTGCTGATCCCTGCTTTTCCCTGAGGACCAGCAGGTGCAAAAGCGGATGGTCCTGGGGCTGCTGGTGGTGGAAAGCCAAGTCACACCTTCAAACCAGCCCCGGGGAGGATCGGCTCGCCCTGTTCGGGGATGATGAAGCCATTTCTGGGCTCCTCGCCCCAGGATGCTGCTGCCCTCCGGGAGAGGGACGGAGCTGTGGAAGAGCTGAAAACCCTCGGGAAAAGCCCTGGGGCAGCCAGCGAGGTGCAGCTCAGCCCTTTCCGTGCCCCTAAAAGCCCTTCCAGAGCAGGAGCCAGCTCGGGATGGGTGTAAATCCAGAGGAATGCGCTGCCCATCGGTTTGGGTCTTTTAGGGGAAAGAAAAATGAAGTTTTCTGGATCTGGGGCCCGGGCAGCTGGGAAATGGCCAGCTCAGCAGCGACATTTATCAGCAGGCCCTGAGATATAACAAGCAATCACACTCCAGCTGGTTTCCCATCAATAAGCAGGGATGGAATATTAGTAACAATTCCGTGGGATTCGGAAGGCAAACACTGAAAAAAAAAGGGGGGAAAAAAAAGAGCAGTTGCAAACGGGAGAGCTCAGCCTGGGCTCCCTGCTCTGCTCAACTCCCTCCTCCAGCAGCTCCAGGTGGTGCTGCCATGCTGGGAGTGGTGGAATGGGAATGGTGGAATGGATGGATGAGTCAGGGAGGGGAGAAACAGATGGGAAAGGGGATCGGCCGACAGCTGTACAAACCCCTGGAACATCCCCAGATGGAGCAGCTGACCACGGGGCTGGAATTGTTCCTAGCACAGGCAGGACACAGACATCCAACACTGGCTTGAGGATACTTCCTAGAGATAAAATTAGAACAGGCACAGGGAACAGAGGGAAAAAAATTAAATAATAAAAATTAACAATAATAATAATAATAATAATAATAATGATAATAGTAGTAGTAGTAAAGACATGGAGCTCTGGTGCTCTGGGACAGCCCGAACTTGGCTTCCAGTGCTGTGCCCACAAAATCTGCAAGCACAAGTAGAGCTGAAATCATGGAACATCTGCTGCAGAAATGCATGTCCTTGCATGTGTGAGAAGCACTTTGAGCTTAACTGGAGCTAAACCAAGCACCAGAATTTGACTATCCAGAAAAAATTCTGAGAAAAGCCAGTCCATCCCATGAAATTACCAAGAAACTCTTTCCCTCTGCTCTGGGCAAGAAGCGGAAGCCTGGAGACTTCTCAGGCTTCATTAAAGACGGGGGGATCATTATTTTCCTTCTTCAGCTTGTAGAATCGCCTCCTGAAAGGATCTTTTGGCAGCCAGGAAGGAACCTAACGAGGACAGTGACCGATGGGAGGGCCTTTGTGGGTTCTATAAACACTATTGATTTTCACATTCACAGGGAAGTGAATTAGGTGCCAATTGTGTCTGAACTGAGCCCCTGTCTCCTGGGCTGTGAGAGCAGAACTGCAAAACACTGGGTGCCCCCGAGGAAAGAGAAGGTTGGGCAGGGAGGGAGGGAGCGCAGATGTGGGATTGAAAAGGTTGTCTCGAGTTTAGGCCCCTGCTGTTGTCAGCCAGTGCCTCAGGAAAGGCCAATCAGGCTGATGCTAAACCACGAGGAAATGGATTCGAACTCCATGATCATACCTGGTTACTGTCTGTCAGAATTCCTACCTAAAGGAGACCAGGGGAGAGAGAAAATGGTGGGTACTGAGTGGATGAAGTGAGACTGGGCCCCTCTCTGCTGCACAGGACGTGCCCAAACCCAGCTGTACATTCATACCCTCACGCTGGAGAGATGACAAAACAGACAAGCAGGCATCATCTCCGGGCCAGTCACAAGGATCTCACCCTTCCAGGGCTTCAAGCCTTCTCCTCCAGCCTGCCCTGCACCTCTGGGAGCCGCAGGGATGCGGAGGTCGCAGGCACCAGAGGATGCTGTGACCCCAGAGCTGTGACAAATGACACCCCGAGCCCGGTCTCCTGCTCTGCCCCATCATCACCATGACCAGAAGAGCTCAGACCTGGGAGATGGGACTGGTTTAATCTCCTGCAGGGCCGTAAGGACTCTGAACCCCGTGTCTAACATCACTCAGCGTGACTACTTAATTACGGTAATTAGGGAGCGTGGCAGGAACCTGTGCAGCGTGAGAAGGAGGGACTGCACTCCGGACACGGATTCCCCGTGGGTCAGGTCCATTAGGAAGTGATCCTGCCCATCCCTTCCAGCTCCTGGGCTCAGCTCTGGGGCCAGGGGGAGCCCTGTCTGCTGAGGAGCCCGCAGCAGGGCATGTGCAGCTTCTCCTTGTTCCTCCTCCCCTCCCAAAGTGAAAACTTTGGAGAGGTCTCACTCTCCAAAAGCGGTGGAAGATCACTCCAGGCTGCTCTTGAGGAGACGAGCAGGTGCTGGTTAATTAGAGAGGCGTCCCTGGGAGGGGCGGAGGTGCCACCATCACCCCCCAGGAGAGTGGAAGTGCTCCTCAGCTCCGGGTCTCAGGGAGGGCAGGTGGGGTGGGATAAACCCTCCAGCCTGGCAAAAGGCACGCAGAGAGCTGGCCCCAACCACTGCTGCCAGCCCGAAGGCACGGCCAGGATGGGCTCTGCAGCCCAGGGCACCCGGAGGGGAGTGGTTGGGCACCCCCAAAATAGGTGTGAGGTCTCTCTGGAGAACATCTCACTCCCACTTCAGCCCCCCTGAGCGCGTTGCCTTGGCTCAGGCAGAAAATCCTCTGCGTGCTGTCCTGGCAGTGACTTCCAGAGGCTCAGGGCAGCTCTGCACCAGACGTGGAGCTGCGTCTCCCGAGGAACCAACCTTTCCCCGCAGCACCGAGCGCATCCTGCAGCACCTTGCATCCCCTGCCTCAGGTTCTCCCGCGGCCGCTCCCGCTCTGCTCGTCACACCGGGTCCCCCCCGAGCTGTGACAAACCACGTTTCACACCGGTGGTGCTGACCTGTCCAGCCCTCCCGGGGTTCAGAGCCACCCCCCGGCTGCTGTGGCACCCCTGTGGTGGCACACACGGCTTGCTCACCCTTGCTGAGCGTGGCCAAGGCAGACGTGGATCAGAACCTGCCCCCAGCCAGGACAGAAATAATCCTGACCCCACAACACTGCGCCGAGGAAGAACCCCGGCTCTGACTTAATGAACCGTAAATTCCAGCTTAATGAGTTTTATGCTGAGGAGAATAATTAATGTAATTAGTAGTGATATGAAAATGATGGCACTCGAGCCCGGATTACGAGGCGGAGGGGAGGCTGGGGGTGGGAGGAAGCTCGGAGAAAGTTCATTCCCTCTATGGTGCTGCTCCCCCAGAGGAGCAGGGCTGGATGCATTCTTGGCAGCCTTTAAAACCTCACCTCCCATCTGCCATAAAGGGGAAGAAAACAGAGCACGACAGCAGAGCGGAAAAATAAAGAGCTCAGCCTGCCCTGTCTGCAGCAGGGATGTGAAACCCTCCCAGCACAGCCCTTTCCTGGGCTGGCCTTGAATCTGCAGCTCCCCCGCCCCACCCTGAGCATCCTCCACCCTCCTTGGGGCCTCTTGTTGAGTTCCAGGAGAAAATATCTTTAGGAAGGTGATTAGGTGGTGAAACAGCAGCTCTTCACCTCCCACTACATAGGTATCAATTTACTTGTCCTGTGTAAGTGTTTTGATAGGTTTGATGTATTTAGTGCTGTCCAAGAGCTGTGTTTTAGTTTTATACGTATGAATAGATGCATAAATTCCTGCACCACCATAAAATGACCCAGCAGGAAGTTTTCTGTTCTGACTGAGGCACTGATCAGACGTTCAGCACTGGGGAGAGGGACCACAGCGCTCAGCGCTGACCCTGACAGCCACGAGGAAATTAAAAGGAGCTGGAATGGATGTGTTTCCCAGCACCTCTGTTGGAGCGGGCAGCTTTCAGCTGTGCAAGGTGTTTCTGATGCCACGCTGGGGGTTTGGGTGACTTTTCAGCTCAGATGGACCACGTTCAGGTGGGCATTGGCGGCAGTCTGCGGGCAAATGTGCTAAAAACTGCCACGCAGGAGGGAAATCCAGACTCTTTCGCCCTTTTTGGGAAGTGAGCACAGTCCTGGGGGGAGATGCCAGGTTCTGGAAATGCAGGATGAACTCGTCCCTGTGCAGACTGAGGACTGCACTGCCAGCACTCTGCTCCCACCATCCCGGGTGATATCCTGGCCCTGAGGAGAATTGTGTCTCTCCTTGGTATTTCTGAGAAAGAGCCCAGAGAAACACTGGAGTTCTCACCAGAATTCAGCTTCTCTCCCACATCCCAATAAACCCTTCCCAGTAATGACCAGCCTTGGCTGCTGCTGGTGCAGGCTGCATTCAGATCGTTTCCCCCTCCCTCCATGAGCCCCCCCACGCCATCCCTCTGCCATTTGCTACCCCAAATCCGTGGCTAAATTGTTCCAAAGGGCCTTTATCCAGGGGCAGAGGCGCCGTCCTTGTGCGGTGCAGCTTGGTTGTTAAGAAATATCCTGGGGCTTTTTTGTTCTCAGAGTCAGGGCTAAAAATTCCACCAGGAAATGGTTTATTGCTCAACTGTGTCTGATAGGGAACCTCCTGAGGAGGTTCTGGGTGTTCAGCTGGGTTGGACTCACACCCTGCTCCCCCTGAGGGCAGGCTCAGTGTCCCCCTGCCTCTGGAACCAGGACCGAGTGCCTGCACAAGGAAATCAGGCCACTGGCATCAGAAGTGGGCTGGAGAGGAGGAGGAACCCCCTTTTCCTTTCCCTGAATAGCTGCTGGCCCCGAGGACCGGCTGTTTGTGACTGATTCTGTCCCACCCACGTGCAGGGGGAGGCTGGGAGGAGGATTCCCAAACAAAATGAAGTGAGACTGGCATCGCTTGAGCATCGTAATTGCTCTGGGGGCGGAGCTGGGGCAGGGAAGAGCAGCAGAAATCGCCTTGGGGGTCACTGAACTCTGCTCCTCTGCTTACCTGTGGGTCCCGTGTGCCCTGTGCTGCAGGCAGGGAGGGATGCAACAGGAAAAGTGGGATATTCCAGTCCTGAGGAGCCTCTGGAACAGGCAGCAGCTCCCGGGAGAAGGCAGGAGTGCGTGTGGGCACATTCTGGGGGGTGAAGTGCAAGGGGTGAGGGGTGTGGAGGACAACTCAGCAGGAAGCCAGCCCTGGGAGCCAGGCAGACATCAACCACCCCACACAGGCCCCACAGGCAGGACAGGAGTTGCTGTAACTCTTCAGCTCACTTTTATTTAAGTTCTGTGGTCAGACTTTTCCACCTGCAAGAGCTCTGGTGCCAGTGCCACCAACACATGGAACAGAAACCGTGACATTTCACCCTGTCAGCAGGAAGAACAGCTCCATCTTAGAGGTCTTTTCAACCTAAAGGACTCTCTAGCCTGCAATACCAGTTCCTCCCGTGCACTGCCAGCCCACTGCATCCCACTCCACCAGTTTCCAGCTGGAAACACTGGAAAAGTCCAGTGTCTGCCCAGCGTTGCTGGATGGCTCAGTCTCCAGAGCAGGGACCTTGTAAAGTCGATTGGCACCGTGTCAGCAGGAGAACACCTCCCCGTGGCCCTGATCTCAGCACCTGCAGCTCCCCCCGGGCATGGGCAGCCTTACTGTGGGGCTAAGTGAGGATCAGGCCCGTGGCAGCAGGTGCAGGGAACTTTGGAAGGAGCCACTGGGCAAACGCTGTGCGGCCGCAGGGAAAGGGAGCAAGGAACAAGAGCCCCGAGTCAGAACCATTCCCAAGCACAGATTTGTAGAACCAAAACAGTGGGCTCACTATTTCTTACTTCAGGGTTTTCCCCTGCAGGGTTTTCCCCCTTTTCCTAGGGTGCAAAGGAATTTGGTGGCCTGTGGCCAGTCCCTCTTGCCATTTTTTTGAGATCAACCCAGCTCGTCAGGAGGGGCAAAGAGAACCAGGACATTCCTGGATGAAATACGTGTGCTGGCACAGGCCACACCGCTGCTTTGAGCTGAGGCCTCTCCTGCCTTTTACCTTTTTAAGGAGGATTGAAACCCTTTTGCTTTGCTGCGAGCCCAGTAAAACCCTTTGTGGCAGACTTGTGTGGGCTGCTCGGATTCAAAGCTGCACGAGGCGAGCAGAGCTCCTCTGTAATGCTGCAGTTTGTATCCCTGCCTTCCCCTTCCTCATCAAAGGATCTTCGTCCCAGACATGGGCAGCAGAAAAAAACCGCCTGCAACGTGTTCCCTGCCTCCTCTGGCAAGCAACCATTTTATCTGGCTTCTTTCCTCCTGTATCTGAAGACCTGAACATATTCCACTTCTCATTTAAATTCCTGGATCTGTCTGAAACCGCGTCAGGTGAAGGCTCCAAATCAAGCCACGGCACAGGCAGCACTCTGCTGTTCCAGGCATGCAGGTGGGGAAGTTTGAAGTGGATTATTCCTTGCTTTTTCCTCGTGGTCAGTGGTGCTGGGTTGATTCCAGGGCATCAGAGACCCCGTGGGTTTTCCAGCACCTCCTCACCTTTCCAAAGAGAGGGAGCGAAGGCAGATTTGGCAGATTTTGACGCGGGGTGAGTGTGGGGCTGTGCCTTCAGTTCAGGGCACGCCCAGTTTCCAGCTCTGTGGTAACCAGGAGGTACCCAAGGCGTGTTGGGGGGAAAACCAGAGGGGAAAAAATGCATCATCTGAACAGAGACATGGAGCACCGGAGTCCTTCGGTGTGAGGGAACGACCGGCTGAATCCTCCAGAGACTGGCAGAGGAAATGCGAATCCACACGGCTCCAGAAAGGTTTGCATCAGTCAGGACTGACAGCATGGAGCTGAAAAGTCATGTGGAGAGCTCTCAGGCTGTGTCCTGATGACACTCCCCTGGTCCTTTGGGAATGGGAGTGCTCTGTGCGCCGGCACGTGGCAGAGCCGCCGCTGCTGCCCATTTCAGCTGGGCCAAAAAACGCATCCAAAATGCCCCTTTGTCCACTCCTCGGCCAGCCGAGCACCCTCAGGCCGCTCAGCTGGTGCACCCACCTGTCATTTCGTGGGAGGCCACCTCCCAGCAGCAGAACACCTCTCCAGGTGCAGCAGTTCCCCCCACAAACCTCGTCCTTGTGAGCAGCCACCGTCCTGTCTGGAGCACGAAGCGGCAGCGTGCGCTGGGGAAGGGGCTGGAAGGGCTGGGGGTGTTTCTGTCATTCAGGGGCCTGCGGGATCCATGCACGGGGTGTCGTCCCCCACAGGGCTGTGCTGCCCAGCTGACCAGAGCACAAACTCCTCTCCCTCGTCCGGATGTGTTTGCCAGCCTGCAGGGAACCCGCGAGGTAGAAGTGGCACAGACGTGCTGCTGTGGGGAGGAGGAGGAGGAGGAGGAGGAGGGACAGGCAGGGTGAGGCGGGAGGCGATGGGGACACAGCGAGGGCAGAGAGCGACCAGAGCTGCTGAGATCCAGGCAGACAGAAGTAAATGGGTGCCTCGGTCCGGGTGGCAGGGCAGGAGCTGGGCTGGGACGCCCGTGGGGTCACACCTCCTCTGTCACCTGCTGGGAGTTCCATTTCTCACGTGCATGAGCAGCACAGACAGGTTTTGGGCGCCCGGGCAGCAGGATAACGGCGTGGTGCCCACCTCTCCCTCCCATGTGCCCTGAGCTCCAGCATCCTCACGTTTTCTAGAGGGACTTTAATGTCTGCAGAATGCCAAAGTCCCAGCCTGAGCCAAAGGAAAGGAAATGCCCTCTGGCCACAAAGCTTTATCCCCTTGTTCCGAACCATCCCAGCCGTCACCTCTTCCATGCCGTGGGTGGAACAGAGGGAATTGATCCCTGAAGCCAAGCTCTTAGGCAGGATGTTCATTCCTTGTCCTCCTCTTCCTCCTCTTTGCTTTTATATACATTGAAGTGGATATTGATATTTATTTTTTGTTTTCCTCTAATACGAGTGAACACAGATGTGATGTGGAGATAAATTCCCTTCTCTAAAACACTTTGTGGTCACAAGAATGTACACGTTTGGATTTACACACCCACACACATTCCAATATCAAAAAAAGGTGTAGTCCCAAAACTAAGATGCTTTTATAAAAGTTAAAAGGCCAGATTCCTCTATTGGCTTTTATCCTTCATTAAGAGCAAGGAGATTACCTGAAATCCTGATTTATTCTTCATATTCTGCCTGAGTTAATTTTAAAATTCCAATCAACAGATGCAAGGAAGAGAGGGGGGAAAAGCTCGTGGGGGGCCACGTTAGGCTTTGAAAGGAAAATTAGAGAGAATGTTTTCCCTTATAATTATTTTCTCCTTTGGGTTTCAGGTTAGCAGACCCGTTATTTAAAGGATATTTAAAGGATGCTTTCTCCAAATGTGTTGACTCCAAAATATGTCCCCTTTAAAAGAGTCAATCCGAGAGACTGGGAGTGGGAGCAGGAAGGGAAAAGGACAGAAACAAACCGCCTAAACCAAGTCCTGATCTCTGGTTTTGGGTTGGTTTTGAGCATCTTTCGTTATAAGCATCTTACGATTTGGTTCAGCAATCTTGGCTGTTTAGCTCTTCACAGCGGGGATTTGCTCCCCCCACTTCCAAGGGGGAAAAGGAGCAGGGGAAAAAAAAATAATAAAAAAAAGAAATAAAAAGCCACAGCCTCAGATTTGAGCAGTGGCTGTGCTGTAGGACCTCACACAAGCTGGAACAAGGGCTGCGAAGGATCCACACCCGGCTACTCTGGTGCAAAGAGTGCAGGGATCGACACAGGGGAAAAACCTACGGACACCAGAGCGGGCTGGGCACATCCCATCCACCCCGGGGCAGCTGGCACCCACAGACACATGCACACACAGAGCCAGGAGGAGAAAAGAAAGATGCAGGTACTGGAGGAGACGTGGGAGAAGGCAGAGTGTTCTCTTGAGCGTTAGCAAGCCAGGCAGACACTTTGAACTAATCATGGCAGCTGCACCCGGGTTTAAAATCAATCAATAAAATGAGCAATGGCAAAGGGAGGGGGGCTGGAAGGCCTTGGTTGTTGAGCGACAGGAGAGGTGAAAACCATGAGTTTCTTCCTTTTTTTTTTTTTTTGCTGTGTTGACACTTTAAACATACTGTTCCTTAGGACAGATGTAAGGAGCCCGGGAGCCGGGAGGTGGGCAGCAGAAGGAGATGTCGGAATGGTGAGGATAAAGATCTTGTGGGAGGTCTGACAAGGGGGCATAGACATGAGGGGTCTTCTCCAGATATCGATCTTCATGTGAGTAACAGCGGGTCAGGTAATCACTCGCATTCGATATCTCTGAGTGACACTTTCCAAAGTTCTGCAAGTAGAGACAAAAGTCAACGGGTGAAAACTCCGGGATCACCGGCCAGAAAACACACACAGCTCTTCAGTTCCTTGCCGAGACACACAGAGAGCAAGCAGGATGGAATATTGAGCAGCTCACCGAGCTCGCTGTTTCAGGAAAATGGAAACCCCGGTGGTAAATCCTCACACTGCAAAGTTTTTGTCTCACTCCCTGAAATACCCGGATCGTGATGAGTATGGACGGCTGGGGCACGGTTTGTCCCTTGTCTGTGAACACTCTGCTCTCTGGACAAAACCAGCAGCCAGCCAAGGAAGGGCCGTTTATTTTCACGCTTTCCAACTCTTTCCACACCTGAGTTTTGGAAAAGCAGTGCTTGAAGGCATCATTAATCTAAGCCAGGCCCGTGCTCTTTCATTAAAGGGCACATGTGTCCTACCGGGGACTTGGGATGCAAAACAAGGTTGCTGTGCCTGATGTTTTCGTGGGAGACAGGAGCGCTCGGCATTACTGTGTGAGCAGCTCCCCGGGAAGCCTCGGGGCCGGTTTTGTGAGTCAAATCAACTCCAGAGAACACAAAACCACTTTGGAACCCGAGGCTGCTCCGTCGGCCCCGTGATTTTGCCGGGGTGTCTGCGGATGCTTTGCTCTCCTGGGGTTCAGGGAGCATCTCTCCCACAGCCCGGGGCTGCGGCTCCCCAGAGGGTGGCAGCAGATGGGAAGGATTCCTCCCTGCTCCCGGACCCTCTCCTGCTTTGGAAACCCTGCGGGGTGACCCAAGCGGGAGGGACATTTGGCGAGGCTGTTTTTAAAGCCAAGCTGCGCTCAGGGGCGCTCACCAGGAGATAATTTCTCCTCCAAGAGGGAGTGAACAGCGCTGGAAAACACTTTGATGCCTGTGGTTTGAGCGTGGGCTGTGTGGAGCAAGCATCTTGCCCTTGAGTCCCTCCTTGTTCCCTTTCAAAATCCCAGGAACATCAGTTTTGTGGAAGGGACAAGGGTCTGACCCTCAGGAGAAAATGCCTGAAGGAGCAGAATGACCCACTCGGATCACCTGCTGCCAGCTCCTGGATGAATATTTCACCAGGACGCTCGGGGGAAAAAAAAAAATCCTGTTGAGAATAATTTATTGATGGCTCAGACCTCTTGGGGAGGCATGAAGGCAATTTTGGGAACAGCCTGGCTGAGCCCAGTGAGGGAAAGTTTGCCCGAGCCCCAGGAAAACAGCAGCAATGCTGAGGCCAACCTCATCTCCATTTCCCTTCCACTGGCAAAACTGTTCATCCTACAGACTGAGCTTCTAAAAGTCAGGGGTGGAGTTGCTGTGCTGGCATCCTAAATTTGGGAGGGCCTTCCCACAGTTTTGTCCAGTTCGGCCTTTTAATTCCAAGTGAAAATGTGGGCAAGTGCAGCATTAGAGCTCTTTCACTGGAGGAACCCAAGCCAGGGGCCATGAAAAAGCCCCACTAACTCTACTTGAACCCTAAATAAATGTTTGCCGTTCTTCTGATGGCCCCAGCTGATAAAAAAGAGTTTAAAAAGGGCTCACAGATAGAGAGAAAGGGCTGTGCAAAGTCCTCTCCCTGTACAGTCTACCCTCAAAAACTCTTACCCTCAACAGAACCTGCAAGGGGGAAAAACCCTGTATTTAGCCGTGCTCTCCCCCTGCTTTACAGAGATCATTGATTTTCTGGGTTAAGCTCACCTGAAAGGGAAGCTGTCTTAATTACAGAAATTTAGTGAGACAAAGCAGAGTTTCTTGCACTTTGCTATCAGTGAGGTGGGAGGGGAGGTTTGGGAGCTTTTTGAGCCCGCCAGAGGAAAGCAGAGGATCCGCCAGCGCTGCGTGCAGGCGCCACGGACAGAAAGGTCTCCTGGGAGAGGGATCCCCAGTTAACACAAGTGGAAGCTGAGCTGGGTGTGATCAGGGGACAGCAAGAGGGGCTGCCAGACACTCTTTTATGGGCTGGCTGTGACAATTTTCGGGGTCAGGAAAGCGTTTTTCTTCCTGCTTATCTCCCAGTTAATGTGGCCACGAGGCAGGCGCCCATGAAGCACTGCCAAAGACACCGAGTAGAGTTTTGTCAGCACTTCTGTTTGCACAGGTGAGTGCAAACAAATCCCTCTTTTCTTGCTGGCCCCTGTCTTGTGCTCACCCCCCACAGGTGGGGTCAGCTGGAGAATGTCAGGGCCAAAGGAAGGGAATTCTGTGTCTCCTTTTCCCTTTCCTCAGCACCTGAGCCAGGAGCTGCTCTGCTCCTGCTTTGTTCCCTGAACTCATTTCCAAGTGGCAAAAGGGAGGAGGACAAAACCAGCCTGATGTTTTTCAGCATATTTAGCAGCCGGTGCCCTTTGACTCCTTCCCCAGTCCCACTGTGACTTTTCCCCAATCTAATTTATCTTTAACGAAGTTTGAAATTAAATTAGGGATAATGAACTAATTAAATTGAACTGGCACACGATTCTACCACCTTCCCCCACCTGACTTCTCCCAGTTGCCTTTGTCTCCAGCATGGCTCCATGCAATTCTTCGTTATCTGGGTTACATCCTCCCCTCTCAGTTTTATTTCCACGAGCTTGATTAAAGGGGATGCCAGCAATCTATCCATGTCAGACAGCCTGGCAGATTACCTCTAAACAGGCTCTATTTGATTGAATCAGGGAGTTTTCATTTCTGCCATGGCTTACTCTCAACCCTTCTCCATCCCTCCGCACCCGATTCCATCTTTCCTTCTGTTTGCAGAACATCTCTTTGGGTAGCAGGAGCTGTGCAGCAGCTGACCACCTCCTGCACTTTTAATCATCTCGGAATAATGAGTTCTTACTGGTCTGAAAGTGAAAAACTCCTTCTCAGTGACCTGAGGGTTCCTCTGCTGCGGTTTTTGGGAAATCTGAAGGTTTTACAGGTGACAGTTGGATGGGGAATGGTTTTTTCTCTGCTTGGCCAAGCTCAAGGCAAGCACATTTTTGCACTCATGGAATGTGCTCACCTGTGTTTTCCTGGC
The DNA here is from genome assembly GCA_013389985.1 of Dryoscopus gambensis. NCBI lineage: Eukaryota > Metazoa > Chordata > Aves > Passeriformes > Malaconotidae > Dryoscopus > Dryoscopus gambensis. The sequence goes on along the minus strand of WEIT01008545.1, from coordinate 669,056 downwards.
TGGGAAAAGCCCCTGCTGCTCAAAACTCCTGAAATTTTGGGCTGCTACTACTATCCTGACCCTCCTCATCTGTTGGTTTTGAATTTTAGGCTGCAGCAGAGGCTGATGGCCAGGAAGAAGCAGCTCTGCTGAGTGACAGCCACACAAAGCTGCTGCCCCACTGCGGAGCAGCCAGCGCAGAGGCTGTGGGTGTTGGGGGACAGAAAAGACACTGGGAACCAAAAAAAGAAGCATTTCCTCATGGTGTTGGGAGCCTCATGTCCTCTCCTCCCCTGGGCCTGAACTCCCTGCTCGGGGTATCCAAGCTGTTTTTCCACTTCCAAGTACAGCCATGGTTTTAGGCATCCCTGGGGTATTTTAGGTGTTCTTGCTCTGTTTGATGCTTTATCTGTGAGGGAGTTCTTGGATAATCCCTGTCCTGAGTGAAGAATAAACATTTCTGTGTCAGGGATGAGCAGGAACCAGTGGTCCTGAGCCTGGGCCTCTGTGAGGACAAAACTGAGGGCAGGTGGGACAGAGGGACCCGGCCCTGGGCTCAGGAAATAAAAAGATGGAGCTGAAATTCCCAAAATACGGAGCAAGGACCTATGAAGAGGGGTGCATTCAGACACATGCAAGTATTGATTATGCAGAAAACTCGCTCAGAATGTTGCATTCCTTCTCACAGCATGCTCTTCTCTTCCCCTGCTGCCCCTGGTACGTACCTGGTCCGTGTTCCTACAGCACCTCACACCATCCATCATCCCAAACATTTCCCTCCTCGCTGTTTCTCTCCCAAATCTTCCTCTCCACCCTTTTACAGTCAGGGTGGGGTTGTCATCCTCATTTACAGCTAATAAGGAGCCACCTCTTTGCTTTACTTCTGCAGTTTGGAAATGGGAACCTGAACCCTGGTCACTGGTTTGTTGTGCTCCAAGTCTGATGGTTTCCAGCTATTCTTGCTGCAACAGGGATGAGAAATTCCCGAGCAAAACCGAGAGCTGGAGTGTGGGGAGGTGAAGGGGGGAGGAAATAATTAAAAAAGCACCCAAAAAAAAATGAAATTGCCCTGATCTGTGGTGTGTCTTAGCAGGGAGATTACACCTTCAAAGCGCCATATGACTGGCTTTATTTTTACTTCAGAGAGACTGGGAGGATTTCCAAATTTGGATTTGGAGGATTACTGTCCTTTTGCTGACAATAAAATTCCCCACCCCGGGGAGGACGAGGCAAGACCTCCCAAGATGGATTAGGGAGCTCTCGCCTTGTTTGGAGCAGCGGGAGCAGCCCGAGAATCTGCTGGGAACGGGAGGTGAGGACACGGGGGAGAGCGGCCGGTTCAACCACCCCTTCCTCAGGGCTGGAATTCTCATCCCAGAGAGGATGCAGGAGGCTGGAAGTGCCTGGGAGCTGCCCGGCCCCCTCTGTCCAGTGACAAACAGCCCCCCACGAGCAAACGGAGAGAAGGAAAAACCAAACCAGTCCAAAACTTACTGTCCACTCTCGCTCGTTACGTCTACGAAGACCTTGATCCTCATTCTGGGAGCAGGAGTGGGTGAGACACCGCAAGAGAGAGAGGTTACGGATCTGCTCCGGCCGGGGCTGCTGCAGACACTCACCTAGGAGGGCTTTGCTACGGCGGGGGAACTACGGGGCTGCTTCCAGCACGGGAAAACCAGGGAGCACAGGGATAGAGGCAAACCGGAGCGGCCCCCTGCACGCCTGGCACCCGGGAATGCGCTGCACCCGCACCCGCACCCGCAGAGCTCCTCGTCTCAGGGAGACCCTGAGCAGCAGGATTGTCCGGGGGGAGCTTTGTAAAAATGCCATTTTCCTCCTGCTTATCCTTGTTTCCTTCCTTGCCTTTATCTCCTCCAGGCTGTCCCTCTCCGTCCCCAAGGTTCTGCTTCTCCTGAGCCTCCTCTGATCTACCTGGGGTGACCAGGAGGGATTCAGGGACCTGCAAAGCATCTCTCCATTTGCTGTCTGCCTTTGTCTCCTCACCCTCCCCTTTAACCCCACAGCCCCTTCCTGCTGCTGGGAAGGCAGCAAAATAAGGGGAAGGAGCACAGCAGAACCTGGAGTCATCGCAGCTTCGGGAATACACAGGAGTGAGGGAGAGCTGGAGCCAAGGAGTGGCATTTCCTTGGCCAGAAAAACCCTCTTGGCTTCACCCAGCAGAGGTGGGAAAGGAGAGATGTCTCCCTTTCAGGGACCTGGTGGCTTTAATAACAGAAAAAGCTGTGATCATGGGGCAGAGGAATGTAGGACGAGCTGAAGTCACCCCTTTCCACTAAAAAAACAGCATTCACAGGGTCGCTGGAGATGGTCCAGAAAAACCAACTGAGCCCTAATCACTCCCTGCCACAGGACCTGAGCTGGAAAAAGTTTGGTCACACTTGATCAGGAGAGCAGGGCTCAGGCTGTGCCTTGTTTTGAGAAGGAGAACACCAAGGAAAATAATCCGTCTCCCTCTCTCCCAAGCATCCAAACTTGCCACCTGCACCGACGCCACGCCAGCCCCGTTATTGTCACATGCACAGTCCCTCTCTGCCTGTCTCTTTTCCACGGAGTCTTGCAGCTGCAGGAACCTTTGGGTGTTCCCATATTCTCTCACATCCTCTCCCACCTTGTTCTTTCGCACATGCACATTTGCTCCGTCTTCTCTAGACTTACTTCCACATGCACACAAGCTCTCCTTCTTTTAATTTCCCTTTCCATCGGCCCCTTTTCCTTTCCCTCCCCTCCTTGCCCTGGCCTGGCAAAGCCCTCTTAGCATCTCTGGCTCCTGATTCCGCACCAGAAATTCCCCGAACCAGAGCAGGAACTTCCAACCCACCTGGAGCAGGGGGGCCAAGCCCTGCTCTGACACGAAGCCGTGAGCCCCCTGCCCCTCTCCCACATGCCTGGCTGCAGGAAGCGAAGGGGAACAGCAAAAAGAGCATGCGGAGAGGCAAGGCAAGGCAAAGGCATTCCTGGCAGCACCCCCGGACACCAGGGCAGCAGAGAGAGAGACAGACAGAGCAGGCAGGGGGTGACAGACGGGACGCAGAGGGAGCGCTCCGGAGGGAGGGAGGAATCCAGGGGGAGGGGAGCGGTGGCTCTGAGGGGTGCGGTGAGGAAGGCAGAGTGCCGTGTGTACCTTGAGGCCAGAACTGAGGGGAAAGGGCCTAGAGTGACATGCGCTAGCGTAAGTTGGGCTGGATGGTTGCATACTCGACTAGGTCTCCGCCAGCATGGATGGAGGTCCGAGGGCTGGGTGACGCGGCCAGAGCGGACGTGTCCAGCTCTGCGTACTGGACATCACAGTCCTTGTTGCCAGGGTTCTGGAGAGAAGAGAGCAGCAAGGCGGTGGGGGGACACGAGGGAGGAGTCGGGGGGGAGGTGGGAGTGAGGACAGAGAGGGTCCGTGCAGATGGTGAGGGGTGAGACAGGACACGGGGGAGCGAAGGGGAAGAAAGAAGAAAAGGGTGAGGAGGGAGGGGAGGAGGAGGAAGAAAAAACAGTTAAAAAGAGGGAGGCGGGGAGGTAATGAATAATCAGTCAGGTAAAATCCTAGATCAAAGCACATGTCCCCAAGGCACTGCTCCCCCAAAACGCAGAGCTGAGTGGCCCAGCCCCGGCTGGCAGCACTCCCAGCCCCTGCCCCTTCCACTGGGGCTGCTCCCAGCAGCGTCTCGCTGCTCTCACCTTCCACCGAGCCCCTCTGGGATCAGCATTTTCCTCAGCTGGGGCTGGATCAGCGAGTTCAGAGCTTCTCACGCGCCTGAGCTGTCTGTTTTGACCCAAGAATCTGGGATTCATTGCAAACTCAGGTTTGGGGACATGACTCAAAATCACTGGCCGGAATTTTGGATTTTGGGAAGGAGATCCCGGGAGGGACTGGCTTTAAAGCCAGAACCCCAAAGGCGTGGCCGCAGGGGAGTGACAGTGCCTGGCCACCACCGCTGGTTTGCCCCGGTGTGGGGGCTGTGGGGTTCTGAGGCGCCTCGTTTAACACCAGGCTCGGCTGCACAGCCTGGCACTGCAGATTAACTCTGCAGCACGGCTCTGTCACTGAAACACGGCCTAAGAGATGCTGAAAGCATCCTCCTCTGGCATGGCAAGATTTATGGGTATTCCTTCCCTAAGCAGGCTTATCAGCAAGAACTGCATGAATGGAATATTATCCAATTTGTCTGATCATTCCTACCCAGACATCCCTCATGCAAGTAACAATGGGAGAAGCCTGGAGGGCAGGATGGCCCAGAGAGCTCGTGGCTCAGCGGGGAATACGGATCACCAGGAGCAGCCTCGGTGCCAGCAACCACGGTGTGAGGGGCATCCTGGCTTCTCGCCCTGTGGAGTTTCTTTAATCCTCACTTTTGGGGCTGGTTTCGGTGCCAGGCATCTGCTGAGCCTCTCTGAGAGGAGAGAGCTGCCTCTTCCAAGCAAAGCAGCTTTCCAGGCTCTCTGTGCCCCTTCCAAAATGGCTGCACCGCATGGCAACGATGCAAAAGGTGTTTAATTTGAAAGTGTTTCTTTCCTCTTTGTTTGGAAGCGTCCTCAGCCACCCACCAGCTGTGGCTGAGCCGTTTTTGGAAGTTTATAGCCCTGTGAGGAGCTGGTTGAGTGCCTGCTGCTGGAAGGGGCTGTTCGGTCAGGGATTACCCCCGCCTGCCACCTGGCCTGTGCCAGGCCTTGGCTCCCTGCTCCTGCCCCTCAGCCACGGGGATGAGGGGAATGAGGGGAAACGGGGCTGCGGCAGCATTCCCAGTGCTCAGCAAAGCTGCAGGCTGGGGGAGCAGAGGGCTGGAGGTCACCTCTGGCCCACCCTTGGTGGCCAGATGGCCGTGAAGCGCTGTTGGCATGAAAGCTGCGCGTCCTGTGGAGCCTCTGCTTCGTGTCTGGACCCAGAGCTTGGACATTTAGGAAAATTAGCAATGCCAGCTCCACTCTCAGACCTAAGCCTAGGCCCTGCAGAGCCCTTTCCCCCTGAATTCCATGTCTCCATATCTCCCCTGCTCCTGGAAAAAGGCAGACCAAGTCTCACCTCCTCGCTCCTATCCTGCCTACTTTGCCTCACTCCTCTCTTGCTTTCTCCCCATGGGAGGTGTTTCCTCCACGGATTTCCCTCCCTTTCTCCCACTCCTGGGCTCCCTCCTGCTCCATGCTGCCTGTTTGGATCAGAATTTATTACAATATCAATAACGTGCCTTGTATACAAGGCCCGGCAGTGCCTCACGCAAGCGCTCGGTGTAAATCATCACCATCGGCACCCCGGTAATTGCCCTGCAAACCCAGAGGAATTATTTTGCTGTCTGCAGCAATGAAACTTCCCCTTCTACCTGTGCAAATGGGCCCTGCTGACACGGACACTAATCACAGCCCTGCTCCTGCACCCGCTCACGCCTCCGCCTCTCTCTCTGGCTCCCGCTGCCTCTCACGCGCGCTCGGAGCATCCCCCTGGCACCAAAGCGCTGGCAGAGCACACCTGCCTGCACCCACACCCCTCTGACACACTCTTCATCCCCTTCCTGCTCTGATATCCCCACTGTTCACAGAATTCACAGAATTCACAGAAGGTATGGGTTGGAAGAGACCTGCAAGATCATCGAGTCCAACCCATGCCCTAACACCTCAGCTAGATCATGGCATCGAGTGCCACATCCAGTCTTTTTTTAAACACATCCAGGGACGGTGACTCCACCACCTCCCCAGGCAGTCCATTCCAGTACTTTATCACCCTTTCTGTAAAAAACTTTTTCTTAATATCCAACCTATATTTCCCTTGGTGCACGTTGAGACTGTGTCCTCTCGTTCTGTCAGCTGCTGCCTGGTGAAAGAGCCCAACCCCCAGCTGGCTGCAGCCACCTTTCAGGGAGTTGTAGAGAGTGATAAGGTCACCTCTGAGTCTCCTCTTTTCCAGGCTTTGTTCCCCCAAAACTGCTCAGAGGAATCACTGCAGGTGGCCCCCCACCCCTACACCCACTCCTGCAGCCTCAGGTGTCCACGCCGCCGTCCTTGGGCGTTTCGGGGCTGCCAGCTCCGTGTTGGCTTTCCCACAGCCTGCAACACCTAAAAATACATATTCATCCACAGTTCTGCTCCCTCCCGCAGGTATCCCGACCCTGCTGACGTGCCCCAGCCTCTCCCCTTGTCCTGGTCCCCTGCCAGCACACGTCCACACGCACGTCCCTGCACACCCTCTTGGAGGTTCCTCCTCCACCTGCCTCTTTCATTTTCTCCTGGCGCCTCTCCCATTCGCCCCTCCCTCGCTCTTTGCCATCTCTAATCACTCCCCGGCTCCCATCCTAGTGCTGTGAAATCGCCAACCCCAGGCAGTGGCTTTCATGCCGCCTCGTGATAAATCTGGTTTATCCCAAATTACGAGGTTTTGCACAATTCATTTGAAGCTGAATGCACCCGCCCCATTTTCCTGCAGAATCCGCTCCCTTCCACTCTCATCTTCTTCACTCCCCTCCCAAGCCAAATCTCCAGATGAAGTACAGGCAGAACAAGAATATCCAGCCTTTCTGCTGTGCCTTTCCCTCTCAGGGATCCCAGCACCACGGATACCCCGGAGCAGCCGCCTGCATCTGCATTTTGAGCATGCTGGGAGCAGGGCTGTGCCAAAGGGAGCCTGGCAGAGACCAGGGATGTGCTTCCCTCCTCATCCTCCAGCTGACCCCGGCCTCAGCTGAAGGATTGGGCAGCTCTTGCTCCATCCCATGGTGCTGGTTTGGTGACCACCACCATCCCTGGAGGTTCCCACTCCTCAGAATCCCACTGTGACAAGAGAAGGAGGCTCCTGCGGTGCTTTAAGGGTGAAAAAAGCGATGCAGGTCACTTTTTTCCCTGCGGGGAGGAAGGCAAAGCTTGTTCCTTCGCAAAGCGTGGCCGGACAGCACGACCCACGCCTGGCCTGGCTGTGGCAGCGAGTCCCGCCCCTGTGATCTGGGAAGAATCCAGCCACAGGGATTGCCAGGGACACCCTTCTCCCACCTGCCAGTCCCAAAATCGAGCAGCCAGCTGCCTGCCCAAAGGGTGCCATGGTTTAGCAAGGAATGGGAGCAAGCTTCATCCTGCTGCTGGGGCAGGGAGCCAGAGCCCGGCGCAGGGACATGGTGGGTGAGCCTGACACGCTCCCAGCCGAGCTGACCGGGGACAGGGCTCAGCCACAGCCGTGCCAGGCCCGTGCCAAGAGCTGTGGCAGCAGCTGGAGTGCCCCAGACACCACGTCCTCGCTGCAGAGCCGGTTCTTCGTGGGCCAAATGGAACAGGAGCTCCACAGTCCGTCACCTCCTGGCTGAATCCACGGGCGAGGAGCAGCCGGTGCCAGGCGTGGGACATGGAAATGCATCTTCTCCGGCCAGGATTGAGAGCAGCAAACTCTGTTCCCATGGTTACAGAGCAGCAACCCATCAGGCCCCATCTCACATCACTAACTCTGCCACTTAATTAACTGACTGCTCGTTATTTCCCAAAATGAGCTCCTCCGTCCTCCCGCTTGCCTGAAATTCAGCTTTCAGATGCTTTTCAAGCAGTTGTCTCGCTCCAGCATCCTGTGTTTCATTTAAAACTCAGCAAGGATTAGAGAGAGCTGGGGACCAGCCCCAGGACGGAGGGAGGGCTCCGAGGGGGAGTTTTCCTTTAGGATCCAGGTAAATAGGATCACATCCACCCGGCTCAGCACAGAGCTGTGGCTTCTGATTTCCAACGCCCTCGGCATCTGCCTCGCTGCAGACTTGTGCCAGCTAAAGGTCACTGGGCCCTGTCCTTCCATTATCTGCACGGCAGCACACGTGGCAGGGTCACACCGGCATGAACTGGGTTGTAATTAGTGGTGTTCATAAAAAATTACTCCAGTCTGGGCTGATATTTATGCTCCTTTCTCCGACAGGGAGCTCACAGTGCTGGAGCACCAGGCTGGGCGTGCAGTGCTCTGAACTCCTCGTGAGGAGGAGTCTGGGAGAGACCTGAAGGATTTGCATTGGGATATCTTGTCTCCTATGGATAAAAAGACAGAGCATCCCCATGCCATGGGGTGAGGGAGGGAAAGGACGCTGTCCAAGGCCTGGGAGGAGGATGGTTTTCTGTTTTCTCATCAAAAACCCACTCAAATCTTACCTGTTTTCCGTTCCCTACGCCTTTGCAGCTCACATTTCCTCCCTCCTTGCAAACCAGCCTTTCCCATGTGACTGCCAGCATCTCCTCCTGACCCTTAATCTCTCCCTGCTGCTGCTGCCTCACATTAACAACTCCCCATCTGAGGCTGAACAAATCCACACACCAGAAAAAAAAAAAGAAAAAAAAAGAAAAAAAAAGGGTTTAAAGAACTGAACTTGTTGTTGTCAAGTGAGAGTCAAACGCTGGCACGCTCTGCCCTGCAGATAATTGCTTTGTGAAGCTCTCACTGCTGCTTCCCGCAGCTGCAAACTCTAACAGGGGCTCCTTGCAGGAGGTGAGGAGTGGCCAGGGTGGGGTAGGTGGCTTGCAGGTAAAGAATTTGGGGTGGGCAGGGCGTTTTAGTGAGGGATGGCCCATAAAAACACAGCTCTGGGACCTAGGACAGCTGAATGAGGGTGGGCTGAGATTAGAGTGTGGAGGCTGCTCTCCTCCAAGACAGGAAAATCCTGGGCTCAGGGTGGAGGGGATCTTTCTCTTTGAGGGGGAGAGGCCCTGTGAGGCAGGCGGGGCTGGGCTGAGGTGCCACCCATTGTCCTTACCAGTTTGTCACTGTAGGGAGAGGGCTCGGGGGCGGCCGTGTCATAGTAGGGAGTCTGCAGAGGGAACTTCTGGATCTCCTCCTCGTGTCTCATGTTGTCCAAGTGAACAACCTGGAGGAGAGGGGAGAGAAGGGCGAGGGTTATCCTCCGGCACAGCTCGGGGCAGCCTCTGCTTCAGGTGACACCACGGCCAAACACCAACCCCTTCGGCATTCCGTATCCACAAAAGGGGCGGAGCAGAGCCCAAATCGCAGCTTTCAGTTAGTGCCAAACTCTGGGAATTCTGGGGGGACGCGTCACAGAGTCATGGAACCACAGAACAGTTTGGGTTGGAAGGGACCGTAAAGATAATTCAGTCCCAACCTCTCACTAGACCAAATTGCTCAGACCCCCATCCAACCTGGCCTTGAGAAATCCTCACTTTCTGCCCCTCCAACTCAAGCCAGGGGCTTCTTTGCTCTTGCAACCCCCATTTCCCAAAATCCGGGCACTGTGGGCACTGCTTGGCATCAGTTCTCCGTGCCAGAGGCAGGAATTTGCAGGTTTTTACCTGGATGTCTTCTGGAGTCAGGTGGCTTTTCATGTCCTGTTTCCTCTTTGGTGGAGGGGCAGGTTTGTGGGATGGAGGCAGGTCAATCCTGCGGGGAAACAAGAGGCTGCTGAGCAGACAGCAGGAGAGAAGGTTCTGCTGCTTTGATGTGCCCCAGGGCCTGGTTGTGTTTGTCACCGAAGCGCCAATACGATCACTCCGATCATCCTCGGGAAGTCTCCCGTGCCCCCTGTCTCACCCCAGTTAGGATTGTTAATGGGAATAAACTCCCTCCCAGCATTCTGTGCCCATTCCAGGCAGATCCCCGCGTCCCGAGGGTGCAGCTGGGACACCTGCTCGGGAATGGCTCCACAGCATCCCTTGGGAGGCCTGGGAGGCAAGAGCGAGTGATAGCAAGGCAGTTTTTCTGGGATGGCAGCCCTGCCACGGGCTTCCCAGCAGGAACCTGAGTCCTCCTCATGGGCACGCTCTGCCAGGCAGGGACATTCATCCCCGGCCCTCGCCAAGGATCAGCTTTTACCCCAGAGCGTAGGGCTTGGCAGCCACGATAATCCCAGCCTAGGGACTGTCTCTGCGCATTCTGTTCACATGCACAGATGCGTCTAATCCTTTTACAAAACTTATTAAAACTCTGATCCACTAATTAGCTGGCTGCCCCCCTCCCTCCTCTCCGAGCAGACTCCGCCAGATCTGACGGAGATGGGCGCCTTCCCTCGGACTGCAGCGTGGGACCGGAATGTGCTGGCGGCGGGGAGGGCAGAACAGGTCCCCGGGGCCCTGTAGAACATTGACTTCATGGCTCTACAGAAAAGAAATGCTATTACCGTCGGGATCAGCCTCCACAATAGAGGCAGCACCTCTGCAGAGCAGGGCACGGCTGTGTTTCTATTCTCAGCTAAAGTGGCTCTTCCCCGAGCCTGGTGGAGGGCCATTGTGGGAAGTGGATTGTCAGGATGCATCTCGATCACAGGCCCGCTGCTGCTGATGCAATTTCACCTCGTGGTGCTATTTTTTTGTTGTTTGTTTGTGCGCCTTTCTGCCTCTGCTGCTGCTCCCCCGCTCCTCTCCCCTGCCTCTCCTGTGCCCTCCCTCAAATGGGATTAAATGGAGCACAAAACGTGCCCAAGGTGTAACAACAATGAGGTGGGGGGGGTGGGGGAACATAAAAGCAACCTCCGGGCTCTCCGTGCCTCCCCTGCGAGGTGGGAAGGGAGGGAGAGGGTGAGGAGCTGGTGACAAGAGAGAGCTGTTCGGCAGAGCCTGGGTAAGTGCTCCCCAAGAGGCTCCTGCTGCATAAAGGGACCTCCACACCACTCAGTCCCCTGCCTGGGATCTGTGCTGCCCCGTGCCGGGCAGAGTAAAGCAAGTCCTGCCTGAGAGGAGCCCCCGTGGTGGCCTCTGCCCCTGCCATGGCCCGAGTTTGTGTCACCCATAGGCCCAAAGCTGCAGTGCTGGTGGCTGTGGACCCTTTCCAAACTCTCTGGGGTGCATTCAGAGGTGCTCAGGGTCTACCAGAGAGCCCTCTCTGAGGGCAGGATGCGATTCAGTCTCATTCAGGGGCCTGAAGCCACTGAGGAAGGAGGAACAGGCTCCTCTTCACCCATGGAGGGACAGTGGCATTGAGCCTCTGCCCCAAGGACGTGCCACAGCAAACCCAGCACCTGGGGGCATCCCCGTGCTCCAGCTTCTGCTTCAGGCTCGTGCTAAGAGCTCAGAAACGGGAGAGAGCAGGACGGGAAGCACCAGGAAGCGCCAAGGAGGGGAAGCGGATCAGAGGAATGAGACAGAAACATCAGGGAAACATTCCGCTGCCAAGTTCTCCTGCTGTGCAGGTAGAGGAAGGGCCAGAGGTGCTGTCCCCACCCCACAGCACCTGCAGGGATTCTGCCACTCACAGGTTGTTGTCGGTCTCGGAGCGGTTCTTCTGCTGCCGCCTGTAGACGATGATGACGGTGACGGCCACGCCGATGATGAAGACGGCGGCGATGACGCCTCCCACGATGCCGACGATGCCTCCGGGGGCACTCTGAGGTAGTGGCTTGTCTGCAACACACGGGGAAGCACAGGGGAGAGGGTTAGAGCACCAGGAAACCCAGCTGGCACCACCAGGGCTTCCAGGAGCAGGGGCGAGCATGAATTCCGAAGCTCTCCCGAGTGTCCCTGTCCAGCAGCCCCGTGGAGGGAGCCAGATCCTATCGAAGTGCAGAGCTCGGAGCTTGAGAGGAGCAGAAATTGTGGCCGCAATTGTGAGCCCAAGAGTTAAACACTTCCTCACTCCGCTCTGCAATTCCATCTTCAGGTGTTTGTTCCCGGATCCGCTCCTCTGCCTTCGTTCAGGCCTCAAAGGAAGAGGGGTTTAGGGAATAAAGGTGCTTCCAAGCATTCATGTGGACCTGCTGCTTGATACTGTTGAAGTATTTTGAAAGCCTTCTGCTGGGCTTTGTCACAGCGTCCTCACTGAATTCCCAGTGCTGCTGGAATGCTCTCAAAATGAGCTAAGGAGCGACGCTCAGTTTACTGAGGTGGAGCAGAGGTTTACGCACCCCAAATCGTTCCAAAAAAACCAAATGTCCTGAGTGCAGGGTTTAGGGGCAGGAGGGAGACAGACCCAATCTTACATTTCATCCCCTGCTCTGTGACCCGGGCCAGCTCCTCGGTGACAAACACGGGCCTCATCCAAAGGAAACCCATCCCGTGGGCCCGATGGGAAAGCGCTTTGAAACCTGCGATAAAAGGATTTAATTTGCTCTACCTTCCAACCTAATTAAACTTGAAAACTAGCTAATTGGTACTTTGTACTTACAACTCCGGCAGTGATGAAAGGAGGAGATAATTGGGATGGAGGAAGAAGGAGGAGGAGGAGGAGGAAAAGGTATTCAGGGGAGGGGAGCAAGACAGGGATGAGGGAACAAGGGGCTTTGTAGAACTGTCTGTCACATCTAATTTTTGTACTTTTCTTAATGCCCTGGCTACTGGCTGCTCCTGGAGACCACAGTGGGCTAATGGACCTTATTCTGCAACAATTATGGCTTTGGCTACCGCAGTGAGAGCCAGCATCTCCCCTAAACTACCCATCCCCAAGGCCTCGGAATTAGGCCCACTTTCCCTGTGCAAAGTAATAAAGCAAAATGAGTGTGGCTATAAAACATCTGCACACATTCCCAAAGCACACAGGACGACGAATACAGGACTTTTCAGGGTGAAAATCCTGCCTTTTACTCCCGCTTCCCCTCCATGGATCCAGCACTTGCTTCTGGTGAAGCCAGGTGCAATGGCAAAAGGGCTGTGCTGCATCCTTTCCACGAGGGTGTTCCCAGATCTGCCCTCCCAGCCGGCCTTCCCTAGCTCTCCGACTTGCTGCTGTCAGCCAGGAGTGACCTGAGCTGTGCAAACATCTCCCAGGGAAGCCCTTCTGGTTCCTTCTCTGCTCCATCCCGAGCTGCACCAAGCACTTGAGCTCCCCATGCTGGGACATCATTGCCGCTGAGGAATTCACCCTGGGAGCTGCCCTGACACCGACACCCCGTCCCTTTCCCACAGCGCCCTGCTCTCCTCGTGCCAAACTGTGACACCCCGGAGCACCCATCGGGCAGCACCTCACCCCCTTCCCACCTCCCCCTCTCCTCAATTCAGAGCTCCGAGCCGCCTGGCTTTGGTGGCCGGGTGCTGCAGCCACCAGAACTGGCTTTGGTGGCAGCCACTTTTCTTCCTCTTCCCTCCTCCATAAGCCACAACACCTCGTAAATAACATTCGTGCCTCCAGACAGCTCCCTCACAGCTGACACGCAGCCATGCAAGCCCCCCGGCCCGGCGTTCGGGGTTGTGGCTGTAAAGAATGTCCCAGTCACTTGGGCCGGGGCATTTCCGTGATGGATTGGCCCCTGGTGGCTCTGGGGATGGCAGGGACCGAGCAGAGAAGGAGCGGAGAACATCAGCCTCCTGCTGCCGCTGTAAATCAGGTGTGTGTGTGGGGGAAGGGGGCGGAAGGAGAACGAGGGAAAGGAAATAAATAAATAAATAAAACGGATCTCCGGGAGCTCAGGTGGGGCTGGGTAACAGCGGGAGGGGGCTGGGGAAATGTAGAGAGGGGGAAATACAGCGGAAGAGGGAGAGGTAAATACAGGGCAGTGGGTGAGGACCATCAGGGGAGGAGGAGGGTAAAGAATGAAGGAGCACAAGGAGAACTGCAGATGTTTCGGGGTGCTGTGAGAGTCCCTCCTCCCTTCCAGGCTCTCTGTGAGCCCATCCCAGGGCTGGGTGGCCTTGTAGGGACAAAGACCAAACCCTGGGACCACAAACCCTGCCCTGCAGGTGCAGCTCTCCTTGCTGAGGGCAGTCTGAGCCACGCCAAAGCGCTGCTCACGGCTTTGCAGGGGTCCAGGCAGGGAGATGTGGGAGGTAACAGGGCTAATTGCTGGCAAGGAGAGGAAACCCCAGGAGATGAGGAAGATAAATGAGAGAAGAAGGTCCTGAGAGACCAGGAAAAGTGCAGAGGATGGAAGAAAATGAGAGTTGGAGAGAAACCTTCTTTTATGCTTGCTCTTCCCGCTTTCTTTTATTTTTTTTTCCCCTTTTTAAACCTATTTTTTCATCTAAAACCCCTGTTTATTTCCCCCTGGGGAAGAGCTGTGGTTGGTACAGCTTGGAGGGCACCAGCAGGGCTTTTCTGAAGCAGAGGGTGGCTGCAAGAAAGGACCTTTCAAGTCAAAGAGGAGAACACCAGGAAAGCCTCAGGAGATGCCCAGAAGTGCCAGCTGAGGATTCAGTTCCACTGACAGGGCTTTCGGGCAGCCCCGGGAAGATGTTTTGCTCGTGAATCAGGATCAGAATAAATTGGCAGGACAGCTCGGGGGCCTCCAGACGGGAGTGGGAAAAGGCTCTGCCAATTAAGAATGCAAACCCCCGTGCTCTGTGTCACGCTTGAATAATTTAAAACTCTCTCAAAAAAAAAAGAAAAAAAAAACAGAAAAAAAAAAAGAAGTTTGTGTGAAGCAGTTGGCAGTGAGGCAGGTACCGGAGAACCCAGAGGGGCTCAGCAAACAGCTCAGCCTTATCTGGATGTCTGAGGGCTGCTGGGAAACTCCTCGCTCCTGCTGGAAGCTGCATTAATTCACAGTATCACAATTAAGGAGAAAAGAAGGGCGTCCCACCCCCAGTCTCTTTCAGAGCTGTTTTGTTCATTACTTTGTTCTCCCACGGCTCTTCTGGAGATGGAGGCAGACCCAGGGAAGGGAGGGAAGCGGTTCTCTCCCCGAGAAGCTCCATTCCCAGTCACCTGATGGCGTGTGCTGCCTCTCCAAGAGGAGCCCTCGGCAGAGGAAGACCTTCGCACCAACCAGGCCAACCAAAACATCCTGCGAGGCGCTGATACCGCGACTCACCAGCCCCGGAGCTCAGTTAAGCCACATTCCACCGCTGCCAGCTGCTCCCAGAGAACGAGGGATGCCCGCAGGACACGGCCGTGTGTCCGGTCACAGCGGGCGCGGTCACAGCGCAGAGCTCACGGCACTGGCCATGCCAAACCCTTTGTCCCAGCAGCCCGAGCAGCCCGGGGCTGGTGGCTGTGGCTGTGCCTCGCTGCCAACAGCCAGGGCAGCTCTTCCCAGCGGGGACACAAAGGGACAGAGCCATCCCCACGCGGTGACACAGCGGAGCAGCAGTCCATAACCACCGCGGCGCAGCGGGACCGGCAGCTCGCGGGAGAGCGAGGGAGACATTCCCCACGGCAGCGTGCAGCCAGGCGGAGATGGATCCGCTGGAAAGCGTCCAGGGAAGGGTATGGCACAGCGGGAATGACTCACTGGCTCTTGGTGTGGAGGAATTTGTGAAAGGAGAGGAGAGATGGGCGTCTGGCACAGTTTTGGAATTGAGGACTCTTTCCTCACAGCTACTGGAGTGGCTGGGACATTTCCTGGGACATTTCCTGGGACGTTTCCTCGGATGTTTCCTGGGATGTTTCCTGGGATATTGGGATCATGAAGCAGCCTGGCTGTTCTTGGGATCAGGACTTGAGAGTGGGATGTGCTACATCCCCACCGAGCGTCTGGACCGGTTTGGGATTGGCTTTGTAAAGCTGGGCTCAGACAGCTCGTTCACGGGTGGGGAGGAGCAGAGCTGTGGGATGGGGTCTGGGCAGGCAGGAAGGCTTCATCTGGGGGACAGGACTGGGCCTCACACTGGTATTTTCCCTGTTCTGACTCTCTGCCATGAATTCAGCAGCCCCAAGGAGAGCCTGAGCCCCATCTCATTGCTGAGGCACCCACCTGCATCCCCCAGGTGACTCTGGAAGCTGGGCCAGTCTCAGGGCTGGCTCACAGCAGCTCTGAGTGGAGCTAATTTGCTCCAAGAGAGCTGCACACCCTTCTCCTGTCTTTGCCCCCTCCTAAATCCAACCTGATCCCTCTTCGTTTCCCAGCAAACCACCGCGACAGCACTCAGCACCTCTGATAAGGATCTGCCTGCACCCATAACCAATTCCAGAGCAGGGTTCCCTTTCCATTTATCACCTCCCCGCACCGAGCAAATCCCCGTCTATTTCATGGCTGGCTGGCCCAGGCACCCGGCGAGGGCCTGCCTTGCTCACAGCCACGTTGCAGAGCCACGGGAAGGGATCGTGATCCTTCTCTTTCGTGCTGGCAGCTCTGAGGCTCCCGTAGCAGCCAGCCTTGCTGGATTTAACCTCGGCGCTCCATCCATCCCTGCTCACAGCGTTCACAGCAAAGCACCCTGTCCCCGTGCAGTGCCAGCCCCAAATTAAGTGTGTCCCCAACCCGGATGGCCACCCTGACTCGGTGGAAGGAGTCTTTGCCGGACTCCTTCTGCCTGCTGGTCCTTCCAGCGAGACAATGAGCTCAGATGATGCATATTTATAATACTCCCCACCTGACACATTCCAGGGAGCCTGAGACAAGTTCACAGAGCTAAATTAAACCGAGTTGAAAAGCTTGGCAGAACAAATACTTCCCCGGTTTGGTTCTGAAGGCAGGAGCGGGATTGGCTGATGCGAGACACGCTCCAGTAGAACACACACCCCCAGGCACAGTCTGGTCCCAGCCTTGTTGTGATGCCTTTTGTTTGCAAAGGGTTAATGGAAAGCTGCTCCCAGGGGAGCCTGAGCCCGAGCTGGTGGAGCTGATAGGCCAAAGGGGAGGATAAACAACAGGGCTTGCAAGGCACTGGGGGTTTTAAAGGGATCTGAAGCCTGAGGGAGGAGAGGTGGGGTGGGTTTCTCTGGGGGCCGCTAGCTGGGCTGTGTGTGTTCAGTGAATCCCCTCCAGGGACAGCCAAGCAGCCAGAGGATAAAAGGGATTGAGCAGGGCCAGGCACTGCTGGGAAAGCTGCACCAGTGGCACTGGACCATGAGCGTGTGAGGCTCAAGTGCCTTCAGCCCTTCAGCAGCAGCATTCCCTGGGTCCTAAACCCTCACAGCCCTTGCTTTGGTCCTGGTTTGAAGTGGAGAGGAGAAGGGGAGCACAGCCTCTCATTCTGCTCCCACCCAGGCCCCCTCAGAGCCTGCTCCAGCTCAGAGCCTCCCTCGCTGCAGCAGAGGTGGCCAGGCCGCGCTCAGCAGTGAGGAGATTCTGTCCTGTGCAGACACAAACTCCCCTCCCACGGGGTTTGCAGCACCACCTACCCCCGGGCAGGATCCGGACCCAGCTCTGCCCCCGAGTGCTGCTCGTCTCGGGGGGAGAAACAGGGGCAGCTGGGCCTCAGCCCAGAGAAGGTGAATTGTTTGTGGCTGGCAGGGTTTTCTGAGCAGGAGGAGTGTCTGGGCTTCACTTGGAGGCAAAAGCACCATGTTAGTAATTCCCATGCGAGTTCTGTAACCACAGCAAACTTCTACTCATGCTCAGGGGAAAGGTTCCCACCTGGGCAGGGTCCTTCTGATGTGCTTTTCAGTGTCATAATGAAGATAGTTCAGGACACACAGACCTTGAACATTTTGCCAAGCTAGCAATGTACACACAGACATCCATCAACACCTTGATTCAACACATCCTTGAGGCTTGTAAGTTCCAGGAGGTGCTGGAGTCAGGGATGCTGTATGCCGTCTGTTCCACCGAGAGACAACAACATCTTCGTTCACCACATCCTTGGAACTTGCTAGTTCCAGGATGTCCTTGGCTGGGGGATGCTGCCTGTTCCCCTGATTAAGTCTCCTTTCTTCCTGATTAGGCTTGAAAGCCTACGAAGGTCTGACAGCAAGGAACGTCCTGACTCGAGATAATGTCGACCTATTCCACATTTTGCAGCGCAGCCAGCTAAAGGTTAAACACCCAAATGAAGGCAGAGCTGCTTCTTCTGCCTCTATGCCCTGATATAAGTCAGATGGAATTTTCAGAGCCGTCACAGCCTCTCCCATCGGGGTGTTTGTTGATGTAACTCTCACTTACACAATCAGCCACCACACAGGCGAGGGCCAAGGCATGGCTGCGATCCTGACAATGCCTCATTTCCCTGGAAATCCCCCTCTGCACAGGCTGGGCCCCCAAAATGTGCTGCTCACCTCCCACACGGTGCTGCTGATCCCTGCAAAGGGGCGCTGGGAGTGTCCTGGTTTTATTGTGTGTGTGATGGGGATGAAAACCAGTGTCCCCAAGGGTGGTTAAACTAATTCCCCTGACCCCTCCACATTGACCTTCCTCTCCCTCCCACAAGTGGGGATCCCTCTATCCCCTCTCTAATTTGCCTCCACGGGAGCCCAGGAATCTGGGCATCCCCTGGGTGCTCAGCTCATTCCCAGCACGGCCTTCCCCCGGTCTGGGCACTGATCGCAGCACCCCTTGAAGATCCCTGACCACTTCCCTTCCCTCTGTCATTTTTGCCATCCCAACTGGCACTTTGAGGCTGTTCAAGCCACTCTCCAGCCTCTGATGAGGTTTTGGGAGAGCCTGGAAGGGCAATGTGTGGATCCAGCCCTCCCTGGGGTGCCCGCTTTGAAGTGGACACTGGGATGTGCTGGGCTTTAGTGGGGATTTCACACACGTTCCAGCCAGGGAATGGCTTTGCCATGCAGACCTCTGCCCGGTAATGACCAGTTCCTCCCTCTCCTCCCCTGCCCTGCAGGAAGCCCCATCCTTGGTCAAATAACATCTGGTTAAAGAGCTGCTGGCCGCAAAAACATGTCTGGAATGCGGCCCTAGCCCCTGGTGACCTCCCTTTTTGTGCTGCCAGTGGCCACTAAGGAGGACAGGGTTTGGCTGCAGCAGTGGGAGCAGGGTGTTAACCCCACGGGATCCAGCAGGGACGAGAATTCTGCAGAATTCTGGTGGGAACCCCACTACAGGTTCCTCTCCCTGGGCTGGATTTTCTTCTCTGTGCCACTCTAGCAAAGAGGGGGCAAACACGACCTTGCTGCCACCAATCCACCCCAAACTCACCTGCCCCCTCCTCTCCTCGCTTGGCCGACCCCACAGACCCCCCCTGCCTCCCTCAGCCAGGGCCTTGCAGGATGGGGAGCACCCCAGCCTGTTCCCGGGGAGAAGATGAGCCCTGGAGAAGAAGGGAAATGTTCTCTGGCACTTCCTCTGCCTCACAGCCCTTAATTTTAGTTCTGCTTCATTTCCTTGCAGCTTGGCAGAGTAATGAACAATCAAATCCCTTTAGTAATTTATTTCTCCTGCCGCACAGTTTCGAGGAGGTGATGACACTTGAAATTGCCTCTCCTGGAGGGATGGAGGGGTCGGATCCTGCAGCCCATTACACCAGAGCGTGCCTGTCCTGCTCTCAGCAGCCTGCCCAGAGCACAGCCTGCTCCCAAACCCGTGCTCAGCCACACATCCAGCCCCGCTCCCTTGATGAGCCCATTAAGGTCACGCTGTTACAAGCAGCCACCAGATGAATTCTGTCAGATAGAAGGCCCGGGAACTGCAGCTCAGACTCTCATCATTTGTGTTAATAGAGTTAATTTGCTCAGCAATCCCCAGCAGCACTCCTGGGAACGTCTCACTCTGCCTGGCCGCGTGCCCCGGGCCGTGTTTGTCTCCTGCTGCCTCCGGGGTGCTCACAGCACCGGGCAGCTGTGTCCTGGGTGTCTCCAAAGGCTGAGCTCACCTCCTGCTCACATCCAGGGGCACCCGGGGGATGCACGGCAGGGTGAGGAGGAGCTGCTCTGCTGCCCTGCCACCTGGCCAGCGGTGCATGGGTCGGGACAGGGGACAGCCCTCCTCTGCCCCCTGGCAGCTGCGGCAGCAGGGAGGGCTCCAGGCCGCTCCTCACACCCCCTTCCTTCTCTCCTCTCCCAAAACCCGCTGAGAGCTGCAGCAATCCAGGCTCTGCAGGAGCAGGGAGGGAGCTGCCAGATGCGCGAGGATGGAGCTGCTGGGTGCTCCTGTGGCCCTCCTGCCCCTCACACACCTTCCAGGACTGCCGCTGCCCCTGCCCTGGTGTCCCCAGCTGCCCCCACCCAATCCTGCTCCAGGAGACGGACGCGCTGCAGGAAACAACTCCGACTTCACATTCCCGACCCTTCTCCTGACTTGTTGATCCCGTTAATGGCACTGAAAGGCTCCTCAGGCACCTTCCCACCTCCCCTCACCTCATGGGCCTCGCTCAGCTGGGTGTGTGGACACAGGGAGCTTCCCCTTGCTCCAGAGTGGATCAAATGGGAAAGCAGGAAAGGGAGCAATCAGTCAGCAGGATGGAGAAGCTGACGGGCAGGCCATGGGTACAGAAGCCAGGCTCACCCTGGGGACACAGCGGGAATAAACAACATCCCCGCGCTGCTCCAGAGACACTCCAGCAGGTGGGCACGGCCGAGAGGGCCGCAATGATGCAGAGAAGGCAGAAGATTTGAATAACTGCTCATGATCTGTCTCTGGAGACCGGCACACGCTTGTTTGTGGCTTCTGAGACGACAAAACAATTTCCCTGTGTTTGAGGATGACAAGGCTGAGGAGCGTGCTGGATGCCATCTCCTTGGATACTCTGCTTATTACGAGCAAACAGAGGGGTTGAAAGACTCAGCTGAGGAGATTCCTGACTTGCCGCTGTCGGTTTTTTGCTGTTGGTTAAAATAGTTAAATTTGAGAAGGTTGAATTCCGGCAGATTGGAGGAGGGCACGGAGAATGACTCGAATCCTGCGGGGCCATTTCCTGGCACCACGGAAAGTGCAAACACAGGCTCCAGTTAATAAAGAATTAAAAGGCAGGAATGTAATCGATGCCAGTCTAAAGGTTCCTGGGAAATGGGCCTTGTCAGTCAAACACAATGTCACTTTTTGCCTACTAAACCCGTCACGTCATCCCAGCGAGCGTAGAGATGGGCTGGAAAATAGATTCAGAATGACTGACAGGGTTTGGGAGGGGAACACAGAGGCTGCCGGGGCTGCTCAGTCACAAGGTCAGCCCCTAACCCAGGACAAGCCCTCCCCCTCTCTAAATCTCCTTCTCCCCACCCCAGTGCCCTGCTGGGTGTCAGCCTCTGGGCTCAGCTGGGTGCCAGAAAGGGGAGGTGACCCCTCGGTGACACAGGGCTGTGAGGAGGGGACATCCTGGGGGTGGCACCGGGGCCTCAGAGCCTCGGTGGAGGGTGCCGAGCTGCCCGTGCACGTCCCTCCTTTTGGGGACCCTCCTCTTTGCCTCCCCCCGCTCTGTTGCTCAGGTAACACTTTCAAGGCAGGTCCTCCAAGCACATTTTTAGGTCAGTTATAATTGGGGAAGCTCGCACGGAGCTATAAAACATCCGTTAATGCGCTGGAACTATCTAGTTAAATGCCAATTATAAAACCCCATAAGCTCCTCAACTCAAATATATTAATAACATAATTAAACATTTATTGCTTATGCAAATTAAAAGTTCAGTTAATCGGACGTCAACGAAACCCCAGGAAGTGACCCTCTAAGTAACTAATTTCTGTTTAATTACGGTTCCTCCCCGTTGCAAAGCCCCCCATGCCATTATTCCTGGGCAGTGCTGGCTCGAGCCACTCCGGCTCGGCGTTCCCACCCCATTCCCGTTTCCATTCATGGCCTCGGACAGCTGCAGCATTCAGAGCACAGCTGGCAGCAGCTGGACGGGGCACACTGGGGGAATTGTGGGCCTCGGGACGGGCGCTTCGGGGTGGGATCAGCTCCCTGGGCGGACGGAGCTGTGTGCCAGCAGAGAGCCACTGTCCATTGTTGTGGGGACAGGGTCACTGGAAGGGCTGGGAGCTGCAGCAGTGGGATGAGGCTGGAAATGAAGCATTTATTCCTCGAGGAGAGGAGGAATTTCCCCTGGCGAGCAGAGCCATACGGATGGACTCCCTGCTCCCCTCCCTCCCTCCCTCCACGCCACGGGCAATCAGTTAAACCTGACAGGTGTGAAGCTGGCAAATCTCTTTTCCAAAGCGTGAGGAGAGCAGGCTGGCAGGAGTTTGGGAGGGACAGGGGGATAAGGGAGAGATGGAAACGTTCCCACACCCTCGCTCCGAGGGGTGAGCGGTGCCTCGGGGTGGGTGGAGGGAGGGGAGGCGCACCTGGGACTCAGGGGTGAGGCGGGAAAAGGACCTGAAAACCAGGGAAAAGTGAACCCCCCTCCCCTCACGGCTCCCTCTGATCCCTTAGGATCCGGTCCCTCATCACCTCCCGGGGTTTAGCCAGCGCTGAGATCCCCAGCAAACCACAGGACAGGGTGTTCTGCACAGAGGCAGAAAAAGACCATTTGCTGTTCACATTCAAACCATTCTCCTCTCCAAATTCCCACCCATTCAGACAAAACCCTCTGCCTGCTTCCTACCAGGACCTGGGTCTGGTCCAGCAGTTGCGAAATCTGTGGAGGAGGGAGCGTCCCTAACTCACCTTGAGCTGGGCTTAGTCAGATGAGGCCACATCCACCTCACTGCCGAGGTGAAGGGAGCAGCTCGGATGGCTGGTATCCATAAATCACTGCCTCTCAATAATTCAGCCCCTGGAGGGTGATACAACATCTTTAACCTGCATTTCAGGTGAAAATATCAGCCTCTGATACAGCTCTCTGATTTCTGCTCGCTAGGATGTGAAATTCCAGCAGCGCAACACGCATCCATTTTTTATTCTTTTTCTACAGGCTGAGCCTTGTTCTGCGAATGCTCTCTAAAGCCAGGCTGCATCTAAACACGTCTGTGAAATGCCTTGTTTGGAGGAGGAGGGGAGAACCAGCCCCCCTCGCCTTCTGCCAGGCACCACTGAGGGCATCTGAGGCTCAACAGCACTTCTGGTGTCACAGGTCCCTCAGCTGGAATCCATTTGCATAAAGCAATTTCCTCCAACAAATATGTTCACACAAATCAAACTCGAGATTGCAAATAATTTCAAAATGGAAAAGAAAAAAAAAAGACAACCACCAACCCTAATCAAACATATTTGTTGCTACAAGTAATTCAGCCTGCTCCAAGAGTTTCTCCTGGTTCCATTTATCCAGCAGTAGCTGGAGGAGGTTTAATGGGCTGTGTGTGACCTCGAGTGCTCTGAGCTGAACTGGGGCAGGACTTGCCTCTCACCTCACGTGGAATCTGGGAGTGAAGGTCACGTATTTCAGAGAGCTGAGCTGTTTCCAGTGCCCCTTCCCTGGTTTAACATCTCCCAGTCCCCGCCTCTTCCTCTGTCCGCTGGAGCCCTTTGGCTCCCGCACTTCCAGTTCTGGTTGCGTGGGTCCCCGGGAGATCCCCGTGCTTTGGGTGTTGTTCGAGGTGTTAATCCCAGCTGCTGTGCCGGGGATACCGGGCGGGTTCTCTGGAAACTCCCTGACCACCCTGGGCTGTCTCTCCCTCACCACGGATCCTCCTCCAGCTCATTTGTAGGGGTGGGAATAAAACCCCAGTGCAGCCAGAAAAGCCGATAGCATGCACCGGATGGGAACCTGGCTCTGCACCTCCATTCCAGCCCCAAATTCATCTCCCACTTCCAGGGAGGTGAATCCCACTCTGCTCTGGCCACGCTCAGCGCCGAGCACACAACAGCCACGAACTTCTGCCTCATCTCCTCCTGCCCCGCTCCAGCTCCTGCCCCGCTCCAGCTCCTGCCCAGCCTCTCTGCTGCTCCTCAGGGCTCTGCAGCCTCTTCTGGGGCTCTCCTGCAGGGCTGGGGTTTGGAGAAGGGATCCAAGCCACGCTGCCATTTCTCCATGGGCCGCAGGCACTGCTGGCACTCTCACAGCCCCAGCGTGTTTCTGCTTGGTTCCAGAGAAACCCAATCCTTGGGGGCACTGCATGGGGGGCTGCTCCTGCTGCCCTCAGCCCTCTGCAACCTGAGCTGCCGAGGAGAGGCCCCAGGCCATGGGTTTTATCCATCATCGCTGAACTCCTGAGGCCTGGCCTGGGAAAGCGGAGCGGCATTTCCCAGGGGCTCGCCCCAGCCAAAAGGGCCCCTCCTGCCCTTCTGCCCATCGTAGCCCCAGCTCCCCAGTGCTCCTTTCGTCCCTCCCCACCCCCAAACTTGGCTGCAGTGGCTGAGGCAGCTGCTGGGAGCTGCTTCTGCAGGAGCCATGGTCACTCCTGGAGGAAAGCTGCACTTGCAGCGCTCGCCGTGGAAACGAGAGGAGGGAATGGGTGGAGAGATGGACACAGCCCAGGGAGTGCCCACAACTCCCCTTGGTCACCTCGAAGCCTGGCTGCTCCTTCTCTTTCACGAGGAAAGCATTCCCAGGGCTCTCTCCAATCCCTCCCAAAGCAGAGCGACTGAGACCAGGCTCCGTGAGCAGCACAGGGGCCGGAGGATGCTCCCGCCGGGCTGCACACAGGCACTGATCACCGGCCTGGGACCAGCCTCCTGCAGCTCTGGCACAAGCCCCAGGGACCAAACCACTCCTGAACACTTCCCTCTGCCTCCAGCTCACGCAGACCAGCTCAAGTCCGAATTTGGGCCAGCATCCCTCTCCCTCTGTGATGGGGAGCGTTGGGGTTGGGGTCAGATTTAGGTTCGGGCTGAAGCTGGGTGCCAAAACCCCTTCCCAGGGAGCATCCCACTTCCCCAGAGGAGTGGCAGAGAGGCCACTGCCACCAGCGCAGGGACAGCACCAATGTTCCCTCCGAGCTCCTGCCTGCCTTGTCTCTCCCTCCCTGGCAAAAGCCCGGCCTTGATCTCTGGGAACAAAGATTCCTCTGTAGCATCCATGCACAGCCAGGGAGCTGGGGAAAGGAGAGGCAGAGCGTCCTTCCCGGGGCAGGGAGCAGCGACAGGGACACGGGGATGTGCCGTGGCTCCGCTCACCCCAAGCGCCCCGGAGGCTGCGGAGGGCTTGGAAGCACCACTGCCACGGCAGGCACGGTAAAACACCCTCCTGTGTCCCTCCTGTGTCCCTGACACCAGCTAATTCCACATTTCTAGGGAAATATTGACATTTTTCCAATAGCCTGTCCCATCTGCTGCAGCCAGCAGCGAGAGCTTCCTCAGCCACAGACACTCGCCCCCACTTTTCACAGGTTTTTGGATGGATTTTCCTGCCCTGTGTTTTTCTAGCCATTTATTTTCTTGAGCTCAGGTTAGCTTTGGGCCTCAGCCAAGGAATTTCACTGTTTACATCAACAAAGGGAAGAGCTTCCAGCCTCCTTTAGCCTATCCTGGATCTGCTGCCCAAGAATTCCACACAAAACCACCGTGCCCGTGGCAAACCCAGCCGTTCCCAGTCCACCTTCTCCAGCCCGCTGCTGTTCTGGAGCTCTCTCAACCCTCAACCTTCAGCCTTCGCCTGCAAGCAACTCCTGTTCCAAAATACGAGTACAAATATTTGGAATTTCCAAAAAACACAGCGTATCCTGGCATATTTCCAACCCCAATCACTGGAAAACAGGCGGCATTCCTGCTGCTGTGATGCCCCTCACAGATCCCAGCCACCGAGGGCACGACGGCGCAGCCACGGATGCACCGACAGGAAGGAGAAGGCCTCTTTTTTTTAAAATTCTTTATTTATAAAAAAGTACATTTTTTTTTTCCACAGCTGAGCCACTATTGGTTTTTTATACAAGTAAAATGAAGGGTGATGCAACACCCCACCCACACAAATTATAACCATGAAAATATCCCCCCGCTCTGCCCCAGGACTCCAAATGAACAAATTACAAAGGATGGAAAACAAAAAAAACCCAACAAAACAAAAAACCCAATCAAACCAAAATCATAGAAGTCCATTACATTATTATTATTATTATTTTATTTTTTATTTTTTACAAAAGCACTTACAACACAGATTACAAAAAAAAAAAAGAAAAAAGAAGTGGGGTTGGGGTTGTTTGTTTGTCTGTCTGCAGTTTTAATTCCACAATGATCATTACAGCCAGAGGAAGAAGAAAAAACAGAGATAAAATCACCGGAGCTGAGGAATCATGTTTTAAAAAAAAAGAGAAAGGCCAAAGAAAAGAAAATCCAGATCCTCAACGGGAGTCCCTCCACCAACACCAGCAGCTGCCAGTGGAGGATCTGACCCCGTGTGCTCCTTACATTCACCCCGGGGGAATCCCGTCTGGAGAGTCCCCCTGGTCCCAAATCCAAGCTCAGCCTCCTCTCTGAGGCTTGGCTTGCCTCCCCTGCCGATGGGCTGAGCCCCCCCTGCTCTCCCCCAGCCCCTCTGCCCGTGGGCCCCCACCCGGGCGTGAGTTTGGGGGTGCTGGGGAGGGACCCGAGGCCTTCACAGCCTCCCCCGTCCCAAGGACTCCTCTGTTCTCCACGGAAAAGCTCAAACCGGCGGCAGAGTTCCTTGGGTGTGCGGGGGACGGAGGGAGGGCAGCGAGCGCAGGGTGGGGTGGGTGAGGTGCTGCTTCACACCTCGGAAATGGGGAGAAATGGGGAGAAATGGGGAGAAATGGGGAGAAATGGGGAGAAATGGGGAGAAATGGGGAGAAATGGGGAGCGGGCAGCAGCCGCACGGGGCTGGCAGTGCCCCCCTCCCCACAGCCCGACCCAAAACCTCAGCGCTGCAACAGCAGAGCTTGAGGGAAACTTAAAAGTGGATTTTTGACCCGCTGGCAGCCTGGGACCCCCCCGTTTCCACGCTGGGAAGCCTCAGAGCCTGCAGGGGTGACACATCTGAGCCCCACAAGGGCAATGGGGGTTTCCCCCTCCACCTCATCTGGCACCCAAGCCCCAAAAATCTGCGTGTGCGTGTGCGTGTGTGTGCCTGTGCATGGCAAAGGGAAGCGGCCGAGCAGAGCAGCAGCCCCCGTTCCAATCTCACTCCCTGCCCTGATTGCCTCGAGATCAATCTTTGGAGTCTCTCTCTCCCTGACCCTCTGCGATTTTTGCTGAACTGTTGTTGTGTTTCTTTTTGACTCGACATCAGGAAAACGGCTCCCTTTGTCCCTCATGCCTTTGCAATCAATTCGGTGCAACCATCTCGCTCTCCTTGATTTGTTTCACGAGGAAATCTTCAGGTTGTTTTTTTTTTTTCTTAATTTATTTCCCCCCCCACCCTGCTTGAATGAAAATGATTTAACAGGGGGAGAAAAAACAACAAACCTGGTAATTAAATGAGGGAAAATAACACCACTAGGGTGAATTGCAATGAGTAATCCTGGAGATAAGCCCCAGCAGAGAAACAGATGGGGTGTCTTTGTACATAAAGCACAGGCTCGTTGTGGGTTGTGACACGGATATGTTTGCTTGTACAGCTCCCTGAATTCACACCGGGAAGGACATGGGGGATTGGCCCAAATCCACCTGAATTTTGGGTCACTGACCTCTCTCTCACTGCCTGCTCAGCTTCCCCACCCACCCTGAGGTAGCACAAGCTTTGCTTTGGGATCAGGGCTTGGGGAAGGGAAAAGCACCACGCTGCTGTCTCTGTTCCCTGGCAAAAGCCAGCCCGGGGATCCCTCCTGGACCAGGATCCCTGCAAAGGGAGGTGATGAGGCACTGACACCCAGCCCCGAGCCGTGTGAAGGCGTTCCCCAGGCAGAAAACCAACCCAGGCATGGCCAGTGGGGCAAACCAGTTGGGCACTGGTGTGAGACGGGGCATTTCCTGGGGAGCAGCAGCTCCCTAGCACCGAGGTGGAGGGGAGGATGCCCACGGACAGCTTCCCTCTGCCAGCTGGAAGCTCCCACTCGCTCTTTGCCAGGTCCCACAGGGGCATTTTCCCCCTCCTTAGCACCTCTGATGAACGGCGGGGTGGAGAAGCAGGGGATTTTTCACTCGAGGCAGCCTGAGGGTCCCACAGAGGTGGCCCCCGGCCCGTGGGCTCACGTGTGGCACTCCAGCCTGGCAGAATCTGCCCGCTGAGAGAAATTGGGGCACAGAGGGACAAGTGACAGCATCACAGGGCGCAGAACAGCCCAGGCTGGCCCTGCTGCTGAGCCCTGAGCAGTCCCAGCACATCCTCTCCCCGCAGAAGCTCCCGGGAGCAGGAGGCAGTGGTTCCTCTCTTTGGCCTCTCTCCTGAGCTCACCCCTGCGCTTGGGGAGGGACGGGTCTCACTTTCTGCCGGATGATGGTGGAAAATCTCATCTAATTCCCTTCAAGGGCCCCCTCAGACCAATCCAACCCAGAGCAGGCAGCGATGCTATTACTGGACCCAAACAGCCCTCAGATGAAGCATCAATCTGATTTTCTGCCCCCACACTTCTTTTACCTTCCACCTTGCTATGGATTAATGGCTAATCACTCGGATAATCACCACCCCAAGAGTGTCTTGGCCATCTAGCTGACCTTGCAAGGGACAGCAAGAAGCAAATGACAGCGCAGAGGTGGCATTTCTCCGTGGCTGTGGCGATAATTGCACCAGGGGAGCAATGCTGCCGAGCTCAAGGATGAGAGAAATGCAGCACTGAACCTTGAACTCGCAGGGCGCCTCGCTGCTGTGCCAGGCAACGCTGCCTAAGGATCTTCCACTCCAGGTTTTGGATGAAAAATGATCATTTGACCCCTTTTCTGAACCACTCTGAGGAGGTAAGTGGCTGAGCTAAGTCCTGATTTTGGGCCAGTGCAGTACTGGGCAGGAAGAAGTGCTGCAGCAGGAAGGGAATTGTGTCCAGGCTCTAGCTTGGAAATTCCACATTGCTCCACTCTCTCCTGTCCTTTCCCTGGACCCCACTGGGTTTTTGAGCCCCCACGCAGTGGACAGCGTGTGGACGGGCAATAAATAAGCCAGGGCGGCTACAGCTCAAAAAATGACACCTTCAGAGGCAAAGTAATAACTCCCAAAGCAGATTTCTTAGGGGTCCTTCAGCCATCCCTGAACTGGGGGACAGCCACACTGTCCTGACCTCTCCCAGGCCCTTCTGCCCCTCTGGCTTTGCACCTTTGTTCTTTAGGACGCAGAGCTGTGGGGTCAAGTGTGGTGGGAATTTGCCAGACTCAAGCAGCGGCCTCTGCCTGAACATGGGGAATCACTGCTGGACCCCGCAGGTTTTATAAAAGGTTGTTTTCTCCCAAAGCCACCTCCTCGCAGGGGGAAATCTGCAGGGGAGGGTCTGTGCCACTGGTCTCGCCCGGTGCCTGCTGGTGACCACCCAGAGTTTGGTGTTGGAGGCCCTGTCAGAGCCTGCTCAGAGCCTGGTGGTGGGATTCAGATCTGAAGGATTATTCCCTTCAGAGATGGACTTTGTTGGGAATTCCCCCTGCACCACACACTGTGCAGGCTCTGCCCTGATCCCGATTACAGCCTCTCCCTCCGGGGAATCAAAGCCCTTTGTGTGCTGCTCTCCCAAGGCACTGCAGGGAAGTCATTCCCACCCCTAATCATCAGTAATCAGAGATTTGGAGAGATGTTAGGAGGTTTTATTTCCTTTATTGGGGGGGGCTCTTGCTAGCAGGGTGCTCCTGGACGGATGGTTCAGCCTGGGGGATCCCGAGGGAATCTCTGCCTGCCCTGGCTCTGAGAGGACACGAAGCAGCCTTCCTGTGGCATGTGGCTGCTGTGCCAGAAGCCAGGAAGCCCGCGGGGCTGGCAGGAACCGCGGAGAGATTACAGCCCTACAATTGGATTGCCCACTGCCCTACCCCGCTAATGCAATCACAGCAAACCGGGCCTGGCTCAGGCTGAGCTCCTCACGGGGAAGGAGAGCTTTGGGGGCGGCCTGGCTCCGAGATCTGACCTTGACTCATCCGCGTGGGGCTGCCTCTGCACCCTCCTCCCCTCCGCAGCGGGAGAGCCGCTGTGGAACAAAACCCAGCGGGCAAGGCAAGGCAGGAGGAGAATTAGTCCTGCTATTTTTAGATGTGCATGATAATACAGCTCAGAAAACTGGGGATTTCTTTTCAAACAAGCTATTTATTTATACATCAAATTTAAAAAAAAAAAAAAAAAAAAAGTAACCCACAGGAAGAAAAATAAGCCCCAACCCAGTGAATCTAATTTGGAGATGGTCGGTGTGAGACAGAGGGCCCTGAAGTCTGGAATCCCATTTATCCACAGAGCAGAGATAGCAGCAATCCAAACCTCCCCGGCACAACGCCGCGGCTCAGGGCGAGGAGGGCGAGATCAATACCCCAGGCTCAGTCCCTCCTACCCTGCCTGCCGGGCCCGTGCTCAGGAGAGGGATGTGATATTGGAAAAGTGGCAATCAATGCCAGCTACGTGGTGCAGCCACGGCCTGGGGTTGTTGCTAGGAGAGAGAGAGAGAGAGAGAGGGAGAGAGAGAAGCACCCCCGTGCTCTGACCAGAATAAAAAACAAAGTGTAAACACATGACAATTAAGTCTTAGTGGTATAATAAAATAAACCTCAGGGGCTGCTCCTGCCCTGGCAGGGTGTGCAGAGCGGAGCTGAAGGCAGTGAATGTGTGGAAGCAAAGCGTCCTCAGTTGGTCCCTTCCCCAGTGGATGTGCCCCAGTGAACTGCTCGGCGGCTGGCACCAGCGACAACAACAGCAACAAGAACAAAACCAGCCAGCCTTTCTCTGAGCCATCACAGGGGGAAAAATGTCAGCAATAAATACTCCTTTTCTTTCTTTTAAAAGAACACTCAAACAAAGACAGAAAAATGAAAAGCCAGGCGATAATAAATTGTAGGAGGAAAATGGCAGTTTTGTTTCCCTGCTCTGCTATCAGCCCCTGCACCTGGGGTTTGGTCTAGGGCTTTTTTTAACCCCCTTTCTCCTCATTTTCCTTTTATTGAGTCATTAAAAACTGGGTGTGGATCTCTCCAGGTGTGCAGCAGGCAATGGGAACGTCACCCAGACCCCAGTGGGAAAAAAAAAAAGTGATTAGGGGGCAAAAAAACCCCCAAAATTCATTCACCTGATAATGGCACCTATGTTTCCATTGCCATAAACTCTCCTGGGCTCTGTCCTACGGACAGCCCACCTGCCCCCCTCCCAGGGTCAAAAAACAAACAGAGAAGACAACATACAAACAAATTTCCAGTGTTTCAGGGGGGTGGGAGTGGGAGGAGGGAGCCTCGGGGAGGGAAGGGCACTCTGAGACATGAAGACACAAACAGAGTGTAATATACAGGCTGGGCAGCAGTCGTTAAAGCAAAGAGTAACACCTAAGCCACCGACCAATACAAACACCACAGAAGGGGACGAAAGTCGTCGAAGAGAGAAATTAAAAAGCCAAACCAAAACCGAGAGAAAATAATTACCCGACCTCCCG
>WEIT01008545.1:583981-638327 GCA_013389985.1 Dryoscopus gambensis | reverse complement strand
GGAGGGACGCGGGGAGGGAGGGCAGCGCTCGTGAGCGCGTTCGCGGGCGTGAGCGAGTGCGTGTGGGTGTAGCGCAGGGGCGTGGAGCTACACGTACCACTCCTTTTTGGAAATAAAAGACCCGTCGTTCTGCGACACCATGTTGTCGGCCAGGTCGAGCTGCTCGGGGTCGTACTGGAAGCCGAGTGTCCTCTCGTCGTAAGGTTCGGGGTGGGCCTCGCCCTCGTCGACTGTGAAGTAAGGCCTCTTGGCGTCCTCCTCGTAGGCTTTGGGGACGCCCAGCTTGCGCTCGCCTCCCGCGTCCTCATCCTCATCCTCGTAGGTGCTGCCGCCCAAGGGGCCCGGCTTCTTCTCGTCGTCCGAGTCGTCGGGGTACTGGAGGTTCTGGGCCATGGGGGGGTGGTGCTGCGGGATGCCAGCCTTGCTGTAGCCGTTGCCGTACACGTGCTTCTTTGTGCTGTAGTCACCCTTGAAGGTGTGACGCCGGCGCCGGAGTACCACAAAGAGCACCACGGCCACCACCAGGACCAGCGAGACGCCTCCCACTATGCCCCCAATCACCGGTGTGGGGATGTTCGGCTGCACCATGGATTTGTGATCATCGATTGGAGACGGGGTGTAGGGAAATTCTGGGTAGGAAAAGACAGATGGAAGGGGGAACAGTGTCAAACCATGCGGAAACGCGCCCTCCCTCCATGCTTTCATTGCCAGTTTGGGGGGAGTGAGGGGGTGGGAAGATGAGGGTAAGGAACAGGGAAGGGAAAAACTGGGGAAAGGGGAAGAGGGGCGTCCTCACAGGGGTCAGCTCTGCCTCAGCGAGGGGAAGGTGCCGTGCCAAGCTGGCCAAGCCTCATGCAGGAGCCCAGCAGGCTGGAAGCAGTGATTTCCCCTCCCCAGCCCTCCTGGTGTCTCCAGGCGTGCTCAGATCCCACCAGCCCCGTGTCTTGAGTCCGGACGCGCTCCGTGTTACCGGGTGACGGAATTCCAGTTCCAGTTTCCCAGAGAGTGCTCCTGACTGGGAGCAAGGCCCCAAACCCCGTCCGAGGGTGGGCACTGAGCTGCTCACAGAGGTGCCACGCTGGACCCACCAGCTCTGCATCCCTCGCCTGGATCACAGCCAGTTTAGTTGAGGCCAGAAGGCAGCAGCACCTTATGATCCCACACCCACCCACAGGTGCCCTGCTGGCTCCTGACCCCGTGTGCTGACCCTGCAGCACAAGGACACAGCCCTCCCACTGCTCCTTCCCCTTCCCTGGCCAGTGCCACTCCTCCTGCTAATCTTGCTCCTACAGTTAGCCTGACCTATTTAAGAAAAAATAAATAAATAACTCAAAAAGAGGCAGAGAAAAGAGATGAGAAAGCAGCTCTCTCCTCTTTCATGCAGTTCAACACCTACACTTTGGCACAGATAAAAGTTTGAGGCAGGACTTCAATCAACCTTGCTGGGCACAGTTAGAGCTCCTGGCCAGGCTCAGAGCCTGTTGAACACCCGTGTCCAGCAGGCATTACCACCACACGGTTTTCTCAGCCCTCACCTGCCTCCCAGTTTAGGCAGCAGGCGCCTGGTTAATGCCCCGTGGCAGCCTTGTCTTTGCACTTGAGACCTCTCCCGCTGCTTTTCCCTCCCCCAAGGCCTGGCTGCCAGCCCTGGAGCTTCGTGGCCTTCACCTTCTCCCCCTGCACCAGGAGAGGTGCAGACCCCGCAGCAAGCTCAGCATCCCAGAGCGCGGCCAGGCTGGGGCGATGGGGAAAGAGGGGCTCAGAGGCAGCAGATTCCAAAGGGATGTGGGGCAGTGGCTGCTGCCCGCCCCCTTTCCTGTCCCTGCTGGCAGGAGCGGGGCTCCTGCAGCACAGCTTGGCCCAGACACTGAGGGAGAGGGGAGGAAAGAGCTTCCCCCAAGTGAAGGCACTGAAACAGCTGCAGGTTTTGGACACGGGCACTGAATTCGAGCAATTGCTGGCCTGAGCCATAAATGTTTTGGGTTTTTTTGTGCCTGAAAGATGATTAATTCCTGCCTTTCCTGAAACATCAACCCAACAACAGTGTCTTGGTTCCTGCAGTGCTGACTTGCCTGGAGCCAAGCCTCCTGAGGCTGAACCCACACAGAGAGCAGCCCACTGGGCAGAGTGGGCTGGGGGACAGATGGAGGGGCCCTGCTGCAGCCAGGATGAGGAGCAAGATGCTGCGCAGGCAGGAGACAGCATTTTGTTCCCAAAGACAGCCTTAGAGAAGCAGCAAGGGCATGTCTTGCAGCTCGGGGAGCCGGGGCTGGGTTGTGGAAAGCCAAAGCCACATGTTGCATCGACAGAAGGCTGTCCCAGCCAGCTGGTTCGTGCAGAACCTCTCCGCAGGGATGCCAGGGACAGTCACGTCCATCCCCTTGCAGTCCTGCCTGCTCAGGGCTCAGCTTCAACCACACAACACTCACACTGTTCCCTCTGCCCCTGCCCACGCCACCTCCCCGGGGCTGCTCCTCGCTGTCACAGCCTCTGTGGTGCCCGGCTCCCGAGGCAGGGGAGCACCTGGAGGCTCAGAGGGAGCAGGGGAAGCCCAGCAAGCCGGCTCAGGCTCAGTATTTCATTATTCCACAGATCCCATCTGAAGCCTCTTCTGCTCCCTACAGCAGGGCTGACTCCGTGCATGGCCCCACAGGTCCCCAAAGCCGCCTTGGAGAGAGCCAGACGTGGTGTGCAGATCCCTCAAACCACACTGATCCCTCTGCCTCGCAGCTCCGGAGAGCAGATCTGAGAGGGGAAGGCTGTGCCTGATTTCTAAAGGAGCTTGGCCCACTTTCCTGCTGGAAGCCTCGTTAACAGTCCAGGTTGGACGCGTGAAGAGAAAAGGAGGGATGTTTTCCTACCTTTCTTGGGAGATATTTATTTTTTCCCTGCCCTTTGCGCTGCCCACCCCTGCTGTAGCACTCGCCACCCCCGTGCCACCCCCTGGCACTGCCAACGCCGCGGACACGAGCAGGAACACAGCCATCCATCCGTCCCTGGTGCATTTCACACGTCGCTCAGGCGAGGAACTATTTTCTCCCCGCATCCCATGCCCATCCTCCTCGCCGCGGCCCCGTTCCCATGCCAGAGAAAACAGACCCAGACTGTGGGAAGGGAGGCAGAACAAAGTCAGGGGGGAGATCGCCCGCCAGCAGCCCCAGATCACCCCCTCCTCACCCACAGAGCTTCCTCCCTCCTCATCCTCCCTCCGGGCCGGGACAGGGCGGGTCTGGGGGTGCGGCTGGGAAGGTGGGTGACCCGGGGAGGGGTCAGTGTCCGGCGAGGAGGGGGTCCGGCCACTCCAGAGCCCGGCACCGCCACTGGATGGCGGCACAGACCGGCGCTGGCTCCGGAGCAGGGTGGGCACGGCCGCGACCCTCGGGATGCAGCGGGATGCGAGCGGTGTTCCCGGGAAGGGCTGTGCCTTGGGACGAGGAGCCTCGGCACGGGCAGGTGGTGAGCGGGGAGCAGCGTGGCACCTGTCCCCACACCCAGCATCCTGGCCCGGTAACCACCAGGACATCTGCCAGCCCCACAAATTGGCATCCACCCCTCTCGCCCACCCCGTTTTGTGCCCGGGGTGCCAACAGAGCGGCCCCAGGGAGAGAGGGGGAAGTGTGGGAAAAGGATCCCCTTTTTTTGTGTCCAAGGGGGGCGTGAAATTTCTGGGAACCGGTGCGATGCCTGAGTGTGCTCGGGGGCCCCACGTGAAAAATCCATTAGGAAGAGTCTGGAGAGAATTAAAGCCGCTGTGAAAAGCGGCCTGGAGAAACAGGAGACAGCGGAGCCGAGGGAGGGGGAACAAGCCAGGCTTTAATGCCAGCATGAAAAGCCTCCCCCCCGCCTGCCACCCCCCAGCCCTTATAAAAAGAGGGAGTGCTGTATGAATAGGAATTAAAGCAGCAACACTATCTGCCCGTGCCCGCCTCTGCCAGCTGTTGCATTCAGCCCAGCTTCCTGTCCCCGTGCCAGCAGCCGGACCTCGGGGACAGCAGCTGGGAGAGCAGGGAGGCAGGAGGTCACCCCGGGCTCAGCCTGGCACCTGGCCCGGCCCACAGGTTCTCTTTGATCCCTTTGCAAGGCTCTGGGCAACTCCTGCCCTCTCCCTGCAGCACCCCAGGGCTCAGCAAACTTCCCCAAACCTTCCCCGTAGCAGGAGCGGCTTCAAAAGTACAGGTTTTAAAAAATCCCATCTTTCTCTTAATGGCTGTTTTCCAGTAAAAATGAGGCGCATGCAAATCATCCCAGCTGTCCATCAGTCCTTTATCTGCTGCTTTTTGAACCTGCTGGCCCATTTTAGTGCTGTCTGACAGAATGAGCTGAAATTATCCCCATCAGAAAGCTCCTGGAGAAGGCTGGAGTGGGATCCTTGGTAGAGGTAGGAGCTAAACCTCGTTAGACATCAGAGAACCCAGAGGGACAGGAGGCTGCTCCCAGGGGCAGGAAGGGCCCAGATCAGAAAAAGGGTATTTTTAGACACCCAGTTATTCTTCTGTGATATGCAGATCCACGGGAAACCAGCTTCCAAAAGCCCTTCTGCTCATCTACTGGGGTATTTTAAAAGACTGCTTCCTGTGGACATGTTTTTCCCTTAAGGCCCATTGCCATCCTTTTCCCCTCAATCCTAAGGACCCAGGGAAAACCCAGCACCAGCCCAAATTCTCCCTGTAGCCACGGGCACTGAGGAAAATGCCAAACTCCATCAGGAATTACCTGCTGGGCATGTGTCAGCCCAAGCTCTCCCAGAGAAAGGCTCTGGATTTCCTCCTACCTTGGCAAACCAAACACCCACTGCAACGTGAACAGCAGCTCTGGGGAGGAACAGGAACCCGAATTCCAACGTATTCCTGGGGCTTCCCAGTTCCCAGATGGCCTCAGCAAATACAGCCATGACCCTGTGGGGTTTGTTTAGGAGCCAGATTGCTGATGGTGAACTTTCCCTGCCGGAACAGCCCAAATTGTCCCAGGACTTTGCCCCCGTGTTAAGTTGTGCACACGAGGGGAGATAAGGAGAAACCTCGGGACAAAGCTTCAATCTGAGAAGCCCGGAGCACTGCAGGCCTTCTCCCTCCCCCTCGCACCTCTGCATGTCCATCTCCAGCTTTCCAAGGGACCCTGCCTTCCTCTCCCTCCCAGGGGTTCCTGCAGGGCGGCTGGGGGCTGGAAAAACCACTGGCAACTAATCCAGAAGTTCAGCAGCTGCCGCCGGCGTTTCAGAGTGTGACGGCTTTCAGGCCAGATGCCAGACGTGTCTTAGGTTTTAATCTCTCTCTCAGGTCACCTATCCCCTGTCAATCACGCCCTGCTCCCGCGGGGGCCGCTGGCACAGATGCCACCGGACGGGATGCGCAGCCACTCCGGAAGATCAGCATCAGCCAGACCCCCCCTCCGGCCTTGCTCCTCATTGGCCCCCCCGCCCTACATCCTCCCACCTCAATCTGCCCGGCTTTGGGAGCACCTGCTGCAGGGCTCGGGATTTAGGACTTCCCGGAAAGGGCTTTCCCGAGCCCGGCTCCGCGTGGCAGCGGCCGCAGCGAGCCCCACGGGCTGTTTGCAGTGACCTTGCTGGGACGAGAGCGCTGCTGGTGTGTAAATAACTCCCTGCTGGAAGCCAAGCAAACGGGGGGGCAGCAAGCCCTGCCAGCTTCTCCTCCCCCCCAGCCTGTGGCACACCCGAGGCCAGGGCTGCAGAGCTGCTGGCACGGGCTGTCCCTGCTCCCCCAGCTCTGCGAGTCTCCTTCAAAGGTCTGTTGTCCATTTTTTCCCTTTTCTCCTTGTCCTTCCTCTGGCTGGAGCCAGTGCACAAGCGGGGGAATGTCTCCTGCTCAGGGCCAGGGCACATCCATGCTCTGCTGCGCCCAGAAAAGCACACGTCCCTCAATCCATGCACATTCCCACGTGCAAATCCTTTATTCCTGCATGGACACGAGGCTGTGCAACAGGGCATCCCTGTGCATCCAGGTTTCGGAGAACCACTTCCATGGCCAGGATGAGAACTGGGAGTCAGAGGTGTGAATGTCCATTGGGATCACACAGGTGTGAATGTCCGTGGCCAGGATAAAAATGGGATCACACAGGTGTGAATATCCATGATCAGGATGCAAATGGGATCACACAGGTGAATATCCATGGCCAGGATAAAAATGGGATCACACAGGCGTGAATATCCACTGGGATCACACAGGTATGAATGCTCATTGGGATCACACAGGTGTGAATATCCACTGGGATCACACAGGTATGAATGTCCACTGGGATCACACAGGCGTGAATATCCACTGGGATCACACAGGTATGGATGTCCATGGCCAGGATAAAAATGGGATCACACAGGTGTGAATGTCCATTGGGATCACACAGGTGTGAATGTCCACGGCCAGGATAAAAATGGGATCACTCAGGTGTGAATATCCACTGGGATCACACAGGTATGAATGTCCATGGCCAGGATAAAAATGGGATCACACAGGTCTTAATATCCATAGCCAGGATGCAAATGGGATCACACACATGCATGTCCATGGCCAGGATGCAAATGGGATCACACAGGTGTGAATATCCATGGCCAGTTCTCTGTGCAGGACCACCACACACACGTGCAGTCCATAACCACAGCCTTTCATTCTGTCACCCTCCCACCCGTAATAAATAGTTACATGTCACACTACATGGCTTGCCTGCGACTGACAAAGGTCCTGCAAGGCAGGAGAAGCTATTATGGGAACAGATTGCTGGAATAAAATATTAAATTTCCACTTATCAATCTCTTTAATGCACCATAACTCTCATAGAAGCATTCAGCCTTCTCCCTCTGAACAAATTGCCCTCCCCATCAGGGGGCTGAACCGGCCCTGCACTCTTCCTCTCTGGGGCCTGGAGGGAAGATTTTGGGTGGCAAAAGGGGGGACAACAGGGAGACAGAAGGGGGAAAAGCTGCTGCAGGGTTTTCTCTGCATCAGCCTTCCGTGTTGGATTTTTTTCCTCCCAAGGCTGGCTGCTCACTAGATTGAACTCCATTTATTGCATGCAGCTCTTGAAAGAGGTTTCGTGGTCCACTGACAATCCCTAAATTGCCTGCAAGACCCAAACAAATGTACCTGTAATAGCTGAGCGAGGAGGGCTGAGCCCTCCCCAGCACCGGCCTAATCGCTCCTTAGGGAGAGCTGGATAAACATATTCAGATCCCATGAATTTTTAAAGGATTTTTTTTTCTTTATGTGGTGCAGGCCTGGCCTGTGGGGTTGGCCGTTAATCCCTCCTAGCAGGGCAGCTGTGGGTGTGCCCTTCATTCCCCCTCTTTTAACCTCAACCCCACAACCCGGAGCTTTGGGCATCAGCTGAGATTACAGGCAGGCAGACACCAACCCAACCCAACCCCACAAATCCTGCCAGCCCCCACTTCCTCTGCCAGCCCTGCGCTGGTGGAGCGTGAGAACCATGCTCTACCCATCCTCTGAAAAAACACCAGGGAAAGGGACAATCCCAAATCCCAGAGGGGGAACCCACAGCCCCTGGTCCCTGGGTGAGCTGGTGCAGCCCCCTGCAGTGCCACTGTGGTGCTGAGACACACCAAAAACGGGCAGGAAATGTGAGGAGAGGGCTGGGCCTGGTGTCCTGGCACCAGGAATGATACGGGGTGGTCAGACAAGCAGAACGGCAGCGAGAAAGGGACACAGAGGCTGTGCAGGAATGGGAAGTGAGAGCCTGTTGCTCTCCAAGTCTCCTTCAGTCCCTACTCCATCTCCTTCTCTGTGACTGGGGGCTGAGCTCGGAGGTTTTTAAGCTCTGCTCACTGTTTCAAACGTGCCCCAGCGTTCCGGACACTGCGTGGGATGGATTTCCACCGCCAAAGGGAGTCAGCTCAGTTTGTACCAGGCACTGCCCCAGGGACACTGAGGTGACAACTCCCCCAGAACGGCCACCAGCTGATTCTGACCATGACCTTGCCCTGGTTTTGGGTGGTTGGGCAGGGCTGGGCACGAAGGGCTTTGTTCTTCCAGTGCCTTTGGCTGGCAAAAGAAACAGCCCCCAGAGAAAAGCCTGTACCAGGAACAACTCGGCAGGCAGGGATCCAGGACAGGAGGTGTGAATTAAAGGCCTGCTACAGTGATAATGATCATAAATAAATACCGGGTAATTAGCATCTAATTAGCACATCCCATCCATTGACCTCCAAGCACTTGGATAGAGGAAGATTAGCCCGGTTTACCCACGGTACAGAGAGGGGAGCTGAGGTGCTGAGGGTGCCAAACACAGAGTTATTGCTAATTTTAGCTGCCCCAGACTTGGCTCTACGCCTGCTCGGCATTTACCACTGGAGGAAGCTGGTGCAGGGGGCTGGAGTCTCATCACTCTCAGATCAGACAGCTCCCCACGGACTGGAGGGGCAGGAGAGGCTCTGATCGCCTTGGGCTGGACAGAGGAAGAGGGAACAGCCCTGGGAACCTGTCCTGTATCCCCCCGGGCCTTGGCAGCCCCCAGGGCACCTCATTCACCTCCTGTCCGGCTGTTTGCAGCCCAGAGCTCGCTGCAGTGGGGCAGTGCTCCACCTCACTGCTCCAGGAGGCACCTCCAGCCCTCCTGAGGCCCACGAGTCACTGCCTGATAACCCAAACTGCTCCTTACCCCAAAGGAATGGGATAAATGCCCCTTTCCTGCTCTCAAAGCACCCACAGCCACTTCTCCCCCTCGGTGATGCCTCGCAATGTCACTCTGACTTTCAGGAATCAGGCTATTGCCATATGTGATTTCTTCTCTTGAAGCTATTTCTTGACACGACTTTCTCTCCCTGACACTACCTCGGCACCCCCACACGTCTTTCCCTCCCTCCTGTGGCCACACTGCTTTGCAGGCCCTCAGATTCCTTCTGTCCCCTGCGACATCACAGCATCCCTGCCCACTGCCTGCATCCTGGGACGTCATTCCTCCCTGAAGCCCAGACAAAGCTCCTCGAGTGCTCACAGGAATCCGTGGCAGGCAGGTGAGCAAGACCAACACTGGAAGCAGCTCAAATGAAGAACCATGAGAATTGCCCAGCGCCAGGAACACCAAACACCATCCTGAACAAGGCACTCATCCATCTCCTGCCTTTCTGGCAGTCCACATCCTCATCCCACCCCTCGTCCTGATCAGTATCTCCCTGCTGTGTCTTTGCTGTCCAACGATCTCTCTGAATCCAAAGCAGAAGACGAGGGGGGAACAAATTGAATTGGTGTGAGAAAGGAAAAGACCACAAGAGGAAAGGAGAAAAGAAAGCCCACGGCAAACCAGTGCAACACCAGCACAAAGCCAAGAACTCCACCGCCCCCTTTGCGCCACGAGATTCCCACCCCTGAAAGGAGACACTGGTGGCTGAGGAGGTGGAATCGAGTGGGAGCTGTAAGCTGCTCACACCCTCCTCTCCCTCCCCACCTCCTTTTCTGCATTCCAGAGCGGCCCAGGGGCTGTCCTACCTGTGACATTGACTTCCACCAAGCCCGAGCGTGTCCCGATGGCGTTGGTGGCCTCGCAGACGTAGGTGCCGGCCACGCTGTAGGACACGGGCCCTTTGAAGTAGATGGTGTTGTTCTGGATTTCCACGCTCCCTGGCAGGGTCCCGTTTGGCCTGGGGGAGGACAAAGACCAAGGTTGACCCCAGAGGTGACACCCAGGAGGTCAAGAAGTGTTGCAGAGGTGACACCAAAGTTCTGGGTCTGTGCTTGCCCTCGGGCAGGTCCAGAAGCTGGAAAATTCCCATTAATGCAGGCAGGAAAGGGACACAACCTGACCCCGTTTTAGCCCAATTTCCTGCCCATTTAACTCTCCTGATCAGCCAGTGTTAATTGCAACTCGAACTCGAGGAGAGCAGTGTTGATTTAGAGCCCTGCCCGTGTCAGAACAGTCAGGTAAGTGTGAAACTGGAATAATGCAAAACTAAACCCAGAGATACAGAAAATAAATGAACAAAGGCAGATGAAAAAATAAAAAAAAAAAAAAGCCCCTGTGTGCTAGGAGAAGACACACATGGCCTGGTTATTCTTAATTACTGAAGCAAAGTAAAGTAATTACTTCTCTTAGGCAATTAAAAATTACTCAAGTAATTCCTTCCCCTCCTCCCAACCCAAATGTGCACATATTGTCAGCAATTTGTACGAAACAAAAGGGAATAACAGGGGTATAATTAGGACTGTAAAGAAGTGCCCAAACGCACGTGGTTTGCATGCCTACATACACACACATGTACAGAAAACGCAGTTTTTCCAGCTGCATCCAGCCAGCGATCCCAGAGCTGATGGGAAAACACCTCAACCTGGTCCTACAAAGCCCTGATCCTACAGAGACAAGGGCACATCTCAGAGGGGTGGTGTGGGATGCTCCGGGAGGCTGCTGCCTCCTCTGGCAGCTCCCCTGACTGCTGCTCATCACCACCCAAATGGGAGGAGAGGAAAAGCACCGCTGGGTTTTACATTCCAGGCAGGGGCAAAACATCAGCAGCCCCCGGGA
Source organism: Dryoscopus gambensis (assembly GCA_013389985.1). Classification (NCBI taxonomy): domain Eukaryota; kingdom Metazoa; phylum Chordata; class Aves; order Passeriformes; family Malaconotidae; genus Dryoscopus; species Dryoscopus gambensis. Next base: position 627,845 of record WEIT01008545.1, on the reverse strand, counting down.
AGGGGAGCACGTGCAGAAGTAGCCTCAAGTGGCATCTCTCCTGCATTGGGTGCGTCTCTGCTTTCCTGGAAATGTTTTGGGGAGCCCAGAGAGCCCCTCTGAGTTTAAGTCAGACTGGCAGAGCCAACAGATGGAGAGAGCTGGGGATGGAGAACTAGGAAAAAAGGCAAGAAAAACAATCCTCTTCAGACTTTCTCTTTGAACAGTTTTGATCTGGGAAGTGGAATGAGAGAGAATGTGCTCCTTGCAAAGCCATGTTGAGAGCCTCTCTCCTGATGACAAATGCCAGCTGAAAAGAAGAAAGGATCCATTTGATCTTCCTCTTTTAAAGCTACATGAGTGCTTGCAGAGAAGAAAGAGCGACAGAGAGAACCACATCAGGTTGTATCAATTCCCCACCTGACTCCCCAGACACCCCTCACTCACTTTTCAAGTCCCTTTAGTGTGTTCAGCCAAAAGCTGGAAAGCTGGAGGAGAAGGAATTGTGGCTGTTTAATGTCAGGCACGTGGGGGGCGGCTGGAGCTGATTCCAGGGAAAGGTTGTTCACACACAGACAAATTTTGTGTTATTTGTGCCCCTTCAAAGCAGGGAAATCCCAGGTTCTTTCCCAGCTCTGCTCCTGAGGCACTTGGCGGTGCTGGGCACATGAATCACCTTGTCACATCCCAGCTGCCTCACGTCACCAGGGCAGAATATTATCCTGGCGAGGTGAGAACGGGAAGTTTTCCCTGGATTTTGAGGCTGCACCGTGCTGGCAGCCACCTCCACCACAGGCACAGGCTGTACCTGGGAGTGATGCCGCTGACACTAACGGGACTGGGCCCTGAGTGACCAGAGGCTGAGCGAGGTGTCTGCAGAGGCTCCTTGGCCCTGCTGGGAGCTGCCGTGTGCTGCTGGCAGCGGGGGCTCTGGGCACACTTACAGCTTCCACTCGTAGGTGTGAGCTGGGGGGTTGGCATCAGATTTGCAGATCAGCTTCACATCCTTGCGGTTCAGGAACCAGTTGCCATCGAAGCCCTCGATGGTGACTTCTGGCTCATCTGCAGGGGTCAGGGGGGAAGAGGGAGGAGAGCAGGAGGGGAAAAGGAGAGAGGAAAGGGTTGTGGGAAAGGAAAGGGGAGAAAATGAAATGGGAAGAGATGAGGGGGCAGTGGTGGGAGAAGGAGAGATTGCGAGGAGGGAGAGATGATGGGACAAGGAATGTGGGAAAGGAAAGGGGAGAAAATGAAATGGGAAGAGATGAGGGGGCAGTGGTGGGAGAAGGAGAGATTGCGAGGAGGGAGAGATGATGGGACAAGGAATGTGGGAAAGGAAAGGGGAGAAAATGAAATGGAAGGAGATGAGGGGGCAGGGGTGAGAAAAGGAAAGCGATTGCAAGGAGGGAAAGATGCCAGGACAAGGAATGTGAGGGAGGGCAATGAGAGAGAAAAGGGCAAAAGGGACATGGCAGAGGCAGAGAGAGAAGGCAAGAAAAAGAGAAAACCCACGATTATTCCAAAGGATCCCTTCAATTTCCACTCTCAAAAGCAAGACAGCAGCCCCTCACCAGCCCAGCAGCTCCCCTCACAAACCCCTCTTCTCCCAGAGCGTATCCCCCACCCTGCCCCGAGCAGGAGCCCTCCCAGCCGTGCCCAGGCCCCTTACACTGCACGTTGAGGGTGATGCTGTCGGTGAACCTCTCCAGCTGGTAGTTGACCACGCACATGAGCTGCTGCCGGTGGGCCTCGCGGCTCGGCACCAGCCGGTACCGGCTGATCACCGTGATGGTGCCGTTGCTGTTCCGGATCTCCTGGAACTCTGCCTCCCCTTTCAGCTTCGTGTCCCAGGTGACAGTGCTGGGGGGTTTCCCGTTGGAGGAGGTGCAGGTGGCTACCAAGATCTTTTCTGTCCTGCCAGACTTGGCAATAAGCGGCCTCTTGGTGCCTTCCATCCAATTCGTGGGCTTGGCTGCAGGGGAGTGCAGAAAGGAGGAGGAGGAGGAGGAGGAGAAAAGGATGCAAAGGGATGGTTAGAAAAGCAGTGCTGCTCTGTTTGCTGCATCCCAGGGGCCATCTCGCACCACTGAGGCTGTGACAGAGCTTGTGGTGAGTCCAGAGCTGGGCAAATTGCCAGCAATAATTCCCATGTAATACTTGCTTTATGGCAGTGCCTGTGCACCTTGCACCATCTACCTGCGTTGCTGATGGGGAAACAGTGGTGCAGGTGCCCTGAATGCACAGATATGTGGAAAGTCAGTCCTTTCCTCCCAGAGGTTTTCACCCCTATGTTAGAAAGGAACTGAAACTGGAGAGGAAATGACTCATGTAGACCTCGGGTGGGGTCTGTTCACTCACAGCCCTGAGCGCCAGGGACAAGCTCTGCTCGTCTTTTCCCTCTGGACAGCCCCCAGCTCATTCAAACTCACCACTCCCACAGGGAAGTGGTCACTGTTACTGCACCTGCACTAGGAGTGTAGGTGGAGGGAAAAGGGGAACTGAGACCTGGAAAGAAGCAGAGATGTGACAGCCCAGCTGTCCCAGAACCACCTGCCCTGGGTTCCCTGCTCTTCACCTCTTCCCACTCAACTTAAAAATCCCTCACAGGTACAATGTACACCCAAAATTCACCTTTGCCCTGAGCTCCCAGGATGTGAATCTCAGGCTCACCCTGCAGAGCCTGCTCAGAGCCTTACCCAGCACGGTGAGGTTCAGCTGCCCTTCCCGGTTGCCGGTTGGGAAAGTGGCAAACTCACAGATGTACACCCCCTCATCCTCCAGCTCCAGCCGGGACAGCTGGATGGTGCCATCCTTGAAGGAAGGGTTCCGGAAAGTCACCCGCTCCTTGTAGGGGGACAGGATGGACACGCCCATGGCAGGGTTGTAGATGGCCACATTCTGCTTGGTGCCGTTGGTGGCCTTCTGCCACGTCACCTGCGTGATCTTCACATTGGGCAGCGGGTTGGTGAAGCTGCAGTGCAGCACCACGTCCGTGCCGATGAACCCCGAGACGCTGTCATTGACCAAGACAGTCTGAGCTTGCAGCCCTGCAACAGAACGGGGACACGTGAGCGTGTGCGTGCCTCCCAGGAGCAGCGTGGTCATCGGGCGTCAGGCTCACCAGTTCCTCTATTTATTCCACTTGCTTCTTCTTGGCATGGCTGATACAAGAGCAGTTTGTGGCTACAGGCACCTCCTGGTCATAAACACCTCCCTCCCACCATGAGCAGTCCAGCCTAGGGCTCATCACCACCCAAAGGCACGAGGCTGGATCCATAACACCTCCCTCCCACCATCAGCAGTCCAGCCTAGGGCTCATCGCCACCCAAAGGCACAAGGCTGGATCCATAACACCTCCTTCCCACCATCAGCAGTCCAGCCTAGGGCTCATCTCCACCCCAAAGGCACGAGGCTGGATCAGTAACACCTTCCTGCCACCAGGAGCAGTCCAGCCTAGGGCTCATCTCCACCCCAAAGGCACGAGGCTGGATCAATAACACCTCCCTCCCTTTTGTCTTCAGCTCAGGGTGACACTTGAGTCAGTTGTGGTGAACAGGCAGGGCATGTGTGTCTGCAGGCATGTGAAAGCCCTGATGTTGATCAGCACAGCGCATCCCAACATATGCTAACACACACTCAGACATCCATTTAATCCCACTGGAGCTGCAGCAGTAATTACAGGAGCCGCAAAGACTCAGCCCTCATTTCAGGGCAGCAGTAATTCCCATCCAAGAACGGCTTCAAGGCGCTGCCTCTACACCTTGCACGATGTCCCTGTATCACCCAGATCGTTTCTGCGGCCTTCTCATAACCCCAGAAGTGGCTGGATTTAGGAACCTTCCACCTTGATTCTGTCGAAGGTGCCCGTGAAAAGTGGGAGCTGCCATTCATGACAGCTGTTGTGTCTCAGTTGATTCCTTCTCTGACAGATGGAGAAAAATATCTCCCACCAGACTGACCCTGAAATTCATCTCTGCTGCCACTGTTTCTTTTCCTAATCTGTGTGTTTAGAGATAATGCTCTGGTAATTATGCAGCCGGTATTTGTATGATAAATACAATAGAGAGGCAAGGTGGTGAGAACGAGAAAAGCGGGTTTTGCTCCCTGCTTCTGGGAGAATCTGCAATTGAATGGATTCTGGGAGCCTGGGAGGAAAGGAAAGAGAGGGATAATAAAAAAAAGAAAGATGCACAGAGAGTGAGGAACATGAAAGAGTAATGGGAGAGGGAGGGGGGCTGGGGAAAGAAAAATGTGTAGCAAGAGAAACAAGACAGCACCTCCTAAAAGAAATGTCACCCTACTCTCTTCTTCCAGGGATGAATGGCTCCCTGTGCAAGGCCAAAATGAACTCCTCACTGTTGGTCCCCCTGGCAGATGTGCCCTGGGACTTCTCCAAGAGTCTCCTTCCTGCAGTTTCACACACACACACACAAGAGCAAGCAGACAAAACTCTTCTCCACCCACCCACCCACACGCCACGTTGCCCCCTCACTCCGTGCCTGCTGTTTCCAGCCTTATCCTAATCCCCACATCTCATCCACGCCTCTTCTTTCTCCCTTCTCCTTCCCGTGACCCCGAGGACAAGCCCCAACAACCCAGCCTGGCCACGAGACGCCACCAGCTGACCACAGCCATCAGCAGTTCCGACCGAAACTCGGCCTCCAGAGCTTTGTGTGAACTTGCCCCCTGCTCCCCGAGCCAAGCCCCACACCCCAGCACTGCAGCTGGGTGCTCGGGAATGTTCTCCAGAGCTTCTCACAGCCACAGCAAAGCGCTGGTGCCCTCAAGGACCTGCACGCACCAAGCCACCGCGTCCTCTGGGGCTGGCAGGGTGCACCTTCCCCCTCCCAGCACAGCCTGGGCCATTTTCCCCGTGGTTTTCCCTCCACAAAGCAGAGGGCAGGGATGTTGCCGCTCTGAGAAAGTCACACGGATGGTGTTTCCCCTCTGGAGAAGGATGTCCCAGCAGCAGGACACAGTGAAGGACTTTTCTGTCACCTGTGCCCACAACACCCTCCGTGATGAAACGAGGGCACGGGCTGGGTTTAGATGAGGCCGCGCTGGGATGTGAGGGCAGAATGGGTGGAGAGGGAGGGGGGAGATGTCTCCGCCATGCTTTGCAGCATATGCTGCTCCTTCCAGCCTGGAGGTGAGCGAGCACTGCCCACACCCGAGGTGAGGAACAGCTTTGCCAAGCAGTCTGGCTCAGAAGGCTCCAGAGCCTCCCAGAGCGTGTGGGGGCTTGCTGGAGAGCACTTCAATCACGTAGCCGGGGCCTTGGGAACGGCCCGGCCCGGCTGTGGGTGTGCTCAGCGCTCCCTCCTTCTCCAGGGCCTCTTCCACCGAGGGCTCATGCCCCCGGTGGGGCCTGCCCGGGGCTGGGGCGCTGGCACAGCTGGCTCTGCTCCCCACAAGCCGCCTGACCCCCCACGGGCCCCAGCGGGGCCCTTGGAGCCGGCATTTCCAGGCCCCAACAAGGAGGCCCCGTCCGCCATCGCAGGGAGCCGCGGCCCGGCGTCTCCTCGCGGTGCCAGGGGAGCGGCCGAGGAGTCAAAATGCAGAGAGGAGGGGGAGGAAAGCCGCCAGCTTCTCCTCAGGGTCACCCCTGCAGGGCTGGCAGTGCCTCGGCTGGTGCAGGCTGAAGGCCGCCACTGATGGGCACCCAAGATGTGCCACTCAAAGGAAGATAAAGTCAGTCAGCCTACAGCCATTCCAGCAGGGGATGTGATGGAAGGCACAGGGGAGGTCAGTCCGATCCCTCACTCCATCCATGATAATTCTGCCCTTCCTTTATGCTGTGATTTCCCTGCAAATTAACGAACTGACCCTTTTAAAAATCAAGTTATTTATCTTGACCTTGAGCAGCAGCAACAATTCCCGGTCCTGCCCTCCCCCTGCCATGGGATCCACGCATCAATGCAGACTGGGTTTGGATATAAACTGGAGAAAAAGTGAATTTTGGAGCTGATAAACCTGATCCTGAACCCGGAATGGTCCTGCAGAACCCTCCTGTGCCCAGGTGTAAAGAGCCAGACTTTTGGCCAGGGAAAAAGCTGGTGCCAGTTGAGTGAGGACTGCTTGCCAACAACCAAATGCTGCCAAAGATGGGATTCAGGCCCTTACACGCAGCAGCTTTAACAAAAACACATTCCAAACTTTCTCGAGGCTCCAGGGGAAAGGGGAAAAAGAAAAAAAATAACACCCGGCAGAAGAAATAACAAAACAAAACAAACAAAAAAATACCCTGAAAAACCCCAAACACTCCGCGGAAATCGTGTTTCCTTTCCAGGTGACTGAACAACTCTTTTGCAAGACGGGAAAAACTCTTTCTGTTCCACTCATCCAAGCCTTAAATCAGGGAAATAATGCAGCCACTCTGCTCCAGGAGCACCCACACCTCAATGCAGTGACGAGGAAGGGGGACAGACGGAGGAAAGGGGTTTGGGAAGTTGCTGGATCGGCCTCCCATCCTAAATCAGAAGCTGGAGGGCAAACTTGGCTGCTGCCACGCTTTGGGGAGCACTTGTTTGCAAGGTGACTGAGCTGGGCTGGCGGGCCTTCCCTCGCCCCGTTACACACTCAATAATTCATCAGGGCAAACGCATAGATAATTGATGGCAATGAGCACGCACGGCCGGCAGAGGAGGAGAAAATAAAATCACTAATCAGCCTCTGGAGAGGTTTGAACATATTCAACTGGATGTGTGTGCGTGTGTGTGAAGTGCTGGGATTCGCCGCGTTTCTGCTTTGCTGAACGAGCTGTGTGGTTGGTGGGGCAGGGAAAAGGCTCGGGATCAATCCTGCTGTTTTCACGCCCCGTGCCAGATCTCCCAGTGCCCACCAACCCAAGCTGACACCTCCCAGGGGCAGCCAGCACCCGAGCAAGGATTAGCTGGATGGGTTGCAGCTTGCCCACTCGCATTATATTCATTAGTTTTGTGGTGTTATTTTTTGTCAGGGACCAAAAGGGCCCAGCCGTGTGCCAAAGACACGCTGGTGCCAAGACCTCATTAGTGGAGGCCTCGGAGATCCTACTCCTCCACCTTGGCCTCTGAAGTGGTTTGTGTTGATGCCTTTCCCCACGATGCCAACCCCAGATATTCAGCGAGGCCTCGGGGCACCGTGCAGAGCTCGGGGTGCCCTGAGGCACAGGGGCTGGGGAGGAAGGTCTGCACTCCCTGCGTGTCAGGGGCTTCGGGGACAGAGCAGAAGTGGCAGCTGGTGGCTCTTGGACCTGAAAACCCTTTCTCCTACAAGCCCAGGAGGTGCTGTTCCAGCGAGGCTCCCACACTTGCAAATCAGGTTCTTGCTCCCCCATACAGAAAGCTCTGGAAATGATCTCCAGGCTCTGGGTGAGCTCTGTCACAACCTCCCTCAATGCCTCTTTGTTAAGAGCCATGTGAACTCCACTCTGCTTTGCACAACCTTGCCTCTGCCGAGCCTCTCACCGATTTCTCTCCCTCCTGCTCCCTGATACTCATCTCCCCCCAAGGGCACTGAAACAGCCCTTGGCAGGAGTGTGATGAGCCACCCTTTGGTGTGGCAATATCCTGACTGATGCAGATGTCACAGGAATCGCTCCTGATAGTCTTAGTCACAGCAGCCGGGATCTTACAGAAGGACACATCAACACATCACACTTCAGCCTGCAAAAACTCCCACAAAGAGCACCTGACTTTGTGACAGCACTGTGCCCACGGGCTGTGAAGTCCCATCCGTGGTCTCTCTCAAACACTGCAGATCTTCCATGAAGAAAAAGTGGGATGGAACAGGAGCCCAGAACTTTCGGCTTGGTGGCGCCTAAAATTTTCTCTCCTGCTGTTTCTGAGCTCATCTTTCAAGTGGAAATAAAGGTTTGAAATGCAGCTCCTGTGGGGCAGAGCACAGGCGGCCTCCAACAGCCCAGAGGAACATCCCAGGTGTGTCAGGCAGGGTGGGAAACACGGGAAGGCAGATCCTAAATCCCAGCAGGCAGGGGAATTTCAGGAGGCAAGAAGCAAAGGTGTGAGGTGGCGCTTGGCCAAGAGGTTGGGGTTAGTACCTCTGCTCCTGCCAGGGAGGCTCTGCATTGATTGCCAGGCATTTAAATCAGGATTCTGCTGCTTTTCCAAGAGCACACGGCCTGCCTCACCCTGCTGGGAGCCCGCTGCAATGGAGGAGTGGTCTCCAGTGAGTCAGTGGGCTCCAGTGAGTCACCTCCCGGCCCTTCCTGTGGCAGCAGACCTTCTCTGGAAGTCTCTCTGTCATCACTGATTCACTCCGGCAGAGCTTGAGCACCACAGGGATTGTAAAACTTGAGTTTCCAACACAAGAGGAGGGGGAGCCTTAGAAGGAAGATGAGAGAGATGTGGCAAGATTATAGCTCCAGGTGACATGGCTGCACATGAAAGGCCTGAGATAACACTGGGGTGGGGTGGGGGCACCCCAAGAAAGAAACTGCACGTCCAGGCATCCCTTCCCCCTTCCCCCTTCCCAGTGGGAGCTGGGAGAGATTTATGGGAGCTGTCGGGAAATGGCAGCGCAGTACAATGGCTCGCCTGGCCCTCAGCCAAATAAATCCCTCTCAAACAAGAAAGAACTGGGCTTGGCTTTGGCCTGCAAATGGGAAACACGGGGGCCTGTCCTCGAGGTCACTGGTTCAGACCCAGATCCAGCCCAGGCAGCAGAGCAGAGCAGATTTTACCCCAGGACCAGTCAATGTGGTATCGAGTGAGGTCTCCAGCCAGCCCTTCATTGGCTGCCTTGGGATAAAGCCTTCTCCTGCCTAGGCTGCATTTCCTCTTTGGATAAATGGAGCACAAAGCGGCCTCAGGAGCCCCTTGAATGAAAGCTCTTCCCCAAAGGGCCTGATCCATCGATGCTCCACTTGTTCCCTGTTATGCTTGGGGAAGTCTGGCCGCTGAGGAACCACTGGGATTCACACGCAGGCCCTGAGCGAGAGCACGGCCGTGCTCGTCCCAGTGTTCCTCGCAGACAGAGATGAAAGAAAAGCAGAGGCCAGGGTGGGATGGGCCACAAATGGAAGAGACAGAGATGACCACCAGACTAGACCACGAGTTTTTCGACTTTGCAAACATCCCGGGCTGCATCCAGCCAGGAAAAGGGCTGCGGAGCAGAGGAGCGGGATGGGAACAGCAGCCTGCCTCTGCTCCCAGCTCTCCCTCCCTTGCCGTTCCTGCCCTGGCTTTCTCACAGCTGCTTTGCTTCACCCCCCCAAGACACGGGGAGGGGAACGTGCCCCGTGGCAAGAGCAGGGAGGCTGGCAGAGCAGGGCTCCTGCGGAAAGAGCTGACGCAGCACTGGGAAAGGCCTTCCTGCAATAAAGCTCGGAAAGCCCATGCTCAGCAACAAAGCACAAAGCTCCCCGTCCCCGCCGCACGCCAGCTAATCCTGGGCTCCAGCTGCCAGTTCCCACACACCTGAGCACACACCAGGCTGCTCCGTGCCCTGCCTGACGTGCCCCAGTGCCGGGCTGGCCCATTTTCCCCTCTCCTTTGGGCTGGACATGACTCCAGCTCCTTCCTCAGCTCTTTTCGCACTGTGTGCCCTTGCTCGCACCTGTCCAGAGCCCAGCTTCACAACTCCAATCTCCTTTCTCCTGCAATTTCCATGTCACATCTCCTTCTGCCCCCACTGCTTGTCTCCAGGATTCCCTCTCCAGCTGGTCAGTGATTGTGCCTTCCTTTGATTTGCCCTTCTAACAAAAAAACCTTAAAAATCTTCCCACCTCTCTTGCGTCTCTCCACCACACCCCAGCCCACTCACTCGCCTCTTCTCATCCCCAGCCACTATTCCACCAGTGAATATGTCCAGGATCACCATTCTGCACTAGGAAAAACAGGCAGCTGGCCAGGCAAAGGCAAAGAACCAAAAATCCAAGACTCTTCTCTCTGGAATCATCTCATGGCCTGGCAGCAAGGAAAAAACCAAGGTCTTTTTGCTTACCAATTCTAACCTGTAAGCAAAAGAAAAGGGACCACAAGCAGAGCCAATGCTTATTTGGTGGTTGGGTGGGGAAGAAAAGCTGGAAAATCAAGTGTGGAGGAAGGGAAAGAAGCTGGAGCTTTGAGAAGAGGGAAGCTAATTAAGCTGAGACTGTCCTGAGACCTTATCTTGATGGGCTGAGTCCCCGAATGCACAGGAGTGTTTTCTCTGCACTGCCTCTTTCTTGGGCTTCCTTGTTGCCTTGGATGTTGTTCAAGGAGTTCTGGTCCAGTGCTAAATCTCCTCGCTATTAGAGCTCTCCAGGTGCTAAGGAGGAGGGATTTAATGAGGAGCCGTGAAGAGGGGATCAAGATAGAAACCCATGGAGAGCCTCATTTCCGAAACGAGGGAACTTGAGACTGAAGAGATTCAATAAAAACAAAAATAAACTTGATGGCACAGAAAAACGAGAGAACATCAGATCCTTCTTTCCCTCGCTGGTCTGTGGGCTCGGAGCTTGAGCAGGGAATGGGGGAGCTCTCAGGGCTGGAGCAGGGAATGACTCACTCGCCTCCACAATGGGAACTGGACAAAGCCGAAACTCTGCTGACTCAGGCGTGACTTCAGCGCCTGGGTTAATCACTGGCAGCCTCCTCTGGCTGCCCCCACCAGCCGGTTCCCTCTGTCCCCACTCAAACCAAGCCTCTTTCATCCGGATGGATGCCCGGTCACAGGAAATTATCAAAGATCCGAACGCTGGTCCTCTGTCCAAAACATGGTGAAAAAAGCCTCCCTGCCAAACCATGCTGGTGCTGGCCAGCCCTGTAATTTTCGTGGAGAAGATCAAAACTCCTACTTTTCGACAGCTGAAATCCACGTTTAACAGTCACAGTGCTCTGCCTGTGGTTTTGCTTTCCTCCCCATTATCTCTCAGGATATAACATATTGCTGATATCTCACTATCTCCCCAAGTTAAAAAGAAATGTTTCCCCATCTCGCAAGCGGGAATGCCACGCTCTGCTCTTCTGTAATTTGTTTCAAAAGATAGAAACAAGCAAGTTTTTTTGTAACCGGGGAAAATGTGATATAAGTTCTGGTGGCTGACAAGTAGGAAAAAGCTTTGCAAACAAGACAAACGCAAACATGGCACCGACAGATGCGATGGACAGACCCCCTTCGCTGGCTCCCTGCCTGGGATTTCTCTTTTAATGTGTTTTTATCTTGCCCCAGAGATATCTCTGCAGGGGAGGGGGAAAGGCTCAGACCTCCCATCTTTCTGTGGGTTGTTTAAGGATTCCTGCCTGTGAACAACAGCCCGGAAAGAACAGTGAGTACAAGCAGCCCCAAATTCAGTGCCCTGCCTGATTTCCAGCCTGCTGCTGCTCAGCTCTCTTATCATCAAGCCCCTGTGCAAGGAATTTCTACAAATTTCACCTCTTCCTGGGTTTATGATCTCCACAGAGCAGAGGCAGACACAGCTCCAGCCCTACCTGGGCCCCATCTGCAGGAATCACTCTGCATATTTATGGAAAAAGCTTTGCATCTTCAAAAGGTTTTTCAAACAGCAACTAATTAATCCTCCAACACCCTGAGAGGCAGGAAAGCGTTATTACCCCTGCTTTCAGGGGTGGGGAAATCAGAGGTGCTGAATGACAAAGAGATGTGCCCAAGGCCACCCAGGCAAGCACTGGCAATCTCACTCGGTCAGAGGTGGGGATCTGCATGGGATGGTGGCAGCTCTCACCTGAGGAAGCAGGGATGGAGCCCCACAGCCCCACCCACCACTCATGCAAATGGCAAAGTCACCTCATTTCCATGGCTGAGGAAACCCAGTGAGATGAAGTGGAAAGCCCATTTAATAGGCAGAGCCTGGAAACTGAAACATTGCCCAGTCAAGAGCTCCACTAAATGTTCCCAAAATGTGGCTCACGTTCTTCCCAACCAAGAGCAACCTGCTTGCAACCAAATGGCTGAGATTTTGCGTTAGGAACATGCCAGAAATTAGGAGAAGCTTTGAGGCTGGGGGTGAGTGTCCCATTCACCCTCCGAGCAAAGCCAGCCCCACATTTCTGAAATATTCCACATACTGAAAGAGAGTGGGGTTAGATTAGATTTTAGGAGGGAATTCTTTACTCTGAGGGTGGTAAAACAGTGGCAGAGGGTGCCCAGAGAAGCTGCAGCTGCCCCTGGATCCCTGGAAGTGACCAAGGACAGGTTGGACAGGGTGTGGAGCAACCTTGGAATTGTGGAAGGTGTCCCTGCCCATGGCAGAGGGTGAAATGGGATGAGCTTTGAGGTCCTCGCAACCCAACCTATTCTGTGACCCCCACGCTGGGTGGAGAGGAGCTCTCACATCCACGACGGTCCCAGATTCCACCCAGGCTGTCTGGGAATGATTGCTGAGCTCAGAGAGGCCTGCAAGAGCCAGGACTGTAAACAAGTGACAAGACCACCCATTGAAGGCAGCCCGAGCATGGGAAGGGGGGAGGAGGGCAGGGAGGGAGGGTCAGAGCCCAGCAGGGAGACCTCCCACCACGGGTCACGCTCCCCGCCCCATCCTCCGGGGTGCCTGGGCTTTGCTCTCCTGGGAGACCAACACAGGCACAGCCACTCTTCCCTGCCCAGAAGGGTGAGGGCTGTCAGCAAGGGCCAAGAGAGACACACAGCTTCAGCCCAAGGCAGGAGGAGCAGGGAATTCTGCAGAAAAAGAGATGATTTGTCCTGCAGAGAGGAGTTCACCAATTCCCGTATCCCTTTGGGCACCTCTCAGCAGGAGCATTGCTCCTTCTGCTGAGTTAACTGGGGACTCAGACTCCAAAGCTGTATGTCCTTAGTGATTGTGATTCAATGAGGGAGACAGCTGAACTTCCAGGAAGAGAAATTAAAGAAAAATTAAAGGTTTCTCCATGCCTGATTACCCCATTCTCCAACAAGGTGGCTTTGTGCTTCCAGGTCGCCCCAGGGAGGAGCTGGGTTGTGCTACAACACTCGGGGGAACTGGATGGCAAATGTCCCTCAGGAGGTGGAATGACAGCAGTGCTGAGTGCCTCAGTGCCCGGGGACAAAGGTGTCCCTTCAAACACAACCATCAACACTGGGCTGCTTTTGGGGGCCTCTCTCAGGGTGTCTCACTTTTGCCCCAAATCTGCCTGAGCAGGAGGGTTGGGATCCCAACAGCTCTCACAGGCCCGAATCCCTGTGGCAGGCTGGAATCACACATCTGCCCTACACCTGCTGCTCCCCAGGTCTTGATTCACCAGAGACAAGCCAGGACCAAAATCAGCTCCCCATGGAGATCCCTGAATGGGCAGCAGGATGGGGCAATCCAAGAGCCAACACGCCACTCCCAGCCTCGTGCTGAAGAAACCAGGCCCGGATCCTGAGGGTTAAACAGCTCAGTTGGCCTTGATTGCGAGGTTTTATTGACTTTCATCGTGATTTCATTGACTTTTGTTCAACTACAGCAGCACCAGGCTCCCTGTTTCCTTCTCAGGGAGCAACAAGCCACGTGCAAAAGGATGTGGATGCCAGATGGATTTTCCTGTGCCACTGGGGAGAGCTCCAGTGAGTCATCCTGGTCTTCAGAAAACCAGGAGGTCAACTGCTCTCCGGGGACTCCTGTGTGCTTTGTCCTGGCTCAGACTGGGGGCTGCCACAAAAATGGGAAGCATGCGATGAAAAAATAACCAGAGCTGGGTGGAAAATTTTCCAGCACAGCATATTTTTCTGATGGAAAGTGTCACTTAGTCCAAGCCAAAACCATCCACTGGAACGTGCTGATTTTGGCAAAATTTGATTTAAAAAAAAAAAAAAAAGCCTTTTTGGTGAGTTTGAAATGGTTTTTCCTTTGTGGACTCTCATTTCTTTTAAATGGATTTATGGTAAAACACCGACCAGAACTGCAGCCGGGATGGGATGCTTTGGTTGCCATGGAATGGGGGCACTTTGGATGACGCCAGGCCAAGGTTTTCTTTTGAAACTTCCTTTTTGTGGAAGTTTTCAACTGACAGCCTCAAAGCAGAAGGAGAACTCCCTCCGAAACGCCCAAATCCCCACTCTGCCAGCCCATCCTGCGTTAGTCATCCCCACAGCTGACCTTTCCAACAGCTCTCACCCCCAAACACAAATCACCTCCCTGCGACTCGCCCCACCTGCACTTTCCACAGCCCACTCCAGGCTCTGATCCATCTGGATTTGTTCTTCTCTGGGTCTCATCGCACCCTGTCCCTGGGTTAGGAGTTGTCTGGGGGCTTGGGCCAGCCCTCCAAGCTGTGTGGGACCCACAGCCCCGCTCCAGCACCTCTCCCTCTGGATTCCCTGTCTATTCCTCCTTCCTGACAGACGGATTTGCTCCCACCCTGCACCTGCTTGGCATGCCCACCTCCTCCTCCTCCGTCTGCTGCTTGTGCCTTTCCACTCTCTAACAACTCCAGGGGAGGCTGGTGGAGAGAACTCCTGTTCCTTTCAGATTTGGGGGCAAAAAAGAGAGAGAGAGAGAACACAAACCAGACTATTACATTTTTTAGCAGACATGACAATATGGACACAGCTCCCGCAGAACACTGTGCATATTTTAAGACAAACTTTACCCCAAAAATGTCAGCCAGCTCCCCTGGTGGGAGGAAGGATGAAGGAATGAACGGGTCCTCCAGGTTTCCAGCAGAACTTTTCTCTTGGAAAAGCTGGAAACTCCTGAGCACCTCCCCCAGCGCAGCACCCTGCTTGCCTGCTGCCTCCCCCAAGGGCTGGAGCGAGCAGGGATGCTCCAAAATAGCACATTCCCCTCAGGAGCAGCCCCGTCCTCCACCAGGGGAGTGCCCAGGATGGGGGAAATGGCTCTGGAGACACAACACTGGAGGCAGAAGCAGGCAGGCCTGGAGGGGAGATGGGATGGGCTTTGCCCAGAGAGGCTGTGGACTCTCCATCCCTGGAAGGGTCCAAGGCCAGGTTGGGTGGGACTCAGGCACCGTGGCAGGGTGTGGAATTGAATGGTTTTTAAGGTCCCTTCCAGGCCAAACCACGCTGTGATTCCATGCCTTCACCTCCCATGCCAGGACCATCACCCAAGTGAGGAGGAACTGTGCCGAAAGAATCCCTGGGAGACAAAACCTCCTCCACAGAAGGGTGGGACCAGCCTGGCTGTGGTTCCCCTCGGTGCTCCACCACCTCTGGATGTGGCAGCTGGGCTCGGGTTGTTCACAGGCTGTGCCACTTGTCTGTCACCCCTGCCTGAGCTAAGAACTGCTCAGAACCACCTTTACTTGTTGCTTAGGGACCAGAGTGACAGATAGAACACAGCTGGGTGCTTGGCTACCTCAGGAGATGGATGGGAGGATATAAATAGCTAATGGCAAGAGGAAAGAGGACAAAAAGTCCCATTTCCAATCTGGTAAAAAACTGACCAGAATAGTAGTGGAGGAAGACTTCCAGAAATAACCACGTGGGTATTAAATGAATGGAAAAATGAATTAAAAGAAAAGAGAAGACAGGGAAAAGAGACTAAAAGGAGTTTCTGAACTTGTTTGAACAGTAATTGTCCCATCCTGGAAAAAGAGTTAATGTCACCTGGGTGCCACAAACTGGAGGTAACTTCAGAGTGACAGGCAGCAGTGGAGAAGAAAGATAAGTATGTAGATAAATGTCATTAACCCCTGTTAGTGCAGGGCTTAGAGAGTTCAAAGGCTCAGTCTGCAGTGAAGGATGGAGGTCCCAGGGACTGTGTCTGGCTTGTTTGTAAAAACTCTGAGAGGAGGCAGTTAAATAAACCAAAAGTTTCTTCCAGGCCTGAGAACGTCCTGTTTCTGACGCTGTCACAACACCGGGGCTGTGCCAGTCCCAGGGAACTCTCAGCAGATCAGCAGTGGGGAGAGGAGATCAGTCCAAGAGTGCCAGGGTGGGCTCTGCACCTGAGGGCACCTGTGCCCTGCCCCAGCGGAACACAGGGATGGAGCCAACAGAGCCCAGAGCACGAGAAGGATGTGCCCCAAAGGGAAAGGAAGAGCCTTCATTTCGGGGAGGGACACACCTTCCTCGGGAGAGATCCCATCAGGGAGGAACAACAGCCCTGAAAAGGAAAATTACAGGCTCCTCTCAGGGCGAGCTGAGAGGGAGCCCAGCGTGACCCCCACGGCTGTTCCCAGCCCTGTGGGCTATCCCGGCCCAACAAACACCGAGCAGAGGGCTGGGATATTCTGCCGTGCGTGTCCCCAAGCGAAGGGCTCAGACAAGGAAGCAACACAAAGCCCAAGAGGAAGAGGAAGTTTACAGTTGTCCTCAGAAAAGTCAGTGTGGCCTTTCGTCTCAGAGCTTCCACATCCCTTGGGAAAGCACAACAACTCATCTGCAAGTCTGCACAGCGCCCTTTGGGAGTTGGAACCTCGGGCCTGACAACTCAGAGGCAAAGTGTGAATCCAAAGTAATTGCACTGTTTGCTCTGGGAATACTCCAGACACACTTGGCAGAACAGAGGAGCACTCAGAATTCTCTCACTGCAGGATCTACAAACCCCCTGTTCTCTCACATCCCTAGGATTTGGTTTTTCTCTTCTCCCAGGCCTTCTTTCTTTCCATTGCCCTGATTTTAGAAAAAGGCATTTGAGTTTCTGCCTTCCCTCTCTGCCTGTGTAATGAAATCTTTTTATCCTCCAAACCTGCCCTGCAGAGAAGGGGTTCTCTGGAGCAGACAGTGAGGGGAGGGTCCCTTGGGCATAAAGACAGACGATCTGCAGGCAGCTGTTGGGGCTGCAGGGTTAAGCCACTTTAATTACCCGCAAGCAGAGCACCAGCCAAGGAACAGCCGATGTGGAAAGCAAGCCCTGCTGTCCCAGTGGGGCTGGGATGTCTCACCAGCCTCCTGCTGATCCTCTGTTAGATTAAATTCTTCGGTGAGAGCTGCCCTACAGTTTTATGGCAGTGGGGATGAGTTCCCTGCCCCCATGTTTGGGCTGGGGCAATGCCTGTGATCCCAGAGCACTGCAACTGCAAAGCTCCCACCTGGACGACACCACTGCGCAATCCAGGGAACTTCAGCAGGGCTCGAAGGTGCTGCTTCTCCACTCCTAACACTGCAGAGAGGCAGATCCCTGGTCTCTGTCTGTCCCCATCCTTCCTAGGCCTACCCAGATCCCAGCAGCTCCCCGTGGTCTCCGCATATCCCTTCATCTTCCTCAGGTGCCCACAGCAAACCCAAGGGAAGGAAGATGGTGTTTGGGTGTGTTTATATGTGGGCAGAGGGGAGGGAAGGAACAGCTCTTTCCCAAGGGACTCCGATGGGAGTCAGGGCTGAGCAGCTCTTCCCGTTTGGGTCACCCTGGCTGTGTGTGAAGGCACGGAGGCTGCGGCAGGGCTCCTTCCCACCAGGAATGTGCCAAACTGAGCTGTCAGAAACTGCTGCACGTGCCCAACTCCCCTCTGCCTCCCTCCCAAGCACTGCACCGGGCAGTTCAAGGCGATCTAGGGAACCCTGTCCCCTCCCAGCGGGCAGTGGCTCTGCTGCTCAGACCTCCTCGGTTCCCTGCCTCCATCCCTTCTCCCCCTGTGCCTGCAGGTACTGGGAAAGCCACAGCTGGGTCCCACAGGACTCGGGGTCCCCATTCCTCCCGTTTCCCTTGCCCTGGCGCACGGGAAGCCGCACCCTGACCTCTTCCAGCTGCGACTTGCTTTCCCAAATTGGGCCGGTTTTGGGCAGGACGTGCCAGGACCTGCTGCCTCCTCGCCGAGCCTTTGAAGGCGGCCACGTAGGCAGCTGCACCCGCAGACCCAGCCCGCAGACTTTCGTGTGGAACAGCCACAAACCCGTGAGTCACCTGGCTCCAGCCTGGGAAGGCTCCTGTTCCCTCTCCCGGTGGGACAGACAGGCCCAGGACGACAGGACTCCCTTCCCAGTAACTCCTGGGAGGGCAGGCTCCTGTGCGGGGCTTGGGAGTGGGACCTTGGACCTCAGGGTGGGAGAAGGGGAGGCCTTTGTGCAGCCTGCTCTGAGAAGGGGGAACGGGGACAAGGGACAGGGATTCCTGGTGCCACAGCAGACAACCAGAGCAGATGGCTCCTCGCAGGAAAAGCCTCAAGTCAGGGAGGTCGGGTGTTCTTCAGCCTCAGCAAAGGAGTCTGCCTGCTTGGGGGATTCTCCCTGCTCAGCACTGACCCATTTCCCCTTTCCCAGAGAGCCCCTCTCCCCCTCAAACCCATTTTCATCCCATTCCTCTGCTCTCCTCCCCGCAGTGCTCTCCAAGGAGGGCTGAGGGTGAGCTGGGTGTGGGCAGGAGCCACCTGCCCGGCAGGGCCCCGAGCAGGGTGTGTGCACAGGGAACGTTTCAGGGAAGAGGAAACACGTGCTGTATTCCGAGCGCGCTCGGCCGCTCCCAGGGCTCGGAACAAAGCGCTCCTGGATTTCTGGCTCCGAATCCCCCACCAAGGCCATTTGCTCAGCCAAGGGGACAATGGAGACCTGACATAAACAATCCCGTAGGATCAGCACACGGATACCCAGCCTGCCCCCGCCGCTGCCTCGCCTCCCCCTCAGCCGAGCTGAGGCCAGCAAGACACAATGTGTAATTAGGTTAATGAGCTAAGCGCGGATTTTAATTGGGATTCCCCGATTTACTGGTCTGTCTCCTCCTTTTGTTTTACTGCTGGTGCAGGTTCCTAAAAGCTGCCCTTGCTAAAGGCCCTGATATCAGAAAGGTCTTACGGATCTTTAATTGTATTTAATCATCGAGGTAATTAATGATCCTTGAGCGAAATGGAGATTGCATCTAGAGTAGTTCCAGTCCTGCCCTTCAGCATCTGTTGTGTCTGGGCACAGGAGCTCAGCAGGCACGCAGGAGAGGGGTTCACACAGAGCGAGACAAAAGAGAGAGGGGAGCAGTGGGAAGAGAAGGGACTGGGGGGAAGGAGCACATTTAAAATGGAGCAGGAGCTGAGTAGAAGAGAGGGAAGCAGGGGAAGGGAGACAAGGCCATTCCTTCTCCTCACAGCCGGGAGCCATTTAATTCCAGAGCCCAGAGTGCTGGCCCAGGGGGAAAGGCTGGGTGCTCCCTGTGTCCCCAAACTGGACAGCCTTGACCAGCACTCCGTGCTCAGACTACTCCCACGAGACAACCACCTGCTCCTGCTGTTCCCCTTCTCCACTCTTGCTTCCCCTCTGGCACCGTTTCACACCCTTTTTTTTGTCTCAGGAAGACGTTCCCAAAGTTCAAAACCTTGAGCTGGAGTACGGGAGAGGGGGAGTGATGGGCAGCAAGTCCCAGCACGTCCCCTCACTCCCAGGCCACAAACCGTGCACCTCCCATCCCTGCTGCCAACCCCTCCGCTTCTCCCAGAGCACAAACAGAGCCTGCCCAACCAGAAACGGGGCTGCCTGCTCCGACTTGCCCCACAAAGGCAGATTTAGTGAGAAATGTCACAGGCAAAGCAGCAGGGACGTGGAATGGGTCCCTGTGGCCTGGGATGTATCAGAGCTGTCCTGAGTGTGGAGATGTATGAGCAGGGCACTGGAGGGGGCTGTGCTGGCTTGTTGAGGAATGTCCCCTGGCTCCCAGCCCCAGTGACAAGGGGTGCAGTGCAGGAAAAGCCCTGCCCTCCCCTGCTCCAGCCCCAGCACGGCTGAACACAGGACAGTTGCACAAACTGCCTGAGAAGCAGTGCAGCCTGGTAGGGGGGTGATATTTGGCACTGCACAAGCCCTCCCCGGAGGAAACATCCAGCTGCCACGGCAGATCCACCCTTCTCATTCCTGTTTTGGCGGGCTCTCTGTGCTAGAGCACGAGTGAGAGGTCCTGGCGTGAGCCTGCTTTTATTCTGTCACTGCAAATGGGCCCCGGCGTGGCTCCAGGTTGGACCCAGATAAGCTCTGTGAGCTGGGACTTGCACAGGGGCGTTGTTGGGTTGGGTTGGCATTTCCAGCTGCCCATAAACTGGGCTCCTCGAGCTTGGGGCAGCCTGGCGTCAGGGTTAAGGGTTGGGGGCAGAGTTTCCCTCCAGACACTGAAAGCCCAGTTTTTCCTGGAAACCTGGGGCTCTGTTACCATGGGAAAGGCACTGCGCAGAGCCAGTCCCGACTGGGAATCCGCCCCTTCCCACTCTGGAACAAGCTGCCTTCCCAGGCAGGTTCCAGCTTGCTGGGGCCGTCGGCTTGGCGGATCTCATTTCTCGTGTTTTTTTCTCCTTTATTGCCTCCCTATCTGCCCCAGGCCTTGAGAAAGGGCTGCCTCCTCCTTTAGAGCATTAGCAACCCTGCCAGCTTTCCCCACTTGCAATATTCCATGCCCAGGCCCTTCTTTCTCCCACGCTCCCTCCCCATCCACCTTCCCCATCCCGCGTCCGGCCGTGGCTGCTGTGGCAGCCGGTGCCTGCAGGTGCTGGCACAGCTCAGGTGGTGTCCCCGCTCCCTGGGCTTCACCCCTCCAGCCACAGCACAGCGGCGCAGCCGGGAACACGAGATGGGAGATACCGGGAGAGGCAGAGCGCCAGGAGCTGCAGAGGAGGCAGTGACACCCCAAAACGGGGGACACGGAGCGAGCCGGCACAGAGGGAACGGGAGGGGAGGAAGTCACAGGCCTGCCCACAGGGGTGGGCCTTGAAAAGGGGCACTGCAGTGGGGAATAAAGGGCTGGAAACTGGGAAAGCCTGGCTACAGATGCTGGGTTTGGGCGTGCTCCCACAGAACCCTCATGCTGGCAGAGCAGGGTCCGGCCTCCCTCCCAAGGCTGATCCCCACAGCCCCTGATCCTGGGAATGGCCAAGCTGGTTGCAACAGCCCCGGAGATGTGCATCAAGCCTCTCCTCCCTCCCAGCACACCAGATCAGGCCGCCTGATTGTGTCATTTATTCCCCCGTAAACAGAGCAAACCAAAGGAGAAACCCAGCCCAGAAATGAGAAACCTTCCTGGAGACGCAGCTGGGCCAGGCAGGAGGAGCAGGGCAGGGACGAGGCTCCCAGGCCTGACCTCACTTGTGCTGGAGCTGCCTTGGGCTGGAGGCACAGCAACATCATCTGCACCCAGTGCCCGGCTGGCCAAGACCCCTGGCGGGTCCATCTTGCCCCACGGGACCCTCCAAAAAGCACCCACAGCTGTGGAGGAGAGCACAGCCAGCCCTCCTCATGCTTCAGGGCGGGAGCTGATCCTGGCTTGCCACAGCAGGGAGGAGCTGCCCTTCCAGGCATGTTCCCTACTGTCCGTTCTTCCCTGCTGCCAAGACCAAGCACGTTCCCTGGGCTGAAAGGCAGGCCCGAGGTCTAAAGCCAAAATCTGCAGCAGCAGGGCTCAAATCCTGCTGCCTGCTTGCAGGGGTTGTGTACTATCCCACCTGGGAGCGACTTCCGACAGCTCACACCCTCCTGTGGGGCTGCAGGCTGCTGGACTCCATGATTCCTGCCAGCTCGGGATATTCTGTGATTCCACGACTGCTGTGCAGCGTGACTTGGTGAGCAACCACAGCTCAGGCATCCCACCGAGGCACCAAAAACCATCCCGTTGCCACCAGGCCACCGTGTCCTGCGGTGGAGGAGATGCTGGGCCACCCCGAGGCGCAGGGGAGGAGCAGGGGCCGGGCTCCCCTCTTTGATAACCTCGCCCTGTGCCACAGCTCGGTGCTCGGAGCCCCAGCTCCCCTCCAGATGTTTTGGGGAGCTCCCCCTCGGCCAGGACTGCCCCAAGGGGAGCCTGGGGCTGTCCCTGGAGCTGCTCAGACTGGCTGTGGTGTGAGGGAGGCAGGCTGCGCTGGGGCTGCTTGCCGAGGGTGATTCCCCTCTCGCGTGTCAAGGGCAGCCGGCAAAGCGCTGGCTCCCGCTCTGTGCCTCAGCTCTGCCTTCCCAGGAGGAAGGGGAGCAGGCGGCGTGGCAGGCTCAGAGACAGCGCAGAGGCACCGGACTCACACTTCCGATGTCTTTTCCCTTTCTCCCACCCTCCACACCACCTCTGGCTCTGCCTTCCTGGCGCCTCTGCGCACAACAGCATCGCTCTGCCGTGCCGGGAGCCGCAGCCTGACAAACTCACAGCGAAACTCAGCGTGCAGGGAGCCAGGGGTGTGGGAAGGGGGGCTCACCTGGCGCTGTCACACTGCAGAAACCCTTCCCTGTCACCCCTGCCTCGAGAGCTCTGCACCTCCCCAACACGAATGCAAGGACATCTGGCAACTGGAAGCACCACGACAGGAGCTTTTAGCCACAAAACAGCAAAAAGGCCCCACTGTCCTTGCCTGGCGCTGCCAGGCGAGGAAGGATGAGGCTGAAGCATGCACAAAGCTTGAAAACTCCTCTTGATCCACTGCCTTTGTTATTTTACAGAGGTGGAAACAGAGCAGAAGATCTTGAGGGAGGCAGAGAAGTCACTGCCTGAATCCACAGCCTATGAAACCTCGCCAAGTCACCGAGAAACCTCTGAACCACTGCTCAAATAGATTTTAAATGGAGTCCCAGGCCTCCCTACACTGAGGGTGATGAAGAGTAAAATGAACTGAGAGCTTTTCAAAGCACGCATTGAGGACAAATGGCTTTTTCATTGATAATGCCAGGAGCTGCAGCCAGGGGATTCATCAGCAGGTTTTGGCACCTCTCAGGACTGCAGGATTCTGCCCATGCTTGTGTTAAGTGACACATTAACAGGAGCAGGAGTGCAAGAGGAGTTCGAGGACTCACAGCAGCTCCAGGAACCACAGAAGCTGCTGCCAGAATTCAGCTCTCAGAGTCCACCTATGGAGAGCAACTCCTGCAGTGCAGGCAGCAGCTCCCAGCCAGGTCGTTTGGCTTGGATTGTTCTCTGCAACGCCACAGCTGCTGTCCCAGGGGAAGCTCTGGGCTGGGAATCACCTGCAGTGAGCACAGGAGGTGATGGTTCAGCTTCAGCCTGGTCATCCCTTGCCTGTCTCATCCCCAGCTTGTGCCCTGTCCGCCCTGCCTGTGTGTTCTGCTCTTCATTCCCCTCAGGAAGCTCTTCCCAGCCTTGCTGTCACAGTTATGTGGCTCTTGGGACCGTGCGGGAACCCAGGCAAGGAGATGAATCTTGGAGAGACAGTAATTACTTCTGTCAGATTAATAAATTAATAAATGTCCCATTTATTCTCCAGATTTAATTTCCAGTCCTTGCGTTTCCTCTTCCCGTCACACAAACACACCACGAAAAAATGTGGGAAGGCACAAGAGGAGCAGGAAAGGGGAGAAGGAGGCTCCAAGAAAGGGCCACCTTCCCCACTGGGAAGCTGTTTATCATCTCCAAGCCACTGAAACGGCTCCTGAAGTTGCAGAAAGGTGAGAGGAGCAGGAGAAACTCTGCCTGCACAACGAGCACCCCCCCGATGGAAAAACCCAGCTCAAAGTGCAGACATCTTCATCTCGGCTGGCTCTCTGCACTCACTGCAGTCAGTGAAGAGAAATTCCTAATTCAGGCACTGTGCATAAGAAATCTACCTTGGGCTGGATGAATCCGAGCCTGGAAGTGCCCATTGATTTCCTTGGACACGAGGGAGTCTGGATGATTGGCTCCATACTCCCCTTCGTGTCAAAGCAGGGTCTTGCAGGGAGCTCTCTCAGTCAAACCGAGCCTTTCTCACTGACCTGGGCAAGAGAGAGAGCTCTGCTCATCCAGAGACTTCCACAGCCACTGCTAAAATCTCTTGTTCAGGAGACCTCAGCCTCTGTCTTCTCAAGGAGCTGCTGAGCTGGAGAACCCATTTCAGGAGAGCCTTTTCTCCTCAGAAATGGCTTCTGAAGAGCTGCTGTCCTTAGAGGGTCTTAACCAGGACAGCCTCAAGGGGAACGTCAGCAGAACCTGTCTCCTCCTCCTTGGCACCGCTGGTTCTCGCCCAAATTTCTGAGCAGAGCATTTGTCTTTCCCCCTCTCCCTTTGCAAACTCCCCCTCTGTGACAAGCGACACCGGCTGCGGATCAGATTTCGGACTCATCACTTAAAGATGATGCCTTTTGGCCCAGTGCTCGGTCCAGCCTTTGTACAGTGACGCTTGGTCCCACCCCCTCCTGCCCTCCTGGACCAGCGCGAGGCAGAGGCAGCGGAAGCCCAGGTGGGTTTGTTGCAGGGGACGAGGCGCTGCAAGGACATGCCCCTGTTTCCCAGCTCAGCAGAGCTCAAGCGGAGCATCCACGCCGAAATAATAGGAAGGGGAGGAAAATTAGGATCCTACTGTGGGCCATCAGGTCTTTTCCATTCCTTTCCCAGTCACACATCCCTGGATGACCCTGGATTCCCTGCCTCGCTTGCAATTTCTTGCTGGCAAACATGCAAGGCAGGAGGATGAGAGGCTTCTTGCCAAAAAATAGGTGGTGAGAGCAGGAATAAGAGCAGGGACACCAGAGAAGCCAAGAGAACCAACCTCTCCTGCTCAAAGCGTTGCTCTCCTGTGCATCCTGCACAGCAGGACGCTCACCTGTGCAGCCGCAGGGCTAAGCTAGAGCTTTTCCTTGTTATTCCGGGGAAGCAGAAGGAAAATCCCCCAAGGATGGCCGCAACCCACGGCCATATTCCGGGCACAGAAGGTAAAAAAAAACCCAGCCAGAACAAAAGGCAGCAGCGGCTCCCTGCCCCCTCCCTGCAGATGTCCGCTGGCTGCTGCCTAATCCGCCCGGGCAGCCAGGCAGCAGTGTCACCCCGCGGGGGGACAGCCCTGTCCCCTGCCCAGCGCCCCGCACAAAGGGGGGGTCAGCGGGGCCGGGGGCGGCTCATCCCCGCTCCGCCGGCAGCAGGAACAAAGCGCCGGGGCCGGGAATTCAGCGCAACCAACAGCATTTCCATGCTAATGAGCGCTCCCGGTTCCATCCCGCCGCCCGTGGCAAATTGGAGCGAAAATCCGGGCTTGAGAGGATGCAACTTTTATGTCCGATGAGCGTCGCTGGGCTCCAGCACCAACCCTCTCCCTCGGTTTATTTTTAATTGACTCCTACTAAGCCAGAGTGCATTTTCATCCGTTCCAAATGGAGCAGCTGTTGAAACTGAAAATCAGCAGCAGAAAGTGCGGACGTTTCTATTTTGCGGTGTTCGCTCCTCAGCGCTCCGTTTCCAAACCTCAGCAGCCTGCCCAGAACAAAGGATGCCTCGGCGCTGAGCATTAACCCCATCCTGAAACCTCTGAATCCCCATCCTTGCAACCCTCACATTCCACCCTGAAACCCTTCACGTTCCACCCTGAAACCCTCACATTCCATCCTGGAACCCTCACATTCCACCCTGAAACCCTCACATTCCATCCTGCAACCCTCACATTCCATCCTGGAACCCTCAAATTCCACCTTGAAACCCTCGCATTCCATCCTGGAACCCTCACATTCCATCCTGGAACCCTCACATTCCACCTTGAAAGCCTCACAAATCTACCCTGAAACCCCTGCATTCTCATCCTGCATTCCTCGTGTCCCCATCCTGCACTCCTGACATCCTCGTCCTGTAACCCTCACATCCCCACCCTGTACCCCTTTATATCCCCATCCTGCAACCCCTGTATCCCCAAAGTGCAACCCCTGCATCCCAATCCTGCATCCCTCACATCCCAATCCTGCATCCCTCACATCCCCATCCTACATCCCTCACATCCCCATCCTGCATGCCTCACATCCCCACCCTTCAACCCCTGTATGCCCATCCTGCAACCCCTGCACTCCCATCTTGCATCCCTTCCATCCTCACCCTTCAGAACCTGCACCCCCAACCTGTATCCTTCACATCCCCATCCTGCAGTGCCAGGTCTCTGGGTTATTATCCCTCCCTGGATCCTCACCGAGTGTCACCAGCACGGTGACAAGGTGCAGTGCCAGGTGAGCCTGGAAAAGCTCTGTCCCCAAGGCAGGGAGTGCTTGAATCAACAGGGTCAGCACCAAGGTCTGACCAACTGACCAGCACACAAACCCCAGCACCTCAGAAACAAGCCCTGGCAAGGCTCTGCCCCCTGGAGTGGACAGCTGGACTCCAGGAGCTCATCCCAAGGCTGGGATTTAGCAGGCAGGATGTTGGGATCAGGCACCAGAGCTGACAAGCTGGGGCTTGGTCCTGCTCACAAATAAGCCGTGCCCTCCTCCACAGGGCAAACACCAGCTGGCCACGCCGTGGCCATCCCACCGCTGAGTCCCAAGGGATAATAATCCAGAGACCTGGCACTGCGGAGCACACCCGACAGCCCTGGGGACTGCCAAAGCCCTGCACCAGGCCGGAGTCAACGCGGAAATGCTGCAAATGGGGGCACCTGGGATGCAGCCCGGGAGCTGGGACAGGGTCCCTCCGGCAGGGCTCAAGCTCTGGGGTCTGGCTGCCTCTGAGGACACTCAGAATTCCCTCCCTGCAAGGGGGGGAACAGCCACTTCCTAGGGGTGTGAGCCAGTGTTTCTGCAGGTAGCCTGGCTGTGGAGCCCAGCTGCAGGTGCCTGCTGGAGAGCTCTCTGTATGTGGCAAGAATTGCTGATGGGGGAATAAAAGCTCAGCCTCCCTTCCCGAGGAGTTTGCAACAGGGTTTCTACAGGAGCGGTTATCCAGGGCCGGGATCCCTAATCCCAGCAGAGCCAGAGGGAAGCTAGACCCTCGTGTGGGAAGGATATCCCTCTCAAGGATATCCCTCTCTCCTTGTCTTCCTTGGAGAGCAGAATCCAAACCCCAAGAAGGAGCAGGAGGAGGGGCAGTGGATGCAGGTAACACTTTGCTGGCACTTGTCATCAGGGCTTCCTCTGTAAATAATATTTCACACCAGGGGCATGCTGAGTGCCAGTCGGTTCAGGTGCTGTGGCATTTGTTAGGTTTGCTGGGACCTGAGGTGTTCAGAAAACCTGTCACTGACCAGTGTGCTCCAATCTTAAAACAACTGATTAATTAAAAGCTGACCCTGAGTTTTTGTTTTTTGAAGGCCTGTCCTTAGCTCTAAACCCTGAAAAAGCCATTTTTATCTTTTGCCAACCAAACAAATCCAGCTTCAGACCTCTGATTAAATATTAACAACTTTGCACAGACCACAAGCAAGCTCCACAGCTATTTATTGCTCCAAAGGCAGCTGCAGCAAGAAACACAGAACAAAACAAACAAAAACCAGCCAGGAACGAACGGTGTCATCCACATCAACAAGTTTCCCTTGTGTGCTTGAGTCAGCTTGGAGCCAGGGGGCATTTCAAGCACGTTTCACTGGGCTCAGAGCTGGGGGACCTGGTGCTGTCAGAGCTCTCCCAGCCCCAGATGCCTCCCAGCACCCCGTTCTGGAGTGCTGCATGGGCTGGTGACGCCAGTGGTCCTCACTTTGGATCTCACTGCAAAACCCCTGTGGTGCCTGAAGAGCTGGGTGAGGGTGAACTGGTGCCTGGCTGGATTTATTACCCTTTCAGCCCCGTGTCCAAGCCCAGTTTGGGGCTGGCAGAGGCCTGGCAGTGAGGTTTAGGGACACAGAGATGAGACGAGGGTGTGCAGGAGGCACTGAGCCCACCAGCAGCCACAGGCGTCAGTGTTTGTCCCTGCACAGTCACAGCCAGGGCCAAGTGCGGGACACCGCTGGAACCAAGGTCAAAACAACGTCCCCGTGCCCCAATTTCCCGGTGTGACCTCCCTTTGTACACCCCACACATCCAGGAAGGCTTTTCCCCACTATCACTCGATCCCCTGGAGCAACAAAAGGGGATTGTTCCCCATCTCACTCCTAATCATTACTGGAAATAAAAAAAGCAGCTGTGCCTGCGTTTGGGCGCTGAGCCAGGCTGGGATCCCCCTCCCCACCTGATTTCCAGGCACGGGCTCAGGTTTCTGACGCACGGGATCAAATAACCCATCACTCAGGGCAAGATATTATCCCCTATTACCAATTCCATGCAAACAGCTCTGCTCTTCCCAGGATTAAAAGCCAATTAAAGAACCTTGCTTTTCAAGGGGAGAGGAAGCTGAGAGGAGGGGGTTTTGTGGGGTTTTTGTTGGTGTCTGGCAGGTAGCAAATATCCCCCATAAGGACTATCGATGAGTTCTTTTCAGATCACATTGATTTTGCTCAGAGCAATTTGGGACTCGTGTCTCCAGAGGAAAAAGAGAAACACAGAGAGGACAACAACAAAATCCCCACAAGCCGTGTCCTAAAAAGGAACAAGAAAGAAATTTTATTTGCAGGAGGATCAATGGTGTTTGCTGAAGTCAGCAATTGGTGTTTTGGGTTTCAAAGCTTTCTCAGGGCAAGGGAGCCTTACTCTCAAGGTGAAGAGCAAGCTCATAAATCTGGGAGAAGCTTCAAGCCCAGAATCTGCTGATTCCCACTGCAGGGAGGGCAGAGCCAACAGGAAAAGGGCATTTGCTCTGCAAACAAGAAGCGGGATGAGCGCTTGTAAATCGCTGGTCACGAGGGAACAGGTGACATTCAGCCCCGCCGCACTCAGAGCTGGGATAAAGGGGAACACAAAGGTGACTTTAAGCCAGCTCCGTGCTCACAGGGGCCGCGGGAGCACCTGGTTCCTCCTCTCAGCTCCCAGCACAAGCCTCAGGTCTGATGCTGGGAAAACAAGGCCTGCCCCTGGCCCCAAAGCCTAAAATCATGGAATGGGTCGGAAGGGAACTCAGAGATCAACTTCCCACTCCCCTGCCATGGACAGGGACAACTTCCAGGCTGCTCCAAGCCCTATCCAACCTGAAATGCCTCCCACTGCCTCCTGCCCTGGGAGCAGACGTGTCCGGAGACGTGTCCAGGGCAGGGGGAAAGCCGGAGATGGGAAAATCTCCAGCTGGGACTGCAGCCAGACTCCACCACAGAAGTGCACAGAGAGAAGCCACCCCATCGATCCCGCCTGCCCGGATTTAGGAGGAACAAACAAAAAGCCTCATCATCAAAACCCCTGGACTGCCTTTGCAGCACGCGTCCTACCCAAAATGGGCCCTGGGTTTAGGATCGCAGGATTGTTAGGGTTGGAAAAGCCCTCCACGGTCATCGAGTCCAATCTTTGCCCCAACACCCCCTTATCGCTAAGGCACAGAGCTTCCCGCAGCCTGCTCCTGTTGCCCCCCTGCCTCTCCCAGGCTCACGCTGCTCCCTGGCCCAGTACCACCAGTTTGGAACCAGCTCCTGCCATGGAGAGCAGCCTCGTGGTGCCAGGGGAAGGGGGACCAGGGGTGCTGAGCTGTTGCCAGCAGGTGTTTAGCACACCAGCCCGCCTCAGCAGGCAGGTAGGTGACCTCCCAAGGTCCCCCGCAACCTGAATTATCTTCTGTTCCTATCAGGATGCTAAACCAGCACAAAAACATGTCTGTCTTTCTGTCAATCTGTCACTTCGCGTTCGCTTCATTTTCGTCTGTCAAACATTAGCCCAGATCTCACTGTCAACACGCAGATATTTATTTGTTGTTTCCTCTTTTGTTTCCTTTTTTTTCCGGGCCATTTCCACTGGAGATGCAGCCAGGCAGGCAGAGCCATACGCACACAAATAGCCGGGCACCGTTTTCACTCCGTCCCAGGCTTTTTTTACTGGAAAGACTGGGAGTAACTCGCTCTGACAAGTGACTCTTTGCATTAAAACCAAGCTGCCAGGCTCCTCTCGGGCACACACCTGGGCGAGGTGAGGGCATCTGGGCTGGGCAGGGACGATCTTTATAAGGTGCCTCCAACCCAAACCAGTCTGGGATTCCATGGGAATGGCTCCAGGGCTGGGGGAGAGGCAGAGCCCCCTGTCAGAGCATCCTCACTGCCTGTGGCGATGCCAGCGGGGCAGGAGAGCTCCCAGACCTCACCTGGACAGCTCCAGACCTCACCTGCACAGCCCAAACCCTCCCCTGGCTGCTGCCACACACCTGGATGAGAGGCCCAGCTCGGAGGGGAAGGGAAAGGCGGAGAGCAGGAGGAGCCTGGGGACAGCACAGCCCTGAGGGGGACACAGGGAGGAGCCACAAGGGTTCCCTCCCTCTCCCCTTCATTTCCGCCCTGGATTTAAAAAAAAAAAAGGAACATTTTCCTGCCTGGATTTCTTTTCCCGGCGTCCTCGGCCCATCTCAAGCCACCCCGTTGCCATGGCAACGGGCCGAAGGACCAGATGGGCCTGGCAGCCAAATCCCGCTTCGAGGCGAATGCTGAGGGCCACAAGCCTTGGGGAGGGCGAGGCCACCCCCCTGGCACCCCTTCCCTCGTCCTCCCGCCGTGGCGAGGCCTTGGCGGCACCTCAGGGTGTCCTTGCAGGAAGGAGGGACATGGGTGCTCCCCTCCCAAGGGGCCTGCACCGCCTGAGATCCACCTGGGCTCGCCTGGCTGCGGGAAAACCCACATTTTCTCAGACATCTGGAGCATCTCCCTGCCCAGCCTCACCCCTAAAGCAGGGCGTTGCACAACAGGAGGGGCACAGGGGATGGAATTCCCGTCCCTGCAGCCAGTGGGCACAGGGCTCAGCTGCCCCGGCCTCGCCGGCTTTCCCAGACGGATTCATCCGACCGGACTGGGGTGAGGAGCGGGGTGGGCGAAGATAAAACTCAGCTACAAATCTCCCTGTGGATTAACCGTCCACGTGGGGCCGTGGCGTGGGGCTTTGCAGCAGGTGAACAACAGCTGAGCCCTCCTGGAGATCCCACAGCTCCTCTGGGATATCTGAGGGGAGCAGCCAGGCCTGTCCTAGGCTCCCAGAGAGAAGAGGGTGTTCTTTCACCTCGTCTTTCCCCTCATCTTTCCCCTCATCTTTCACCTCCTCTTTCCTCAGAGGGAGCTGCAAACCTGATGCAGCTTCTTGTGCTCAGCCCCAGAACTGGTTCCCTTTTTGGGGGGAAAGCAGCAAGTGTGAAGCTACACTTTAAAGCCTCCAAAGCTGTCTGGGCCTGCTCAGGTGAAGGGCCCTCTGTGGGGAAACACAGGCTGAAGGCATCGAGGAACTCTGTTGCAAGAAAAGGAAAAACAAAAAGGAATGGCTGTTCCTTTAGGAACTTCGGCACAGGCTGTCTCAGCTGCTCGAGCCCGTTTTCTCTGGAAAAACCCAAAGCAACCCTTGCTCTCCAGAGCCACTTTTGGAGCTGTTACCACCATTATCCCAACTTCCTTCGCTCCACACAAATCCCTGTGGATCGTGGCTGAGTTCTGCAGCCCTGTCCCCATTCCCACAGGGGCCAGACAGCTGCTTTCCTTGCCCATGGAGTCCCCAGGAGATTCTGGGGGGAGTCTCAGCAGTTTCTCAGGGCTCAGGAGCCGGAGGAGGCTGAGGACGGGAGGCAGGGTGGGAGCGGATGGCGCTGGGAGGCTGCAGGGAGTAGGGAGCCGAACCCCTCCTGCCTTCCCTTCCCTTCCCTGCGCTGCCCTGCCCTGCCCTGCCAGGCTGCTCCCTGCCCGTGGCCCTGGCACGCTCTCAGGGGTGCTAGGTGCTGGCCCAGGGACCCAGCCCAGCCCGACCGGCTCCCAGCCCACACCCGTGGGAAGCTCGGGAGCCCATCCTGCCTCTCAGGTGTGGCCCTTGGCCCGCGGGCTCCCGCCCGGAGAGAGCTCCGCTGCCAGCTTGGATGGGGCTGCCGCTGCTGGAGAGGGAAGGGCAGCTCTGCCAGGGAGGGCAGAGCCTCCCAGGGTGGATGGCAGCACCAGCACCCCTCTTGGGGGCTTCCTCTCCTTCGCAGGGCGTTCCCAGATCTTTGTTCCCGCTGGTGTCTGGAATCCCGGGGCTTTTCTCTGCAGAACAGGCTGGGGACAGGAGCAGCCGTGCCCGTGTTCCATGCACAGCCCAGCCTGCCCCACACCTTCCCCATGCTTCGAAAGCCCACCTCCTTCCTTCCCTCTGCTCCCTTTCCCGGATCAAAGCTGCCTTCCCTCCCTGTATTGCAAACATTATTCAGCTCTAGATAAGAAGCTCTCCAGCAGCACTTTATGAATCCCACAGGAGGCAGAAAGAAGCAGAGTGAAAGGGCTTAGTGTGGCCAGGACAGAGACTAATGTTCCACGAAACACCTCTGCAAAAGAGAGCTACGTCTTCTTCCCAGAAAGTCTCCTGGGAAGCTTGGGTAATAATTAACAATTATCGAACTTTAAACCCTCCATCTCTCTCTCTCTCTGTCCTGACCAGGATTTTGTAATAACTCCCCCAGTCTGGAACACTCCCAGCCCGGGGTGCTGGGGTGCACTGGGGCTGCAGGGTGAGGAGGAGGAGGATGCAGATAGACTCCGTGGGCAGGCAGGAGGCAGCTGCTGACTCTGCTGCTTCCCTGCTTCTCCACTGAGCTTGGATGTGAACCTCCCTTCCTTCCTCCAATGAATCCTGCGGCTCCTTTGGCCACAGAATGAAGCGGCTCTTTGTGGTTCTTCCCAGGGAAGTTTCTCCCAGCCTTGGAATGCCATAAACTCTTGCATATGGCTGAAATCATCATCTACCCAGGAGAGAGACTGAAGAGCTTTTCTAGCACAGAGACACAGTTTAAGCCCATCTGCTGTCTGAGCAGCCACGATCGGTGCCATGTGAGGCTCGCGCTGGGACGAGCTGGGTGGCTCGGCGAGCCTGGGTTCCACCACGACCTGGTGGAAGGACCAGAGTTTTGGAAGTGCTCGCTCATGCAGTGAAGGGCGTTTCTGTTATCTGCATCCTACCACGGGGCGACTCAAGTGTCGGGAATCCTGCTTACAGCCATGCAGGGAGTTTTTGGGAAATTGAAACACACTGCGGGTGTCTGGAGGCTCCCACTGCTGTCATGGCAGGACATCGTTCCTGCCTCAGCACCCACGGCAGACCCAAGCACAGGGCGCGATGTGAACCCCTGTCACAGCCATTCCTGGTGCACTGCCAAGAAAAGAGCCAGGGTGTCGGTGGGAAGGCAGCGGGGCCACACAGAGATGTCCAGCCCACACCTCTCACCCACCTGCAACCCCTCTTCTGGAAACCAGAGGGGACCCAAATTGAATTCAAGCGGGCAGGGAAGCCAGTGGGCCATGCTCACCCAGTTCCACGATGTCAGCCCCACATCCCGCACCCAGAGCAGCCACAAACTGGGCCCAGAGTGTGCACTGACAGAGTATTTGTGCATGGATCAGTGAAAAGCATTCCCTGCCTTCAAACCTCCCTGGGCAAGGAGCTGCCTGCTTCTGAAAAAGTGACCGGATAAAGGGGAGTCACCTTTCCCTGTGCCCTGCAAATGCCTCCTGCTTGGATCAGGGAGGATCAGGTGTGCGAGGCACCCTGCAGACACGGGGCACTGCGAGCAGAGCAGACAGGGACAGCTCTGGCAGCTCCTGACGAGGAAAGGCACACAGAGGTGAAGTGAGCTGGCCAAGGATATTCCAGGGAGCTCGTGGCAAAGCCAGGAAACGCTGCCAGCCCTTCTGAGCTCAGCCTGCCTTTGCCATCACCTCCAGGCCATTCTTTCCCTGTAAGTGAAAGCTGATTCACGCCTGGTAGGAGTCGGTGTGAGGCGGCAGATATTCCCATTTCCAGTGAGGTACTGTGAGGTACTCCACGGGCACGGCAGCATTTGAAATGTCAAGAATGCCAAAAAATATATGTACTTAAAGAGAACGATTTGAGCCTTTTATTTCCAAAGTGAGTTTAGAGGCAGTGAAAGGTCTCAGATCAATACCAGCAAAACTGCAAATTGGAGTCCTCCCCTTCGCCACAGAGAGGGTACAGCTGAGACAGCATCTGCACAAACAGCCTGCCCACAGCCCCTGCCAGCCCGCCTCAGCTCTGACCTTGAGGAGCTGCCTCCAAGTGGGAGAGGGAAACTCCCCCTTCCCTTGCAGCCCTGGGCTTTTGTTCCCCGGCTGCTGATTTATTTAACTTGGGGACATTCCGTCTAGGGAAGAACCCGAGTCTCGGTAAACTCACTCCACGTGCACACCAAGGAGAAGACTGCTTCATCCTGCAGGTGCAGAGAAATCCCACGGGGGTTTTGCAGCACAGATTTTGAGGTAAATCCGGAAGAGAGCTTAAGGACCAGGCTGGCTGTGACATTTTGGAAGGTGAGATGCAGTTGTCTGCTCAAGTGCTCCATGATAAACAGGTTTTTCTTCCCCTCCCCTGCCCCACAGCCGCCCCTGTGCCTGGCCCCGTGCCCCAGGGACCCCTGGGAAGGCTGTCCCCATGCGAAGCTGGGATCAATACAGCTGTCAGGCTTCGGCCACATTACCCCTGCTAATTGGAATTACAACAGGCAGGCTGCAGCTTTCACTCCATCTCTCTGTCGCTTGTCATAATGTAATCAAAATCTCTCTCTCTCTCTTCATCACCGAGCGTGACGGGAGCAGAGGCGGCCACGAGACTACAGATTCCTCCAGAGCTCACTGGGGCTGGGGAGCTCTGCCACGGGGCTGGGAAAAGAGCCCCTCACTGCCAAAACTCAGCCTTGGGATGAGCTGGGTAACGGGAGAGGCGGCAGAGCAGGGAGGCAGGGATGGGGATGCAGGGATGGGGACGTGGGGCGCTGTGGGCAGCGGCTGCAGCACCAGGGGGAGAGCAGAGGCAGCCCCAGGTTGGCTGTGGAGGTGGGCAGAGCCCAGCAAGGAGCCTCCCTCCTCTTCCTCGCTGCCTCCTGCCAGCCCAGGCTCCTGCCTCCCCTCAGCCACAGGCTCCCACTGGCTGCCAGAGCCAAAAGCGAGCAGGGGCTCACAGGATAAGGCACGAGGCAGCCTGGCACGGGCACGGGGCACTGAGCAGGACTCAGAGCAGAGCTCCGTGCTCGCACTGTTGCCCGGGCACGTCTCGCTCCCCCCTGCTCCGAGGGCTCGGCCAATTTACGGACCCTGGGTGATCCATCCTGGGCAAATGGAGCAGCATCTGTGATTTGTTGGCCATTATTAAAAGCAGTAATGCAGGGCTGGATTACCCAGAGGAGGGAAGGATCAGCAGCCTGGACGTACCCAGCTCCCCCGAGAGTGGCCATAAACAAAACTTAAATAATTAAGAGTGCTTGGGTGGAGATGCAGCCTCTAAGTATTCTTAGGCTCACGCAAATAAAGGAAATAAATTCTTGGAAGGTGCCAGGCTGGATGGGGCAGAGGGAGGCTCATTTTCCAGATCACTTGAGAGCAGCCGTTATAAATCTCAGTGAAAGATGCACCTCCCCAGGCTGGCGATATTTTTAAACTCCGAGAGAGAGGGAGAGAGGGAGAGGGGGGAGAGAAAAAACACATTTTAGTATTTACACCACAGGCGAAACGGGTATTTAAAAATCAGGGTACATTTTCCAAAGTCTGTTCCTGCCACGCCAACAAATAAAGAATTTTCTTTCTATAGTGTGCTAGCTGGCAATATTAGCCCCAGAGAATTCGCTGCTACCACCATCATTCTGTTGTGAGCTGAGAAATCAAACTCCCAGGAGGACTGGGGGAGTCGGGGGATAAAGATTCTTTCCCTGGCAAATTGCTACTCCAGCTCCCGACTGAATCAGCAGCAAACGCGAATCCTTGGAATCCTGAGGGGTGACTCCTGCCCTGTCCCTGCTTGCTCGGTGTCTGGGGTGATGCTGCAGGGGAGTGTCCCAGCCGTGGTGAGGCCACCCGAGCTCTGGAGCAGGGAATCCATGGATCAGCATGGGCAGGATCACCAGGGCAGCTTTCCTTCCTGATCCTGTGCTGTGCTCGAGCTGGTCAGTGCTTCCTGCCCCGCACAGGAGCTGGGGTTTGGGTGGACATCCAGGAAATCTTGTCGAGAGCTGGCTGATCACGGGCTGAAGGAGGCTGCAGGTGACAGGATGCGAGAGCTCCCAGCCCGGCTCTCCTGGAGAACCCCAAATAAGAGCTGCCAGCGCACTGCCTTTCCCTGCAACCGCTGCAGCCTTCCTGTTCCTGGCTCCTGCTCCTCGTTCCCTCCTCAGGCACGGAGAACATTCCCCCTTTTATGAGCTCCGCTCTGTTTAAGCCTTTTCCCTTCCCTCCCACCCCTCCCCAGGACTGCTGCCATCCTCCCCAAGGATTCCATCCAGCTCCTACCCAAGGGATACGCGAGCACACCCATCAGGCATCACAGCACCCAGCAAATCCCCCAACAAGCCTCCTCCAAAGATCGGAGCACTGCAATCGCTCCCCGAGCGAGGAGATCCCAGCGAGCCCCCCGCCCACTTGCCCTGGGTTCTCGCTGAACCCGAGCACGAGGTAAATTTGGCAAAGCTCAGGCCCATCGCTGGGAAAAGTCTCTCCATGAAACTCACACACACAGAGCTCCTGGCCTCCCCTGCTCCCACGGCAGCACCCAGATATTGGGGGGCTGAATGAGAGTAAAGATGTCCAAGCCTGCCCTTTCCCTCAGCACCTTGCGCATGGAAATAAACTCACCATTCCCAAATAGAACATCCAGCGCTCCATGGAGCCTAGCAGAGCCAAGAGGGTCCTGTATCCAATGGAAACTGGCAGCTGATGTGAATTACAGCATGGCAGGGATGCTGCTATGCAACACATCCCTGAGCCTCAGCGGCCATAAATGGGCACAGCCCTGGTTCTCGCCCGTATCCAGAGATGCCCCTTCCTCCAGCACGGTCCCCAGACACTCTGTTGGTGCAGCTGACCAGGGGAAGAGCCCAAAGAGGCCCAGGAATGAGCAGCTTGTGCAGCTGCACACCACCAAATCTGCTGCTGCCTCCTGTTCCAGCCCTTAGAACAACACTGCTGCTCACACTGCCTTGGCTAAGTAAGGGGACAGGTAAATACAACCCCTCCAGGATGGGGGAGATCTTCTTCTTGTGTGTTCTTGCAGCCCCTAAACTGACCTGGATTATCCATCCTTAGCATTTCCTCTAGTTTTGGCACCCCCAGGTTAGGAAAGCCACCAGCACTGGTGGGAACGCGACTCTGGGCTTGCCTGCAAGGGGTCTCTGCTGATTGTGTAGCCCAAGAAAGGTCAGAGTAAAGCCCACGGGGTGCCTCTTCCTAAGAAGGAGGTAGCCAGAGCTTGATGGAGTTAATTCTCCAGTGAAGAGTGTCTTCCTGACTGCAGGCTTTGAGTGGTGTTATTTCTAGGAGGGGTTTCAAGGCAAGGGGAGCCTCCATCAGGGCCATGGCTTTGGGTGAGGGGTGAGTTATGGCTCCACAGAACTGATAACTCATTGCTGATAACTCATTGCTGATAACTCATCTGGCAGCAGGCTCGAGCTGAGCTGGCTCACGTTGGGCTGCTCAAGGACAGGGCAGGGTTTGTCCCTCCCTGGCTGCTCTCCCTGCCCTGAGTGCCACAGTTCCTCACACGGGGCAGCAAAACCATCCCGTGTCAAGCTGCTCTGCACAGAAACCAGGAACAGACAGTGACAGAAACCCTGACCTTTCTCCTCCCCTACTTCTCCTATTAAACTCTCCCCTGGCTCTGTGACTTCTGCCCATCAGGGACTGTTTGTAACCCCTGGCCTTGCCAGGCCACTCAGCACAACAACCTCTAATTACAGCCCTCTGCTCCTGAGTCACACCAGCCTCTTGTCCCCATCAGCACCAGTCCCTGAGCCCACAGGCAGAACTCTGCCCCCAGACTGTGCCCTTGGGCTGTGAAAATGGCCAGGGGAAAGCGGCTCAAGCAGCCTCTCCCTCGGTCCAGAGAGCGTCCTGCCAGGGGATAAGAAATGACACCTGGTTTTGCCACATGTGAGAACCTCAGTGCGAGGAGTGGACACCAGGTGAGATCCAGCCTCTCCCAGGTGAGATCCAGCCTCCCCCAGGTGAGATTCAGCCTCCCCTGGGTGAAATCCAGCCTCCCCCGGGTGAAATCCAGCCTCCCCCTGCACCCACATGGCACAGCTACAGACCCTGCACTGCTGCAGCCTCGCTGCCTGGAGCCTCACAGAGCACAAGGCTGCTTCTGCTCTCAGGTGGCCACACAGCACTTGATTCCAGCCCCCTCCTGTCCCTCACCGACAGGCTTTTGTGCTGGGAATGGCTCTGGAAAGGCTGGATGTCAGCCCTGGCTGCGAGCTGCACGGACCCTCTGTCACTCCTGGCCGTGCCTCCAGCTGCCTCTCTCCAGCACAGAGGGAGGGAGGGATGGATCTTCCACGAGAGAAGCAAAACAGCCTCAAAATCAGCCTGATTACAGGGTTTCCCCAGATAGGGAGAGAACTGCTGGGCAGAGAGATGGAGGCTGAGTCCTCTTGCCTAACCAGGCTTGGGAGTACCTGCTGTCTCTCAGCCAGGTGGTCCATCTGGTGCCTGCTGCTGCTCCAAGGCAGGGATGTGATTTGCAGGTCCTGGACCGCATCTGGAGCATCCCTGCATGGTCGGGAGCAGATGGAAGCACTTTGCTGTTTCCCGCAGCTAGAAAGGCAAATAGGCTGGGATGGAGGAGAGAAAACCCCTCCGCTGCATCTTAACTCCCAGGGAGGAGAATCACACTGATCCTGCCTCTCCTCAGCTCCTCTCCCTGCACACCTGGAGGCCGAAGTGCTGTCCACCAGTCCCCAGCTGGTCTGGCTCAGAGCCAGGCAGGGCAGGCCTGCAGCAGAGCGAGGCCGAGTTGGGTGGATAACGCTGAGAAATGCTTCCCTCTTGCATCACACCCCGTAATGTCAAGGGAGGATTATAAACCTCCTGCAGGGACTCCTTTGTGGTGGGGGAATGGAGACGAGATGGTTCATCAGGTTGGGTCAGTTCCTCCCACCCATCCCCAGCACCCCACAGAGCTGCTGCTGTGACAAGAGACCGCTGGCCAGGCCCTCTGTGCCTCCCGAACCTGGGCCCTCCTGTCCCTGCGGGCTGGGGACAGCAAGGGACTGAAGCTGTCTCCCCTTTTCACGGCCAGGAGCTGCCCTGGCACTGCAGCACGGCCGGAGCTGCCGCAGCTCTTGTCTGTGGGAACAGCTGCAGTCAGCCCCAGATGGGGACAACCCTCACGGGGCAGCAGGAGCTGAGCTCTCCACGTGTCCCCAGGCGCCCGTGGAGGCTGGGACACACAGCACAGCGCACGGAAAGGGACACGGCGCTGCAAAGGGCAGCAAATTTCGCTTCCCGCTGCTCCGTGTGACAGAGAAGGGACTTTAAACCCAGTGTGGTGGCAGAGGGGAAACTCTCCTTCCTCCCACGAGTGGTGCTTCAGCATTTGAGCAGCTTGGTGAGGGTTTTTCTTCTGCTCTGGAGCTGAGGGGTTCCCCTTGAAAACCCTGTGCGTGTGCTGGGATGTGCCTCAATCCAGCCCGGACTAATCCTTCCCTGGGAGAAGCCAAGGAAACTGCTCCTGGGAGAGCATCCGTGGCTTAACAGCAGCCAGCAGGAAACAAATGTGTCATGAGACGTCTCGTTCCTTAGTTAAACAAACCTTCACCTGCAACGCTGCTGTGGGTTCGGGAGCCCTCGCTGCAGAGCTCGGAATTCTCCGTGCTGGGACGGCTGAGCTCCGGTAATTAACACAAAGAGGAGTCTCCAGCGCAAACTGGGTCCCTGCTCCAGTGGCTGGCGGCACCAGCTCACCTTTCAGCAGAGCTGCCCTGATTTAATCTGACGTTATTTGCAAAAGCGAGATCTCCAGGGGCTGCGAGATTGGGTACCTTTCTTTGTCCCTCCCTCATTTGTTTCTGCTTTTTTGCACTGATAAGCCTGGCTGGCCTGCGAAAGGACTGAGCGAGAGCCATCAGCACCTCGGGTAAGGATGTTGCAAGACTCAAACCCTCTCTCAACAGCCCTGAGGACTGTGGCCATCCTCCCGAGCGCTGGCCAACTCACCCCTGCAGCTCTCAGCCTAACGCCAGCTCTTCCAAAAATTTCTGGCTTGGAGCAAACCAGTCTGGTGGAAGGTGTCCCTGCCCAAGGCAGGGGGTTGGAACGAGATGATCTTTAAGGCGCCTTCCAACCCAAATCATCCTGGATTCTGCGATTCAGACCCCTTTTCCCTGCAGTGCTTGCAGTGCTGTGTGACCCACCGAGGCGCTGGAGGTGGGACAGGGCCTCCCCCTGGCTCAGGGTGGCCACTTGCTGCTGCCCCCCGGGCTGCCCCCAGCCTGAGCGGCACTAGCAGAGGGCACGAGGTGCCGGTGGCAGCCCGGCCTGGGAAGCAGGTCACGGCCAACCGGCTCTGCTGGTTCCCTCCGTGATTCAGCCGAGGTGTGAGCGCTGCTCAAAGGAGCCCTGTGGTGCCTCCCCTTAAGCTTGGCTTTGTGGCCGGCCCAGCTGCGGCCCAGAGGAGGGGTGATGCAAGGAGAGATGTGCCAGGCTCTGCCGGCATCTCCTCAGCCACCAGCTCATCCCAAGCACTGGGTGTGCTGCTGGAAGTGCCCCTGCCCCTGGAATCTCCCTGCTGGTGGGACTGGGCTGGGAGTTGCTGCTTGATTAACGCTGCGGGTCCAGGGAGCAAACATGGGCCAGGGCCCTCCCCGGCTGTGCCGTGGGGCAGACACCCTCCTGCTCGTGGGCTGAGCTGCCTCTCCCCCAGCCTGGCGCCTCACCCACGCTAACACACGCGGCAGCTCCTCAATTCACGCCGGGGCAGAACCCGACTGGTCGGTTTAAGTGAGGTTTAATGAGAAAAAAATCGGCCAAAACCATGGGTTTGCTTCCTGAAATAGCCTGATGCTGCTGTTTTGGAGTTTCAGGAGGAGGCAGGTGGTGGGAGAAACAAAAATAACAACCAAGAACTCAACCCAAAAGCTGAACGAGACTCTGGCAACTTTTTTGCATTTTGGAAGCTGCTTTGGGATATTAAAGCAGCTCTAGAAGTCACAAGATGGAGCAGATCCTGCAGTGACACGCTTTGGCTATTCCCAGCACTCCAGAGAGCTCCCCGAAATGAACCCTCCCTCCAGCTGCAGCCCAGTTTGACCTCAGCCCTGCAGGTCACCACGGCTCAGCCTGTGCTCCTTTCAAGCGCCGTGACGGAAAAACCCGGTGCCAAAGCAGCTCCAGCCACCTCTGCAGCTCTCCCCTGCGGTGCATCTCAAAGCACTTTGCAAAGTGTTCCCAGGCCCCTCCGGGAGATCAGGAGGTAGCCCAGCAATAGCAGGGAGGAATTTGTCTGCAGACAGCGTTTGGGAACAGAGGCCCAGATGTGCAGAGGCAGGACCAGGCACAGACGATGCCTCTGCTCTGTGTGGCTGCATCTCGAGCTGCAGGAGCTCCACGGCGGGGATAAACAGACAGATTGTTAAGGCTTGTAAAGCACAAATTTAACCGCAAGTGTTCCTAACCTCTGCAGATCAGCTGCCTGGGATCTCTCCTCCCCTTCCCCCACGGCTTTCCAGCAGCCCCTGTTGATATCAGTATCTCGAATGGAGCGTGAGTTGATACCTGGTTCCAAATGGATGGGCACGGAAGGCTGCAGGAGCCATGAATTGAATCCGTTCTGGACGATTGAACCGCTCACATTAAAGATAATTTGTAAAGCAGATTTTTATACGAGACTCCTTACAGCTTTTACAGCGGCGGAACTTTTATCTCCTTATCAGAGAAAAAGAAAAAGCTAATATTATCTGAAGGGGGAGGTGGGTGGGAACGGAATGAAATGGCATTGATCAGCTGGACATGAAAGGTTTTCCAGAGAGCAGGCAGTGCTCTGATCCTTCTGGGGTGTTGGGTGTGAAACCACACTTTCCAACAAGTCCACAGCTACTAATTCACCTGTAGAGGATCCTGAGTTTCCTCTCCTCGTTAAGCAAGCTTGTCTGTACCCAAAGCTTAAACACAGCTTTGTGTATGGGTATAGATATGATTTTGGCACGATGCAGTGTGACCTCGAGGAACAACGTGCCCCAGGACGGCATCCAGACCTGGGGGTCTGAGAAAGACTCTTTGCTTTGTGCAGCACCGTGCTGGTCCTTCCCTGCAGCTCTGGGTCCATCCACAGCCCACACGAGCACCCAAAGTAATGAAGTAAAGGAATGAATAAATATTTAATATATAGGATCAGACGCTCCTGCGGCTGTGGTGCATCCACCACTAAACTGGTCGGGCCGAGAGTCTCGCCCACGCAGGCTGCAGGGCACCGGTGCTCAGGGCCAGGGTTTGGGAAGGATTATCCTCCTGGAACACTGCGGAGCTGGCTGTGCCCGGCCTTGGCAAGGCACCACGAGATGCACCACTGGCTTATCCTGGCAGAGCTGTCAGCGGGACAGTGCAAGACAAACTGCCACGCCGCTGCAGTGCCACAGACGGGCCCGCCTGACTGCTGGCAGCACAGCCCTGAGAGCAGCCAAAAATAGGAGAAATGGGGGGGGAAAGGCTCTCCTGGCAGGACAAGGTGAGATGCCAGGCTGTGTCAGGGTCACTGCGTGTCTCCTTGGTGAAAGCAGTTCCCAGGGGAGCATAAAGTCCTTTCAGCTTCCCCAGCACGGTCACCACAGCATTAGTGCACCTCCAGTGCCTTTCCCGGGGCTGTGGGGAGGGCTTCCTGCACGGGGCTGCCGTGTGGAAGGACGAGGAGGAGGGAAAGCCGGGTGAAGAACGGCATGGAAAGTTCTGAGAGTCCTTGTGAGGAGCCCGGGCTCAGCCAGGCACCTGCCTGCAAGCACAGAGCAGCGCAGCGAGCCCGAGGCTGTCCCTTCCGTCACCTCTTTCTGCAACGCACAGCAGATCCATTTGTCCTGGGAATACCGAGGTACACCCAGCCCTGCTTTCTCATCGCCCTGTTAACCTTTTCCCTCTCACAGCCTCCCCGGTTTCTGGATCGCCACCCCCTCCCGTCTCATCTCTGCCCTCATCCATTTTAACCAGACCATCCAGTCGCTGGGATCTGTTGATCTCCCATGTCCTGATGTTATCGCCTCCCTGTCTTTGCCAGCGCCGGGCAACTCTGGGCCCCGGCATTTGCTCTGGTGGCCCAGAGCTCGCTGGCTGCGGCCACATCTCAGAGTCACAGCCCAGCCAGCCTGGCTGCTCCTCTGGGCCGCTGCCCCAGCCCCGATATCGGAGGAGTGGACGCAGTTCCACCCTGCCGTCACCGCAAGTTGTCTCCAGCCGCAGATGCCGGCGCTGCCGCAGGCACAGGCTGCCTCCCAGCCCTGCACACGGCTGGAGCCGCGCGTGTGCCCGCTGCCAGCGCTCCAGCCCCGGCCGCCAGCAGCCGAGCCCCAAAAAGGCAAAACATCGCCTCTGTTTGCGTCTCTCAGTTCATTCACAAGCTGCAAACGCAGACTGCCGATCCCCTTCCCATGGCTCCGGCTCCCGGAAAGCCCTCCAGGATGGCG
Source organism: Dryoscopus gambensis (assembly GCA_013389985.1). Classification (NCBI taxonomy): domain Eukaryota; kingdom Metazoa; phylum Chordata; class Aves; order Passeriformes; family Malaconotidae; genus Dryoscopus; species Dryoscopus gambensis. The sequence continues at coordinate 584,971 of WEIT01008545.1, read as the reverse complement.
TTAACCCGTTCTGCACTGGAGCAGAATAAATGAGTCCCCGCAGGGCACTCGCCGAAGTGGGTCACTCTCCCGCTTCGCAGCGCTGCGCTGGAGCCCGGGGCAGGACGGAGCCCGGGGAAGGGACGCGCGGACTGCTCTGCCACCGCCCGCGTGCCTCCACCGAGCTGGGGAGCAGCCGATCCCCATCTTTGCCCATCTCCTCCCTTCCAGGGATGGATCAGAACCCAAGGGATGGATCGGAACCAAAGGGATGAATAAGATGCCATCAGGCAGCCAAGCTCAAAGGCAGGGAAAGGAAGCTCTGAAACCTGGGAGCGGTCCAGCCCCTCCGCAAAAGAGCCCGTGGGAAGTGTGTGTGGAGGGGAGCGGGGATGTTGGGGATGCTGGAGAGCCGAAACCCCCGTCTCTCCTCCCGAAACATCTGCGCTCCGTGCCCAGCCTCGTGGCTGCCTTTCCGGGGAAGCCTGGCTGCTGCGCCTCGCTAGACGCGGCGCGATCCAAAAAGCAAACAAACGGCCTCAGCTCGCAGGGCTCCGGAGCCCGCTGCCTGCAGCTGCTTCCAAAACAAACGAGCGTGTTGTTCCGAGCCGAGCCGGCGCTGAAACCGGCCCCGAATCTCTCCCACCCTCCCACAGATGCTCCCACACCTGCTCCAGACCCGGGCGCGCACCCCAAAACGCCGATCCCACCCTTCCCCGCCGCTCCGCAGCACTCCCCGCACCCCTTTCCCCCCACGGGCACCCCGCAAACCCCCTCGGGGGCCGCCTCCAGCCCCGCAGCGGAGCCCAGCGCCCTCCGGGGACCGGCTCACCTGGTAGGAGCGCGGCTGCCAGGATGCAAACTCCGATAGTCCACCACGATGCACGGCAACTTGTCTGCAGCCGTGAAGCCATGAGAGTTCCTTAGGAGCGATGGGCAGGGGTCGGTCTGGCAGCGCCGCGGGGCCCCCCACCCTCCCAGCCCCCGGTGATGCTCAGGTCTGCTTGAAAA
>WEIT01008545.1:571557-583352 GCA_013389985.1 Dryoscopus gambensis | reverse complement strand
AGGGCGCCTCGCCGTGGGTCGGCGGAGGTGCTCCTGCCTCGGCACCCGCGGCTTGTGGACTTGAGGTTGGTCCCGATTTCCCTTCGGACGCCGGAGCGCCCGGGCCGCGGCTCTGGCGCTGCCCGACACCCGCCTCCCAGCCAGAAGGTATTTTTCACCCTGCACCATGTGAAGTACGCGGAACCTAAACTGACAATCCTAACCGCCTGGGATGTGGATAGCGCAGCGTTTTCCTGGGGCCTGCTGAGAGAAGGAGCTTGTCCTGGCCACCCTCTGTGTGGGGTGAATCCCTCTTGAGGGGATTCAGAGCCGGCACGAGAGCTGATGCGCTGGAGGAGGGGGCAGCGGCTTGGCTGCGCTTTGTGGCAGCCTTTGTGATGCGGACACAGACACAGCCTTTGTGGATCTCTCGCCAAGGAGGTGTGCAGCCTGCTAATGCCGGCTCCTGAGCCGCCCTGGCCCCGGCAAGGATGCTGAACCCCAAACAAAGATGTGAACAACAATGACAACAACCAACAACAAAGTCATGTTGATTTCAAGCTCCATTAGAACAACACAGGAACAAATCAATGCCTGGCAGGCAGAAAAGGACGGAATCAGTGGGGAAGGATACCACACATAGTGGGAAAGGGAAAGGGGGGGCAGCCAGCAGCTATAAAAAGATACCCCTAAGGACCCCTTCAGCAGTCTCCTCCTCCTTTTAATTCCTTTAGAAGTTAATTCCTGTTCAAGGCAAGGATGGGCAGCTCTGTAACAAAGCGGATTAGCCAGATACAAGGTTTGCTCCGAAATAACAAAAGTTATTACGTAGTAATGAGGTTTAGTTAATAGATTCACAGACTGCGAGGCCGCTGGGATTCCTCTGGACATCCTGCCTGTGGAGCTGAGGCTGCTGAACTGATGATTTCTGCCTCCTGCCTCTTCTGTAAAGCTGCAGACCTGAGCTGAGGCGTGCAAGCCCTGTCCTAGTGGACAGGCAGGCTGTGGGGAGTTCCCAGCATCCTTGCTGTTGGTTGGTTTTCCTGCCCGTGGAGCGTTTATCTGTCTAATTTCAGTTTTAATCCATAAAATCTCATTATTTCCTTTCCCGACTCCATTAAAGAGATATCTCCGATGAGACATTGCTCCCCTGGGCAGGTGTCTCTGAGTTACCATGGAGTTCCCCACATTAACAGCGTTCCAGCTCACGTTATTCCCAGGGTTACACTCCCCCTTCTCCCATCTCTTTGCTGTCGCTGCACCTGAGCCCGTGACCCTGAGACCTGCGGGGCAGCCACACCTCAACACTCCTCCTTTAAGCTTCCTGCATTTTGGGTGACATTTCAGCCTTGGGGGGAAAATTCACATTTCCCTTCAAGAACCTGGGGAGATTTGATAGAGCCTTGGGGCCTTGGCCTCCCAAATCACAGACCTCAGCCATGTGAGACAAAAATGTAAATCCATTTAGCAGCAGCAGCAGCAGCAGCAGTGGACCATGAGCCCTGGTGCATCAGGCCTGACTTACTCAGCCAGAATATATTATTTTCATGATCCTGCACAAAGCAAAACCCATCACATTTGGCACAGTTCTGGCTGTTAACTTCTAAGATTTATTACACGGTGCCATGGGGCCCCTGTTCTGCAGCGTTTTGTGAGTCCAAAATTTCCGTGAAGCCCAAGGGGACTCGTGCATGAGCAGGAGAGGCAGGAGCAGAAAGAATGCTTTGGTTTGGCAGTTTTTTGTTATTTCTAGGGGGAGGAAGATCATAATATGTAACATATTTAATTGCATCATACTTCATTTTATTTTTTTTTTTTAATTTGGGGAGGTCGCTGTGTGCGTGTCCTCCGAGGGGCTGTGGGAGCTGCCTTCTGCTTTGCTAGATCAGCTGGTTTAGCCCATTTTTTACTTCCTTGTTCTGCCCCTCACAGCAGTGGGTTCCTAAAGCTCACCCGAGCCAGCGATGTGGGAGAGGAGCCCTGCCTGTGGTGCCTGCAGTGATGGGGCAGGGGATTTCAAGGTTCCTCCTGCAGGAACACACGAACCACTGTGAGACCCAGAAACCCCTTCCATAGATCTATAAACACATTCTGCTGGAAACAAAGAGAGAAAAAACCAACCCACCCGGTGCCTCAGACAGGACTGGGCTGTGAGGAATCCCACCTTCTCCCACGAGAATAATTTCTAACACTGGGATATTTACCCTCTCTTGGGTTTTAGGGGTGGTAAAAGTCTCATTTTAGGTGGCAAGTGGCCACCAAAACAGAGATCCGAAGCCCTTCCTGCACAGCCCTGTGAAATCTGGTTTAGGCACAGACACTGGAAGTGGTGCAGGAACTTGGCTGACACTTACATAAGTTGTCACGCCAATATCGTTCTTGAAAATTGCCATTAGAGCATGAAACGACGTTTGGCTGGAAAGAAAAAAAAAAGAAAGAAAGAAAAAAGCAAACCCAACAGGCTTGCAGGGTTTTGTCCGCCCGGCATTTCGGCTGCTCCGCCGGCAGCGGGGATTTCTGCTGATGCTGCCGTGTGAGGTAACGTCTCCTCAGCAACCTGCTGGAATGGGACCTCCCCAAACCCTTCCCACTGGGAAGCGTGCTCTTTGGGCAGCGGGCAGGAGTTGGGATGGGCCTGCTGAGGGTTCTGCAGTGGCACAGCTCCTTTGGATGGGCTCTTCCCTGGCGAGCTGGTGCACATCCTCCCCCAGGGTGGAACAGTTCCTGGAGCCAGCCTTGTCCAAATCTCCCTAAAGCAGCTCCTGTCTGCTCTGGAATGAGCACAAAACCAGGGCTGGGCTGAGGGATGGCCCTCAGGGGAGCCAGGAATTCCCCCAGTGCCTTCCCAAGCAGTGGCCTCTTCCCACTGGCTCCCTGCCACTTGAAAGGCTCAGTGGGAATGGACACCTTCTATGAGTTTTTTACAGTTATGACTACCAGAAAGTCTTGGAAGGAGGGGAGGAGGAGGGGGGAAGGGATTGCTCTTGAAAGCACACCTCGGTGGGGTTTTTCAGCTGCTTTTGTTTGCTGCAGAGCCCACAGCAGAGAGCTGTCACTCCGAGCAGGGAGCGCGTTTGACACCCCCGTCTCCGCCGCGTACCTGGTGTGTATTTGCTGCAGTGCTGATTACATTAACTCCTGTGTTTATAAACATTTGGAATCAGTGCAGAAGGCTGCGCTCTACGGAATTTTAAAGCCGGCATCGGTTTTATTTTTGCTTTTTCATCTGTAAACACACACAATGCGTCTGCGGCGCAGCCAGCAATGGGGGATCAGAGGTGCAAAGGGCTTCCCGAGCTGATGCCGTGCTCGGCTTCGCTTCTGAGCCCTCCTGATACGGCCTCCCACACGAGCTCACATACATCCACCACGTATGCAGAGAGCTCGCGCTCCCCCAGACCTCCGTGCTCCATCCCATTTTAACTGGCAATTCAGCACTGATAGTCGCTCCTGCCCTGCTCTTCTCTGGATAGGGCCAGCGGCTGGAGGAGGAATTAAGTCTGAACTGGGGATAAAATTGCCTCCCGGTGAACGGGAGCTGATGCGAGCTGCGAACAGCAGTGGGGGTTTCTCTGAGCCCCTCTGCCGAAGGGTTTGTAAGAGCCTCGCCGCGGTGCCGTCTGAGTGCCTTAGCCCTGGCAATCCCCACAGCACCCCCTTGTGAGGCAGGAATTAAACCGTAATCCTCATTATACGTGGAGAAAAGGAGCCCGGGGAGATTAGGAATTCCAGCCTTGCAGGAAGCAGGATGAGTTCTGCTACGGATTTCCAGTGGAAAGCGGCTGGAATGGCAAGGCTTGGGAGGACCCACGGTTTGGAAATGCCCTACAAGGGCTGGAGCGAGCAGCTCTCAATCCGGCCAGCCACATGCTGGGGGAGGAATTTGGGCTGGAATTTGGGCTGGAATTTGGGGTTTTGCACGGATAAGAGTGATGCAAACAGCAACCATGTCCTGCTCAGACCACTGCTCCGAGGTTTGGCCAGCAGTGCTGGGCACTCCACTGCTTTGTCTGGGCTCTGTGTCAGCCTGTTCCCATCAGCAGAGAATAATTCCTTCAACAAAGCTGTGAAATGCCTCAGAGAAGGAGCTGTTGCCTTCCCAGAAGGAGCTGATATGGAAGAAGGGATTAAAAGGTCTCTCCTACATGCACACAAAGCACTGGGGACGGTGTGTGCGTGTCCTTGGAGGGCCAGAGCCAGGCAGGAGATGAGGCACAGCACCCACAGGGACCCCGTGGCACAGGGAAAGGGAAACCAGAGGAGAAACAAAGAATGAAATCAGCAGAAACACTTCAAAGGGCATTGCTGATGAGGTCCGGCAACGGGAATTCTCTGTCGGCTCCGAGATTTGAACCGAGGCGCGGGCGCAGCTCATTCAGAGCCAGCAGTTCCTGTATTAGAAAATAGCATTTATTAGTGAACAGCACCGTGCCCTGCCACCCCCAGGGCCCTGGCAGTGCCCATGTGTGGCAAGGAAGGCAGGACACAGAGTCCCAAACCGAGTCTGGGAGCAGCCTCCTGACGGAGGGTGTCAGGGCGGCTGTGCAGCCATCCATGAGGGAGAAGTCACAGAGAGGATTTCTGCTGCCCTGGCAATTCACCGACACGCTCTGCTTCGGATTGGAATCGGGATCAGGGCTTGCTGCAAATTTACAAGTGGAAATAAGCCTTTTGCTTTTCGTGGTTGGACAAATAGGCTTCTCCTCCTGCATGAGCTCTTCGGGGGCTGCTCTCGGGGCCACACGGCGAGGTTTGCGGGCCTGTCTCATTCGCAGCCTGGCACGGCCGTGGCACGAGAGGGTGAACGTGATGCTGTGGCAGCAGAGCTGCTGTGAACGGGGAGCTGTGCATCCCAAACGTGAGGGGAACGTGGCCATCAGCAGGGTAAAGCCACTGTCACCTTCTGGAGTCCTCGCAGCTGGACCAGATCCATGTCAAGGCCTAATTTTGCAGCAGCTCCAGTGCCAGAGCCAGGAGTTTTTGGTGTAATCCTGGAGTGAGTTGAGCACAATCGCCGCTGCGAACAGGGGGCAGCCCCAGGGACAGGAATTTGCCATTGTCCCTGCCTCAGCAAAGATTATCTCTTATCTCTCCTGCTTCCAGCTGTGTCATTAAGTTCTGGCTGTCCCAAAAAACCAGGACCCTCTGCCCCCCACCTCCCAGGCGAGGTGGGCAGGCTCCGAGTGCGACATGGGAATCAGCACCTCCCGGAGGTGCCGATTTATCATCCCCGAGGCTGTCAGCTTTAATACTTGATAAACAGAGATATGAATGCTAAGGGCTGAGTTTACCTTGTCTGCATCCGTGGATCTCCTGGGGGGAGGCTGCGGAGGTTTCCTGTGCGCGTTCCTCCGCCAGCCCAGGAAGGGAAGGGGTTTTACTCGGAACAATGCAGTGTGAGCCCAGGGTAATCCCCCTCCCAGCCTGTTTTGTAAATGCCAGCCGGGCCTGCCTGATGTCTATTCAGAGGGATTTTTGCTGCAGCCTGAGGAGTTAGCGATGGGAATTTGGAGGGGCTCCAAGGGGAATGTTTGTCAGCCCGGGGTGACCGCAGAGGGGCAGTGGGGTGAGGTGACTGCTCTGTCCCAGAGCACAAACCTCTCCTCACGGGCCGGTTCCCTCCTCCTGGCTCGTTGTGGGACAATTGTTCTCCTCCATCCATGAGTTTCTGCTGTCTTCTGCAGATGCTGCAGGGAGGGGGTCACCTAGGAAATCAGGAGACCTTCCCAAAGGCTGTGGGTGGCTGTTCCCATCTCCCTGGGAGAGCTGCTGGCCTGGCAGCGAGGATGAGCACTCGTCCTCACGGCAAGACTCCCCAAACTTTCCACCCGCCAAAGAAACAGGCTCTGCTCCTAATTCCTGTTTGCTGCTTGGGTTTATTTGTGACGGGAAAAAACACTGGGAAAAAAAAATCAGTGGGTCAATGATGCTTTAGAGCCTTCCCGTGAGGAGAAGGGATTCGTGCAGGCTTTGGATTTTGGGGAGCTAAATTTATTTGCCCTCCCTCCTAAGTGTGACTCTGTTTCCATGTGCCATGAGCCCCTGCCACCCCGGGCACCCACTAAGAGCTGGCAAGTGGCTTCCTGAGTCATCTCTTGCCGAGCGGGGACAAAAAATGTCACGTTAAACTTCTGTTTGCAAACTTTTCAAACGCGTGGCGCCGTCTCTCTGACACAAAATGAGCTCACAGTGGAAGCTGTCTGCAGGGCTGCACTTTCCATGGGGTTTTGGGGGGGATTTGGTGACGTTTCTGGGTCCCAAATCCCTTTCTCGTGGGGGGACAGCTAAGCCGGCATCTACACAGAGTTTGGTGGCGGTAAAATTCAATGTTTTCTGCAGATTTGTGGTGAGGAGGAAACTTTTAGCAGCAGAAAGAGACCCCCGAGTTCAGCCTGTTTTTCTGACACCTTTTTCCCCATGGAATTTTCTGTGTTCAAGGCCAGGTTGGGCCCGGTTACATTTTATTTTACCCTGATACAAACAGCTGGGACAAGAATTCAGATCTCCCAATGCCTCTATGATATCTCTTCTACCTCTCCAGATTTGGGGCTGAGCCTTCACCATCTCCTGCCTCAGTTTACCACCAAACATGTGAGTTTTGGAGGCCAAAACCCCTTCAGCCGTTGAACGGAGAGCTGGGATAAATGAGTAACTGGTTTCCATCTGGAGCATTATGGGGAAATTGGACCTGTGTGGAGGTGAAGTGTGGGAGATGGATAATGGCAGGGACAAGCTGTTAAGGGCTTTTTGTCCTTCTGTGGGCAGCAAAAGTCTCTCTTCTCTTCCCAGATAACCCGAGAGGAGCAGGGCTGTGGGCTCACTCCATTTGTCAAGTGATTCTTTCAAATGTATTTAAATACTTTTACAGCCTCTGTTAATGAAACTTTGGTGACCCCGGGGCTCCTGAGGGAATCCATCTGCATCTAAGTGATGGAAAATGAACTCGTTAATGGCCGGGCCCCGCTCGGTCAATATAGGCTATCGATCCCTGGTGATGAAGGGCTGCATGGGAAGGGGTTTGGCTAAATGGGCTTTATCCTGGGGGTGAGCAGGGATGGGTGGGCAGTGCCTGATGAAGGGCTGGGAAAACGCCTCGTTTTCCCCGCTTACTGCAGGGGTTTAGGAGGGCCTGCCAGCCCGGGGTGGTGGGGCCTGAAGGGCAGGAGGAAGGGCTGGTTAGGACGTGATTGCAATCTCTGTTGTGCCTCAGCACTGCCTGGCTCCGGGCGTCTCCCCTCCCGACTTTGCCAGGAATTTTGGATGTCCCAGTTTTCCCCTCTGTGAAGGAGAGGTGTCTCTCCCAAACCGCCCACCCCTGCTCCCAACAAATCCGATTTCCTCTTGTCACAGCCGATTCAGCACGGGCAGGGAGATTAGATATGGATAAGGCAGGAGATAAAGGTTGGAAGTTCCAAACAGCCGTGGAAAGCTGTGCTCTGGGGGCCTGGCTCCCCTGGGAAGTGCTCTGAAGCAGTTTGGAATGTCTCTCATCACCTGATGGGAGTTATTTTGGGGGAAGGGCTTGTCCTGGTCTTGCTTTTGGGCTAACTCCCCTGATCTCTTTTTCCTGTTGCCCATCATTGAGGGAAACAAGGCAGAAAATCACACCTGGGAATTTGGGAATCTGCTGCAGGAAGTGGGAATTCCCCATGGGGCTGTGCAAACCCATGGCACAGAGGGAAAGGAACGAGCTGGGGGGGAGGATGACAGGTTAGAAGAGGGAATAGGGAACAAAACCCCATATTTTTGGTGCGTTTTGGGGGCAATCCTCCTATAAACACTGGCAAAACCCATGTTAGGCCTTTTCAGAGCACCGATCCAGCTTTTCATCTCTCCCACAGGGCAAAACACGGCCCAGGGAGTTGGGAACAGAGCCCCAGAGAGAGTAAATTGCTCGTGTTCCTCTGCTGTCCGCGGGGTGATGCTGATTTTCATTACAGAGCCACGGGGCCCGGCGAGATCGGAACAGCAGGGCTGGCTGGGCATTGCTCAGGGGCCCTCTGCGCCGCCTCGGGGGGACCCCCCTCATTTAAAGGGATTGCAGGGGAAAAAAAGGCAAGTTTGGAAAAGTCAGCAAAGCCTTTCTGGCTCCGAAGCAGCTTCGGAGGCCTGCAGAGGGCTTTGGGAGCTGCAGCGGGCAGGGCTGAGCTGTTTTGTGGGGACGGGATGGTGCTGTGGCCTCCAGGGACTGCCGCCTCCCCTGGGCCGGATCCTCAGCTGGTGAAAGCTGGGAGAGCTGAGCTGATTTATGGGCACGGAAGATGAGCTGCAGCGGGCCCACAGGAGAGCGTTTGATGAGCAAGCTGCTCTCTCTCCTCTCTCCTCTCTCCCCGCTTGCCTCCAGTCACTGAAATCTGCTTCATTAACAAACTCTCCCTGATCACTGCTCCCGAGCAGCCAAGCACTCTGCCCACTGGGGCTCTGCGTGGAGCTCCTTCCCAAGGATTTTTCCAGCCAATATTCTCTCTCCTTTAATGGCTTTGCTTCTCCTCCGCCGGTTGTTGGAGGACGTGGAGCAGCGGCTCTGCACAGTGGCTGAATGTTAGCTGTGAATCTGCTGGCACCCTGAGCAACCAGACGTCTTCCTTCCCTGGAAAGGGGGTGGTCTTTTAGCTAAAAAAAAAACCAGGAAATTTGAGTCAGGGAGCTGGGAGCAACCTGAGGTGATGCTTCAGCTTTGAGGCCTGTCATGGAAAAAGTGTAAGGGTCTTCAAGGATTTCAATTTTGTGTCTTCAAAAGAAAAACTCTTCCAGAAAACGCAGTTTTTTCCTGATCTGTGAGCGATTAGATTGTGGCTATGCCGTGAGGGAGAGAAAGATGGGCACAGAAAAGAGCAGGTTCAGGCCTGGAATGACGCTCAGGATCTGCGCTCTCTCTCTCAGGATCACCCCTCTCTCTTCCCACGGGTGACAGAGCCCCTCTCCCAGCCCTGGATCTGCCGTGCAGGGCATCACCAGAGCTGTTCTATTCCCATCCTGGCGTGGAGCCATCTGTGCGAGACGTCAGCGTCTCCCCCTCACCGCCCCTTCCAGCAGCGCCTTTGCCGTGGGGAGCCGGGCGCTCGCCGCGGTGCCGGGGGAGCGGAGCAGCCCAGCCAGCCTCACATCCCGTGGGCGGCTTGTTTTCCATCCTTCCCACCCTCCCGGTGATGAGGAGGCCTATTTTTCTCCCCTTCCACGCGCAGAAATAGCTCGCGCTTGTCGTAAATCACCTCGGCTGCAGATGGTGAGTCACTGGTTGATCAAAGGCAAGACCCTTTTCTGGGTCTGGGAGGAAGAGTGGATGCTTCAATAAATCATTAGGAATCGGCAGCACAGAGCTTCCCTTGGGTCTGAGGAGAAAACCTCGCCACCCGCTCCTGTGTCCCCGTGCCCCTGGCGTCAATCACAGATTTTAGCGTCGTGAGTGGGGACACCCGATTTAGGATCCCTGTCACAGCCGCTCCTGGCTGCTGGGCAGGACTTTGCTGCCCCAGCCATCGAATCTGGGCAGCAGCAAGAGGACAGCACTGTGGCCGAGGGGGAGGGATGTGCCCGGAGCAGGGAACGAGGAGGAACGGAGTGGTGGCATGTGCCGCTCACCGGCAGAAAACGAGAGGGGAAACGCAGAGTCCGGCGAGATTGGTGCCAGCGGGGCACGGGTGTGACAGGAGCTGGCGTGGGGGTGACAGCGGTGGGCAGGCAGGGGAGGTGAGGTGCCAGCCTGCGACAGAACTGCATCGGGATCCAGGGTAACACCCTGGGCACCTGCGGCAGGGTGGGAATGAGACCGGGAGCACCACGGCAGCAGGGAGAGGAGGGATCCTTCATCCCTCATCCCTCATCCCTCACCCCTCATCCCTCACCCCTCACCCCTCATCCCTCATCCCTCACCCCACACCCCTCATCCCTCATCCCTCACCCCTCACCCCTCACCCCAGGCTTTTCCTCTGCCAGCCTCGTGCCTGCAGTGCCCTGCCCAGGAGAGAGAAGGGGTCACACGGGAGCAGGGGATGGGGCGAGAGCTGCCAGGGAGAAGGGAGAGGCCTGGAGCTGTCCCTGCACCCTGAACACTCCTTCGCTCTCCTGCGTGTCTCCAGCCAGCCTCTCCGGGAAGGAAGAGAGATCAATGGCTCTTGAGGCAGAGACTCCGCCGAAAGCCGAGCAGATGAAGGGTTTGCCATCTGTGAACAAGTTGTTCTGATTGAATTAGAGAACATTTAACATTTACAGATAATTAGAAACAGCCACCCATTACAAAGGCTGTGGAGGGAAGGGGAGCTTTTGAAAGGTGATTGGGAGCTCCTTGACACATCAGCCAGGGGAGCTTTTCAGACCCAACTTCTGAGCCTTTCGTGCTCCTCACATAGCGGCACCCGGGGAGCCAAGAATCTCTCCCTGCCTCTCCCTTCTGGCCTCTCCATTACTTTATTGCTGCCTCTTGCCTTTTTCTCCCAGCCAGCCCTCAGCCAGCTCCTCTCTGCGAGGTTTTAGCAGGGTTTCCCCCTTGGTCCCGCGCTGGGCCGTCAGCTGTGAAGAAAAAGGGAAAGAAATTTGCTTTTCTGCTCCATTACTGTCACAGTTCCTTTGGTCTGGAGTTGGGCTGTGCAGCCGTGGGGAGGGACAGCCCTGAATGCAGAGGCTCCTGTGCTATCCTGACCTCTGCAGGAGAGACCTGGACCTAAAGCTAGTTAATATTTTTTTTCAAACTCTATTAGAGAGCAAGATAAAAACCTTTATAATAGAAAAAATTTAAAAATTTTTGGTTGTCGATTAAAAAAAACAGTAAAATATGTAAAATACTCTCTTTTGTGCTCAAAAATATATTCTCCTCTTTTTACCCTTGTGCTTATTTAATGTGTTTTTACATCAACAGCATTAAGAAAAGCACGTTTGCCATCCTTTTCTTTTGAGCACCAAAGAAGCTGAAATTCCCCAAAACACAAAACGAGATGATTTCCATCCCAAATTTCCTCTGAAAAAGAGCTGGCATTTCTCAAGCAGCTCGAGCAGTAATTGCCTCGCAGCAGTGCTGGTAATTTCCCCGCATCTGCTGCAGAGAGATACCCAAGGGGTGAAGCCATAAAGCTGCAGCTGCCCTTTGGCTGGAAGGAGCCTCAGTGATGGGTTTTGGGCAGCAGATCCAAGGCTCGGCCTCTGCTCCCGGAGCCGTGGGCAGTTCCAGGAGCAGAGCCACAGGACCCCAGTGGGATTGCTGTGCCTTGCAGGAAAGAGAAGCCGGCCAGGAATGAAGAGGTTCGTGTTTGTGTGCTGTCCTCTTAGGAGGAAATGAATGCCCAGAGAAGTTCTGGATGCCCCGGAGGTGTTCAAGGTGTTCAAATCCAGGCTGGACAGAGCTTGGAGCACCCTGGGGTAGTGGAAGGTGTCCCTGTCCATGGCAGGGGGTGGAACAAAACGATCTTTAAGCTCCCTTCCAACCCAACCCGTTCCATGAAATGGCAAACCAAGGTTTCTCCCACCGGAGGATGTCAGGAATCCTGCCTGGGACGCCGATACCAACACGGGCACAGCTGGTGCCCCATCCCTGTGCCCCTGCTGGCCCGGCCGTCCCCAGCAGCCGATGCGCAGGGCCCTGACAGACGTCTGGTGGCACTTGCCATAACTACGGGCACGCGTGTGGGCAGGGCGTGCCCAGGGCCTGGGGGGGACGGGGGTAACACAGCAAGAAACATCAGCTGTGGGCCTGGGGAGCTCCAAACCCTCATCCTCCGCCCCGGCAGGAGGAAAGGGAGAGATCCGTGCTCCAGCAGGGCTGTTTCTTGGACAGCCGGGCTGGATCGCTGCAGGCTAACCCGGAACACCCCGAGCCGGTGCCA